>CAUJCB010000231.1:0-162500 GCA_963082715.1 Harpalus rubripes
TTATTATTATTATTATTATTATTGTTATTATTGTTATTATTGTTATTATTGTTATTATTGTTATTATTGTTATTATTAGTATTAGTATTAGTACTAGCCTAAACTCGGCTTCGCCGAGTTCAGCCTAGGGCTCCGCCGATAGTGTTTTATGATAGACTATACGTACATCCAATATGACGGATGACAATGTTTATCTTTTTAATATTGTACATGTACGCTTCGATCGTTTGTGATATTATTTCTGCCTTTCTGATCCTTTTCGACGTGTTTCCTTATTCATTTTCCAAAATTCTATTTACAAAATAAAATATATATTAAATTAACATAAAACATGGCTTAAAATCATTACATATACCTACCTCGTTAATTTCATCATCTTTTCTTTAATGTTACATATTATTGAAACATTTCTTTGCATTAAAAAGTATGAAAACCGATAATTTGTAGTCAATGACATTGACATACCATATGACATGACAGCGTTTATCTTCTTAAATTTTTCAATGAAAACTGTGATCGTTACTGTGACCTATTGTTTCTGTCCCAATTTTCAATATTTAATAATTCTTTACTCGAAAACTATACATCCTACAGAAATTTGTGTTATTACGAGGGCACTCGAGACAATCAAATCCTACAACTTGATGCAAATTTCACGAAAATCGGTCGTTCCATTCAGGCTGTAGAGGTGTTCAAAGGATGGCGATTGGCTTTTTGATTAAAGAATATATAGATAGTGAATCTAATCGTTTAGTATTATAGATTAGTATTAGTATTAGTATTAGTATTAGTATTAGTATTAGTATTAGTATTAGTATTAGTATTAGTATTAGTATTAGTATTAGTATTAGTATTAGTATTAGTATTAGTATTAGTATTAGTATTAGTATTAGTATTAGTATTAGTATTAGTATTAGTATTAGTATTAGTATTAGTATTAGTATTAGTATTAGTATTAGTATTAGTATTAGTATTAGTATTAGTATTAGTATTAGTATTAGTATTAGTATTAGTATTAGTATTAGTATTAGTATTAGTATTAGTATTAGTATTAGTATTAGTATTAGTATTAGTATTAGTATTAGTATTAGTATTAGTATTAGTATTAGTATTAGTATTAGTATTAGTATTAGTATTAGTATTAGTATTAGTATTAGTATTAGTATTAGTATTAGTATTAGTATTAGTATTAGTATTAGTATTAGTATTAGTATTAGTATTAGTATTAGTATTAGTATTAGTATTAGTATTAGTATTAGTATTAGTATTAGTATTAGTATTAGTATTAGTATTAGTATTAGTATTAGTATTAGTATTAGTATTAGTATTAGTATTAGTATTAGTATTAGTATTAGTATTAGTATTAGTATTAGTATTAGTATTAGTATTAGTATTAGTATTAGTATTAGTATTAGTATTAGTATTAGTATTAGTATTAGTATTAGTATTAGTATTAGTATTAGTATTAGTATTAGTATTAGTATTAGTATTAGTATTAGTATTAGTATTAGTATTAGTATTAGTATTAGTATTAGTATTAGTATTAGTATTAGTATTAGTATTAGTATTAGTATTAGTATTAGTATTAGTATTAGTATTAGTATTAGTATTAGTATTAGTATTAGTATTAGTATTAGTATTAGTATTAGTATTAGTATTAGTATTAGTATTAGTATTAGTATTAGTATTAGTATTAGTATTAGTATTAGTATTAGTATTAGTATTAGTATTAGTATTAGTATTAGTATTAGTATTAGTATTAGTATTAGTATTAGTATTAGTATTAGTATTAGTATTAGTATTAGTATTAGTATTAGTATTAGTATTAGTATTAGTATTAGTATTAGTATTAGTATTAGTATTAGTATTAGTATTAGTATTAGTATTAGTATTAGTATTAGTATTAGTATTAGTATTAGTATTAGTATTAGTATTAGTATTAGTATTAGTATTAGTATTAGTATTAGTATTAGTATTAGTATTAGTATTAGTATTAGTATTAGTATTAGTATTAGTATTAGTATTAGTATTAGTATTAGTATTAGTATTAGTATTAGTATTAGTATTAGTATTAGTATTAGTATTAGTATTAGTATTAGTATTAGTATTAGTATTAGTATTAGTATTAGTATTAGTATTAGTATTAGTATTAGTATTAGTATTAGTATTAGTATTAGTATTAGTATTAGTATTAGTATTAGTATTAGTATTAGTATTAGTATTAGTATTAGTATTAGTATTAGTATTAGTATTAGTATTAGTATTAGTATTAGTATTAGTATTAGTATTAGTATTAGTATTAGTATTAGTATTAGTATTAGTATTAGTATTAGTATTAGTATTAGTATTAGTATTAGTATTAGTATTAGTATTAGTATTAGTATTAGTATTAGTATTAGTATTAGTATTAGTATTAGTATTAGTATTAGTATTAGTATTAGTATTAGTATTAGTATTAGTATTAGTATTAGTATTAGTATTAGTATTAGTATTAGTATTAGTATTAGTATTAGTATTAGTATTAGTATTAGTATTAGTATTAGTATTAGTATTAGTATTAGTATTAGTATTAGTATTAGTATTAGTATTAGTATTAGTATTAGTATTAGTATTAGTATTAGTATTAGTATTAGTATTAGTATTAGTATTAGTATTAGTATTAGTATTAGTATTAGTATTAGTATTAGTATTAGTATTAGTATTAGTATTAGTATTAGTATTAGTATTAGTATTAGTATTAGTATTAGTATTAGTATTAGTATTAGTATTAGTATTAGTATTAGTATTAGTATTAGTATTAGTATTAGTATTAGTATTAGTATTAGTATTAGTATTAGTATTAGTATTAGTATTAGTATTAGTATTAGTATTAGTATTAGTATTAGTATTAGTATTGGTATTGGTATTAGTATTAGTATTAGTATTAGTATTAGTATTAGTATTAGTACTAGCCTAAGCTCGGCTTCGCCGAGTTTACCCTAGGGCTCCGCCGATAGTGTTTTATAATAGTTTATACGTACATCCAATCTGTCTACGCACAATTTAAAACCAAAGTGGTAACGTCAACAGTCTTGTCAGACACCCAAGTTCCCCCTTCTATCAAACGAATTAACTTTATGCATAAAACAAAAGCCAATCAACCTGTTATAAATTTCCACACTTGTGTCTAAAAGTTCGTAACCAGACCTCTCATTTGATTCCAAACACGACATATTTCTAGCACCTTTATACAAAAACAAAAGCCGACCGAGATGTCTATTTGTTGACACTTCTATGTTACAGCCCTGCAGAAAAAAATTCACATGATCCTAGTCACTACATGGTTCTGACAACTTTATGTAAAAAACAAAAGCCGGTCAAGTTGATGTCAAAATTTTGAAAGTTCTATAGTTTGGCCATGCAGAAAACTTTTCATTTAATACCAAAGAGGATATACAGGTGTTTCATATAAGAGTTCAAGGCTTTGGAGTATGCATTCTGATACCAAAAGGGGGAAAAATCCCAATAAACATTGATGCTATAACGCTTTCTAACAGAGATAGGTACCCAGGATTTTATTAAAATAAAAAAAAAACAGGAAACAGGTTATTTTTATTTATTTTTGTGTTGGGTCATAAATAGTATATTATGTTATTAGGAGTAGAAAGCGGTCTTTTTGTGTTGAACCCAGCTATTGCGGCCGAGGCGTTAGCCGAGGCTAGGCAAGCTGGGTAAAACACAAAAAGGGCATTCTACTCCGAATAACATATACTATTTTTTCTTCAAGTGTTTCAAATATTTTTTTGACATTTGTTTGGAATTTTTTCATTGTAGTGTTTGCAATTTCAGCTGGCTGTGTACACTACAAAACAAAAACGATACAACTGTCAAATAACAATTTTCAATATAATCTGTGTTGCTGTGAAGACTGCCGCCGCCAGCGGTGAACTAAGACACTAACATTTTTTTACTAGTACAACAATAACAACATTTTTGTACTAGTAAGACAATGAATACCTTCTATAGTGTGTGTACAGTAGCATAATATGTATATTATAATACGCTTGAAGAAAATAATTATTTATAAAAAGAATCCCAGAGCAAGTGTTTAAAATGAAAGGCATTACATTCAATAAATAAATCAGTATTATTTAAAAATACTACGGTAAATTACTAAAATATTACATTTTCATTAAATACAGAAAGCTTGGCAATACTTTTTTGTATTACAAATATTAAATAACAGGTGCAATAATTAAATAATTATCAGATTGAAATAAGTGGAATTTTTAATTAATTAAATCTCATTTAAATTTTAAATGAATTAAACAAATTCCATCAGCCAACTATTTTCTGCTATTTCAGTATTATGCTTCATTTAAGATAAATCCTCGGTATCTCTGTTATGAAGCGTTCTAGCACCAATGTTTATTGGGATTTTTTTCATGTTGGTGTCTAGAATTCATACTCCGAAGCCTTACATAGTTACATGAAACAGCCTGTATTTCTGACAAATTTATACGAAAAACAAGAAATGTTTTCTCATGGACTGTCATAGAGAATTGTCAAAAATACGACAGCTCGATCGGCTATTCTTTTTTGCATAAAATTGTCAATAATATTTCGGAAGTGTAGTATCTATAGCTGAGTGCACGATGTATAATGTATTACAAAGAATGGCTAAATAACCGGGTTAGTTCATACAGTATGCCGCTAGATGTCAGGTTTTTTGCGACCCGGTTTTTACAAAAATATTTGAAATAGTAAATTATTCCTATATATCGCACAATATTTTATATTTTCAATACATTACCTTTTATCTTTTGTCAGTTCTATGTATGTATTTTATACAAATTCCATACAACAGGCTTCTATAATTTCAGTCAAATTATAAAATAAACATAATGTCATGTACTTGACACTGACATCTTTCAATCAGAATTTTCTAAATCGTAGTACCTGTTTCTATGGTTATATCATGGCTGGCTGCTACAAAATCGCACATTTTGGCACCTTAAAAAGACTATGGTCCGTATTCTTACATCTTAAAGTAGCGCTACTTCCGAAAAATCGCTACTTCAGCTGTCAAATGGCAACTTTAACATTAAAATGAGAGATATAAAAATAAATTAAATTGTAAAAAGCATTTATTTCTAATGTCATAGGTTTCATTTACAAAAATATGAAACCTATTCTTATCTACTCATAAAATTATATAAATAAAAAATCGAAATAGCGCTACTTCCGAAGTAACGTTACTTCAAGAGGTGAAAATTCGGGTCTATATCTCTTTATTTGATCCATACCCTGTTGTACATCCTATATCACAACATTTTCTATTTAAACGCGAACTTATTTTAACCGCAACCGACACACTGCGGCACACCAACTGCCAAACGCCTGTCAAATGGTAACGGGTCGCGTTAGCTTCTTTTTTACCAGCTAGTTATGTCAACTCATCTCGTACTCTCACCTATAGATACTACACCGTGGTAGGAACTGATGAAAACATATAATGAAATGAACAAATGCTGCGCATTTTATGCGAGCAAACAGGACAAAATTACAGGATAAATATAAACATAATACAAGGTGCCCATTTTATATGTTCCCGCCTGAAATTTTAAGAGTAAGCAAAACCATATACATTTTATAAGCCATTTGGTGAATATTAGTACTTTAAATCGAATAATCACAGTAGGTATAAGAGCAAAACAAAATTTTAAAAACCAAGTCACTTATGAAATGTATCATGGATTGCCTAATCATGAATTTTCAGGCGGGAACTTTTAAAATGCGGACCCTGTATTAGTAACATGTATATGAGTACACAATACTAAATTTAAAGATAAAAATAAATCAAAAAAAACTAAAAGATGTGATATTTTAATTCTAGAGTAAACAGTTAGTTACAAACTGCAGAAAAGTAAGTGCTTACATTACATTAGATCTGAACTTTTACAACGAATTTGAAAATATATCAGTAAAGTTTGGATTGTTAAAAATGATAGGTATTAAAGATTACTTTTCTGGCTCATGCTGTATGATTATGTAATTTAAAATATTTTTTATTAGTACGATACAATAATTGGGAATAAAAGAATTTTAATATAATTTTAACGTAATATAAGAAAATAAAATACAGATTAAATTCTGTACCGTTTTAAGATAGATATCGAATTATGTATAATCTGAAATAATTTTAAACTTAATGTAAGAAAATGAATTACAAAAAAAGAACAGATTAAAACATACTATCTAAAATTATTGAATTGTCTTGTTCCAGACTATGATTTTCCTGTACACGTCTTAAAATCATTACATATACCTATAGGCGATTCAAATTAACTTTTCCCGCAACTTTTAACACGTGACGTGACGTCACAACGAGTATGTTTTCAAATTGTCGTTCACTCCTGCATTAAAGTTTGTGTGTATTGCTGTTTTAATTCATATATTTAATGAATTAATAGTTTATTAGTAATGAGACAGTTAATAAAGTATGTATTTAAGTATTTAAATGCTTCTGCGTGCAACAGAAATATGTGTGAGGATGATGAAGTATTGAATTCTAGACATATGCTAGAATATGGTAAAACACAATCAGATGACAAAAATTAAACACTTCTTTTTGAATTATGCCCACAAACCAGCGGCGTAAATAAATATCCGCATGAAATTACTGGAAAATTAATAAATTCTGGCTCACTAGCAATAAAAAGCATCTTGTTCATATAAGATGGGAAACTAACCTAAATATAAATATAAAACCTAAATATAAATATGTATATATTAACCACAATATAAATACATAATAAAATAATTGAATATATTTATATTGTTTTAGAGCTACCAACATATGCGTAATCTTCGTTACAAAAATTTAAGGAACAAACAAACATTGAATTTATAACTCGTTTTCTAATTAACAGTTTAATCTACCATGCTTTGTGTCTCAATCATTTCTTCGGTACCATATTTATTTATAAATTTAACGTTTTGGAAATATGTGAAAACGTAGGGTGAGATTTCTCGATTTTTAGGAATGACATTTTGGAACACAACAGTACACTTGATTTCGTTGGTTTTGGTGAAAATTCCATATTTCTACAATATTTACAAATATAAAATTAATCCTTAAACGATCTAATATCGCATTGATGTTGTTTTTAACTTATTTATAGTAAATTTATATCATTATTTTAACAAGCAACTACAAACATTATACTTAACCTCATTTCTCTAAAAATATACAATGTCTCAACATACTAGGAATACTCGCGAATTTTATTGTATAATTAAACAGAAGAAGTGTTCACAACCATCACCAATAAATATAAATTTAAATACTTGCTGAATTTTTAAAATCTCATCTAAAATTCTAACGTTACTTCTTACGGAGTATAAGAAACTATACTCGTTGTGACGTCACATAATTAGTGCGATGTTTGGTTACCAGATAGAGTCCGCTCAACTTGAATCGCGTATATATACAATCGGTTTATAACGTTGTACTATGTCTTCCGATGCGAATTCTCCACTGGTCTTGCCATAGATCTTCATTCTCTCTTATTTCTTCTTGGATTCCTGCAACCCAATTCCTTCTAGGTCTCCCTCTTTTCTTTTTGCCGCTAGGAGTTTACTGTGGTATGTGTTTTGCCATTACTCATTTGCTGTACGTGATCGTACCATCTTAATTGACTTGTTTTTATATCATCGGTTATAGTAATTGATACATGCATAATTTGTCATTAACATATCAAATATGACAAGACAATGTTTATCTTTTTAATTTTGTACATCGATTGTGATATTATTCCTACCTTTCTGATCCTTTTCGACGTGTTTCCTTTTACATTTTCCAAAATTCTATTTACAAAATAAAATATGTAACATAATAATAAACATGGCTTAAAATCATTACATATACCTACCTTGTTAAATTCATCATCTTTTCTTTAATTATTACATATTATTTAAACATTTTATTGCATTTAAAAGGAAGAAAACTGATAATTTGTCATCATTGACATTGACATAACAGCGTTTATCGTCTTAAATTTTCAAGGAAAACTGTGATCGTTACTGTGAAAAATATTGTTTAGTTAGAAATATTTGTTTTTTACCTAGTTACTTATGACACATTTGGTAACACTGTCCAAGTACATATGAACCGTCAAATTTTATAATTTTTAATTAAAATGGTTTAGGCCTTTTTTACCTGTGCGGATATAATTGCCCATTCTCAATATTTATAATTATGAATTAAACTTCTTTCAAATTGTCTCCATTTCATAAATATTTCCATTTAAAGGTTCAAAATGACAAGACAAACATGGCGTTCTTCGTCTTAAATTTTCAAGGAAAACTGTGATCGTTACTGTGAAAAATATTGTTTCTGTCCCAATTTTCAATCTTTAATAATTTTTTACTCGAAAACTATGCATCCTACAGAAATTCGTCCCATTAAAAGGGCCCTGAAGCCAATCATTTCCTACATTTTGATACAAATTTCATGAAAATCGGTCGCACCGTTTAAGCTGTAGCCTTGTCTAAAGTTTGGCGATCGTCTTGATTAAAATATATAACTATAGTGAGTGAATCTAATCGTTTAGTATATAGGACTAGCGAAAACTCGGCTACGCCGAGCTTCCCCTAGGGCTCCGCCGACAGTGTTTTATAATAGTCTTTACGTGCATCCAAC
This sequence comes from Harpalus rubripes, assembly GCA_963082715.1. Lineage (NCBI taxonomy): Eukaryota > Metazoa > Arthropoda > Insecta > Coleoptera > Carabidae > Harpalus > Harpalus rubripes. Next base: position 8,684 of record CAUJCB010000231.1, read on the forward strand.
CTTTCTACGCACAATGTAAAACCATTTTTTTTCTCGTTTGCCCCTGCAACCTGGCCACCCATACAGCCCCAGCTACATGCTCATTCAAACTGCTCACGCAACATGCCCACCAAAACTGCCCACTGAAACTGCCTACCCAAACTGCTCATCCCAAACTGCCATTCAAACTATCTATTCATACTGCCCACCAAAACTGCCCACTCAAACTACCTATCCATACTGCCCACGGAACCTGTTCAACCAAACTACCCACTCAAACAGCACACCCAAACTGCCCGGTTAAACTGCCTACTCATACTGCCGACTCAAACTGTCGTAATCTGCAATAATTTCTTTTCTAATGTTCTTGTTGGTGTTGTAGTTGTAAAACTAGATCTAGATGGACTAATAAAAATTATTTATTTGAACAAATATTTCAAAATTAGAGTAGTTTGAGTGAAGACAACACTTGTCATTTTTGAAGGTTTGAAGTCAGAGACAGAACATGGATAAGACATTTTTTACTAATGGCAACTGTTTGGCGGACTTCTGTGTAAATCAAATGCATGTCGTATACTTTGATTAGTGAAAGTAACATGCATATCTAAATATCTAAGTGATATTCCACTTTTTGCAAATTAAACGTCATTTATGACAACCGAAAAATATTGTTCTCTAGAATATATTGATATTCAGATTTAGCTGGTACGTAATTGGTCGACTTTACAGTATTACAACTTTTACAACTTGACAAATTATGCAAAATATGTTTCAGATTTTTCCAGATTATAATTTCTTTGAGTTCTCTTTATCATACCGTGAACTATAGAAAGCTACTCTAACCTTCGAGTTTCCCCTAGGGCTTTTATATATATATATATATATATATATATATATATATATATATATATATATATATACAGGGTGTCCCATAACTTCAGGTACATATTAGAAGGGCATATAGTTCTTAATGTCCTGATTACGGAACAAAAAGAATTTTTTCAAAATTCCTATAATTAAGGGTAGTTCACTTAAGAAGAACATTTTTTGTACCCCTGGATACTATGATATTTGGAATAGTGAAATTAGTTATAACTATAACATAAAATAATTTAACAATGAAATTAATTTATGCAATTACGTAAAGCTTTGTCACACCAATTAAGTTTGGGAGATGTGTATGTAATAAAAAAAACACACAACCTATTCAACCAGTGCCCCAAAACTGTTTCCTTCAAAAACCTCAAAAACTAATTATTGAATTTTGAAAAAAATCTTTTTGTTCCGTAATCAGGACATTAAGAACTATATGCCCTTCTAAAATGTACCTAAAGTTATGGGACATCCTGTATATATATATATATATATATATATATATATATATATATATATATATATATATATATATATATATATATATATATTACATGTTTACTTGTACACACAATTCACGAATAGTGCTAACGTTAACATTTTTCTCAGATATCAAAGATCTCTTCTCTCGAAAAAATCTAAATTTTGACAAAAAACAAAAGCCGATCGAGCTATTAAAATTTGCCATCTTAGAATATGATTTAACATTCTTACATTTAAACAATATATTTACAATAATACAGACCGACAAGATGAAACATATAGAAGTTTAACATGGGTATTCAATTGTGCGAAAATTTGTTGTCCTCTATATTTTGGAGCAAAAATTTACAAATAAAATTAATATTTACTTCTAAAAAATCTTTATTTAATACAATAGAATATCTGTTGCACTAGATATATAGAAAAAAAACATTTTTCTTCAAAAATCAGATATCCTATCCATGGAAATAAAACAAAATTTTATTTTCGCAGTTCAGTGTTATTGATGTTAATTGTTGTAATCATTGTGTCTACATTGTTATAATTCAGAAATAAATATTCAAATAGTATGATCTTAATTGACATTTTCTTCTGTTTTTTTTTTATTTCCATAGCTATATGATATTTGGCGATAATGTCATATTTTATTTTATATGTGAATTATTATACTGCCGACAGATGACAGTGCCATTTGAGTGAATATTAAAATTTATTAGGAAATTATAAAAAACTACATATCCACATTAGAGTAGAGAAACGAAAAATACATAATAATTATATTCTAAGTATAGGGTAATTATTACAATAAGTACTAGTATTGTACCAGAATATTGATTTAATTTAGAAAATTGTCACGTTAAAATAGTAACAAAAGATGGCGCTAAAGATGGTTATATCAGTCTCACTACGCGAATTGTACACTCCAGGTAAGTGTGTTCTTGACAAGTAATATTTGGGGTGATAACTTATTGTGTAAAATGTAATGTATGAAAATAAACTTAATTAAATTGAAATAAATCATGAAAACACGTATTTTACTTACATTATGATGCAATATAATTGATGAAATAGAAATAGAATTTTAAAATGATGTCTTTAAGATTTGGAAATATCCCTAGAATATGTTATTTTCCGACACAAAGTGTTTTTAGATGAAATTTGTATATGTAAAGTCATAAAACAATTATTTAGATTATGTTCTTAAAAAATAGAATTTATTACTCAATATTAAGAGTGTTTGAATGTTGGGACTTGTGAAATTAGTGTAGCTGCAGTGACAGTGAAACATTGTATACCTTCCGTCAGAGATGATGCGACGTTTGTTTTTTAATTTTTAATTATTGTACATTAAATTAATCTATTATTTATAAAGTGAATCAGCACCTACGATTTCGACTAAGATTTAGTATGAATTGTAAAATGTATATACAGTGTGAAGTAGGCAACAGTAAATTTTTGTGGACTTTTTTTTTTTTTTTTTTTTTTTTTTTTTTTTTTTGTTTTCTTATGTATATACCTTGACTTCATTACAGAACACTGCGATCCATTGTTTTAATGTAAGAATTTTGACCAGTTAATAATTTTCTCCACAAAAACTATGCACAGTAAAAATAAGAGACATATCAAAGGCCCTAAGTTGATTTATTCTCTACTATTTAAAGCAAATTCCATCCAAATCGCTGAAACCGTTTCAGTTGTAGCTTTGTCTAAAAATTTCCCGATCGTCGTGATGAATTTTGGGGGGCTTGACCTTTTAGTATTATAGATGTAAAACGGCTTTTTAAGTCACAAATGCGTGATTTAAAAAATATGATAATCGTTTCAAGTCATAGATAGGTAAAAAGCAGTCCGTTTTGATGTATAATAAGTCATATTGGCGATATATTCCAAAATGTGTGGAACAGTTTAAATTTTATTCATACAAAATTGTATAATATTGTTTAAAACTATGTAATATACTAAATAGAGATAAAAAATAATAATAAATTAATTTTATTGTTAAAACAATGTAATTTTGTTATGAAATACGTAATTAATATGAAATGAATGAAGTCAGATATAGGTAAATATTTATTAAAATAATAATAATAATAATAAAAGAACATAAAAAATTATATCTGATGATAATAATAATAATAATAATAATAAATAATAATAAATAATAATAAGCAGAGAGGTACAAAAATAAATAATTTTTATTTAAAATAATCAAATACAATAAATTTAATGTATTTAAAATGGATTCAAAATGACACATAACTTTTTAGACTGTCTTCTTAAAAATTTTCACGCATACTCAATTCAAATAATTAGCCTGTATTCTCTGATTTTGTACATTTGACATCAGTACAGAGAACTTTGATCTATTGTTTTAATGTAAGAATTTTGACCAGTTAATAATTTTCTCCACAAAAACTATGCACAGTAAAAATAAGAGACATATCAAAGGCCCTAAGTTGATTTATTCTCTACTATTTAAAGCAAATTCCATCCAAATCGCTGAAACCGTTTCAGTTGTAGCTTTGTCTAAAAATTTCCCGATCGTCGTGATGAATTTTGGGGGGCTTGACCTTTTAGTATTATAGATGTAAAACGGCTTTTTAAGTCACAAATGCGTGATTTAAAAAATATGATAATCGTTTCAAGTCATAGATAGGTAAAAAGCAGTCCGTTTTGATGTATAATAAGTCATATTGGCGATATATTCCAAAATGTGTGGAACAGTTTAAATTTTATTCATACAAAATTGTATAATATTGTTTAAAACTATGTAATATACTAAATAGAGATAAAAAATAATAATAAATTAATTTTATTGTTAAAACAATGTAATTTTGTTATGAAATACGTAATTAATATGAAATGAATGAAGTCAGATATAGGTAAATATTTATTAAAATAATAATAATAATAATAAAAGAACATAAAAAATTATATCTGATGATAATAATAATAATAATAATAATAAATAATAATAAATAATAATAAGCAGAGAGGTACAAAAATAAATAATTTTTATTTAAAATAATCAAATACAATAAATTTAATGTATTTAAAATGGATTCAAAATGACACATAACTTTTTAGACTGTCTTCTTAAAAATTTTCACGCATACTCAATTCAAATAATTAGCCTGTATTCTCTGATTTTGTACATTTGACATCAGTACAGAGAACTTTGATCTATTGTTTTAATGTAAGAATTTTGACCAGTTAATAATTTTCTCCACAAAAACTATGCACAGTAAAAATAAGAGACATATCAAAGGCCCTAAGTTGATTTATTCTCTACTATTTAAAGCAAATTCCATCCAAATCGCTGAAACCGTTTCAGTTGTAGCTTTGTCTAAAAATTTCCCGATCGTCGTGATGAATTTTGGGGGGCTTGACCTTTTAGTATTATAGATGTAAAACGGCTTTTTAAGTCACAAATGCGTGATTTAAAAAATATGATAATCGTTTCAAGTCATAGATAGGTAAAAAGCAGTCCGTTTTGATGTATAATAAGTCATATTGGCGATATATTCCAAAATGTGTGGAACAGTTTAAATTTTATTCATACAAAATTGTATAATATTGTTTAAAACTATGTAATATACTAAATAGAGATAAAAAATAATAATAAATTAATTTTATTGTTAAAACAATGTAATTTTGTTATGAAATACGTAATTAATATGAAATGAATGAAGTCAGATATAGGTAAATATTTATTAAAATAATAATAATAATAATAAAAGAACATAAAAAATTATATCTGATGATAATAATAATAATAATAATAATAATAAATAATAATAAATAATAATAAGCAGAGAGGTACAAAAATAAATAATTTTTATTTAAAATAATCAAATACAATAAATTTAATGTATTTAAAATGGATTCAAAATGACACATAACTTTTTAGACTGTCTTCTTAAAAATTTTCACGCATACTCAATTCAAATAATTAGCCTGTATTCTCTGATTTTGTACATTTGACATCAGTACAGAGAACTTTGATCTATTGTTTTAATGTAAGAATTTTGACCAGTTAATAATTTTCTCCACAAAAACTATGCACAGTAAAAATAAGAGACATATCAAAGGCCCTAAGTTGATTTATTCTCTACTATTTAAAGCAAATTCCATCCAAATCGCTGAAACCGTTTCAGTTGTAGCTTTGTCTAAAAATTTCCCGATCGTCGTGATGAATTTTGGGGGGCTTGACCTTTTAGTATTATAGATGTAAAACGGCTTTTTAAGTCACAAATGCGTGATTTAAAAAATATGATAATCGTTTCAAGTCATAGATAGGTAAAAAGCAGTCCGTTTTGATGTATAATAAGTCATATTGGCGATATATTCCAAAATGTGTGGAACAGTTTAAATTTTATTCATACAAAATTGTATAATATTGTTTAAAACTATGTAATATACTAAATAGAGATAAAAAATAATAATAAATTAATTTTATTGTTAAAACAATGTAATTTTGTTATGAAATACGTAATTAATATGAAATGAATGAAGTCAGATATAGGTAAATATTTATTAAAATAATAATAATAATAATAAAAGAACATAAAAAATTATATCTGATGATAATAATAATAATAATAATAATAAATAATAATAAATAATAATAAGCAGAGAGGTACAAAAATAAATAATTTTTATTTAAAATAATCAAATACAATAAATTTAATGTATTTAAAATGGATTCAAAATGACACATAACTTTTTAGACTGTCTTCTTAAAAATTTTCACGCATACTCAATTCAAATAATTAGCCTGTATTCTCTGATTTTGTACATTTGACATCAGTACAGAGAACTTTGATCTATTGTTTTAATGTAAGAATTTTGACCAGTTAATAATTTTCTCCACAAAAACTATGCACAGTAAAAATAAGAGACATATCAAAGGCCCTAAGTTGATTTATTCTCTACTATTTAAAGCAAATTCCATCCAAATCGCTGAAACCGTTTCAGTTGTAGCTTTGTCTAAAAATTTCCCGATCGTCGTGATGAATTTTGGGGGGCTTGACCTTTTAGTATTATAGATGTAAAACGGCTTTTTAAGTCACAAATGCGTGATTTAAAAAATATGATAATCGTTTCAAGTCATAGATAGGTAAAAAGCAGTCCGTTTTGATGTATAATAAGTCATATTGGCGATATATTCCAAAATGTGTGGAACAGTTTAAATTTTATTCATACAAAATTGTATAATATTGTTTAAAACTATGTAATATACTAAATAGAGATAAAAAATAATAATAAATTAATTTTATTGTTAAAACAATGTAATTTTGTTATGAAATACGTAATTAATATGAAATGAATGAAGTCAGATATAGGTAAATATTTATTAAAATAATAATAATAATAATAAAAGAACATAAAAAATTATATCTGATGATAATAATAATAATAATAATAATAAATAATAATAAATAATAATAAGCAGAGAGGTACAAAAATAAATAATTTTTATTTAAAATAATCAAATACAATAAATTTAATGTATTTAAAATGGATTCAAAATGACACATAACTTTTTAGACTGTCTTCTTAAAAATTTTCACGCATACTCAATTCAAATAATTAGCCTGTATTCTCTGATTTTGTACATTTGACATCAGTACAGAGAACTTTGATCTATTGTTTTAATGTAAGAATTTTGACCAGTTAATAATTTTCTCCACAAAAACTATGCACAGTAAAAATAAGAGACATATCAAAGGCCCTAAGTTGATTTATTCTCTACTATTTAAAGCAAATTCCATCCAAATCGCTGAAACCGTTTCAGTTGTAGCTTTGTCTAAAAATTTCCCGATCGTCGTGATGAATTTTGGGGGGCTTGACCTTTTAGTATTATAGATGTAAAACGGCTTTTTAAGTCACAAATGCGTGATTTAAAAAATATGATAATCGTTTCAAGTCATAGATAGGTAAAAAGCAGTCCGTTTTGATGTATAATAAGTCATATTGGCGATATATTCCAAAATGTGTGGAACAGTTTAAATTTTATTCATACAAAATTGTATAATATTGTTTAAAACTATGTAATATACTAAATAGAGATAAAAAATAATAATAAATTAATTTTATTGTTAAAACAATGTAATTTTGTTATGAAATACGTAATTAATATGAAATGAATGAAGTCAGATATAGGTAAATATTTATTAAAATAATAATAATAATAATAAAAGAACATAAAAAATTATATCTGATGATAATAATAATAATAATAATAATAAATAATAATAAATAATAATAAGCAGAGAGGTACAAAAATAAATAATTTTTATTTAAAATAATCAAATACAATAAATTTAATGTATTTAAAATGGATTCAAAATGACACATAACTTTTTAGACTGTCTTCTTAAAAATTTTCACGCATACTCAATTCAAATAATTAGCCTGTATTCTCTGATTTTGTACATTTGACATCAGTACAGAGAACTTTGATCTATTGTTTTAATGTAAGAATTTTGACCAGTTAATAATTTTCTCCACAAAAACTATGCACAGTAAAAATAAGAGACATATCAAAGGCCCTAAGTTGATTTATTCTCTACTATTTAAAGCAAATTCCATCCAAATCGCTGAAACCGTTTCAGTTGTAGCTTTGTCTAAAAATTTCCCGATCGTCGTGATGAATTTTGGGGGGCTTGACCTTTTAGTATTATAGATGTAAAACGGCTTTTTAAGTCACAAATGCGTGATTTAAAAAATATGATAATCGTTTCAAGTCATAGATAGGTAAAAAGCAGTCCGTTTTGATGTATAATAAGTCATATTGGCGATATATTCCAAAATGTGTGGAACAGTTTAAATTTTATTCATACAAAATTGTATAATATTGTTTAAAACTATGTAATATACTAAATAGAGATAAAAAATAATAATAAATTAATTTTATTGTTAAAACAATGTAATTTTGTTATGAAATACGTAATTAATATGAAATGAATGAAGTCAGATATAGGTAAATATTTATTAAAATAATAATAATAATAATAAAAGAACATAAAAAATTATATCTGATGATAATAATAATAATAATAATAATAAATAATAATAAATAATAATAAGCAGAGAGGTACAAAAATAAATAATTTTTATTTAAAATAATCAAATACAATAAATTTAATGTATTTAAAATGGATTCAAAATGACACATAACTTTTTAGACTGTCTTCTTAAAAATTTTCACGCATACTCAATTCAAATAATTAGCCTGTATTCTCTGATTTTGTACATTTGACATCAGTACAGAGAACTTTGATCTATTGTTTTAATGTAAGAATTTTGACCAGTTAATAATTTTCTCCACAAAAACTATGCACAGTAAAAATAAGAGACATATCAAAGGCCCTAAGTTGATTTATTCTCTACTATTTAAAGCAAATTCCATCCAAATCGCTGAAACCGTTTCAGTTGTAGCTTTGTCTAAAAATTTCCCGATCGTCGTGATGAATTTTGGGGGGCTTGACCTTTTAGTATTATAGATGTAAAACGGCTTTTTAAGTCACAAATGCGTGATTTAAAAAATATGATAATCGTTTCAAGTCATAGATAGGTAAAAAGCAGTCCGTTTTGATGTATAATAAGTCATATTGGCGATATATTCCAAAATGTGTGGAACAGTTTAAATTTTATTCATACAAAATTGTATAATATTGTTTAAAACTATGTAATATACTAAATAGAGATAAAAAATAATAATAAATTAATTTTATTGTTAAAACAATGTAATTTTGTTATGAAATACGTAATTAATATGAAATGAATGAAGTCAGATATAGGTAAATATTTATTAAAATAATAATAATAATAATAAAAGAACATAAAAAATTATATCTGATGATAATAATAATAATAATAATAATAATAAATAATAATAAATAATAATAAGCAGAGAGGTACAAAAATAAATAATTTTTATTTAAAATAATCAAATACAATAAATTTAATGTATTTAAAATGGATTCAAAATGACACATAACTTTTTAGACTGTCTTCTTAAAAATTTTCACGCATACTCAATTCAAATAATTAGCCTGTATTCTCTGATTTTGTACATTTGACATCAGTACAGAGAACTTTGATCTATTGTTTTAATGTAAGAATTTTGACCAGTTAATAATTTTCTCCACAAAAACTATGCACAGTAAAAATAAGAGACATATCAAAGGCCCTAAGTTGATTTATTCTCTACTATTTAAAGCAAATTCCATCCAAATCGCTGAAACCGTTTCAGTTGTAGCTTTGTCTAAAAATTTCCCGATCGTCGTGATGAATTTTGGGGGGCTTGACCTTTTAGTATTATAGATGTAAAACGGCTTTTTAAGTCACAAATGCGTGATTTAAAAAATATGATAATCGTTTCAAGTCATAGATAGGTAAAAAGCAGTCCGTTTTGATGTATAATAAGTCATATTGGCGATATATTCCAAAATGTGTGGAACAGTTTAAATTTTATTCATACAAAATTGTATAATATTGTTTAAAACTATGTAATATACTAAATAGAGATAAAAAATAATAATAAATTAATTTTATTGTTAAAACAATGTAATTTTGTTATGAAATACGTAATTAATATGAAATGAATGAAGTCAGATATAGGTAAATATTTATTAAAATAATAATAATAATAATAAAAGAACATAAAAAATTATATCTGATGATAATAATAATAATAATAATAATAAATAATAATAAATAATAATAAGCAGAGAGGTACAAAAATAAATAATTTTTATTTAAAATAATCAAATACAATAAATTTAATGTATTTAAAATGGATTCAAAATGACACATAACTTTTTAGACTGTCTTCTTAAAAATTTTCACGCATACTCAATTCAAATAATTAGCCTGTATTCTCTGATTTTGTACATTTGACATCAGTACAGAGAACTTTGATCTATTGTTTTAATGTAAGAATTTTGACCAGTTAATAATTTTCTCCACAAAAACTATGCACAGTAAAAATAAGAGACATATCAAAGGCCCTAAGTTGATTTATTCTCTACTATTTAAAGCAAATTCCATCCAAATCGCTGAAACCGTTTCAGTTGTAGCTTTGTCTAAAAATTTCCCGATCGTCGTGATGAATTTTGGGGGGCTTGACCTTTTAGTATTATAGATGTAAAACGGCTTTTTAAGTCACAAATGCGTGATTTAAAAAATATGATAATCGTTTCAAGTCATAGATAGGTAAAAAGCAGTCCGTTTTGATGTATAATAAGTCATATTGGCGATATATTCCAAAATGTGTGGAACAGTTTAAATTTTATTCATACAAAATTGTATAATATTGTTTAAAACTATGTAATATACTAAATAGAGATAAAAAATAATAATAAATTAATTTTATTGTTAAAACAATGTAATTTTGTTATGAAATACGTAATTAATATGAAATGAATGAAGTCAGATATAGGTAAATATTTATTAAAATAATAATAATAATAATAAAAGAACATAAAAAATTATATCTGATGATAATAATAATAATAATAATAATAAATAATAATAAATAATAATAAGCAGAGAGGTACAAAAATAAATAATTTTTATTTAAAATAATCAAATACAATAAATTTAATGTATTTAAAATGGATTCAAAATGACACATAACTTTTTAGACTGTCTTCTTAAAAATTTTCACGCATACTCAATTCAAATAATTAGCCTGTATTCTCTGATTTTGTACATTTGACATCAGTACAGAGAACTTTGATCTATTGTTTTAATGTAAGAATTTTGACCAGTTAATAATTTTCTCCACAAAAACTATGCACAGTAAAAATAAGAGACATATCAAAGGCCCTAAGTTGATTTATTCTCTACTATTTAAAGCAAATTCCATCCAAATCGCTGAAACCGTTTCAGTTGTAGCTTTGTCTAAAAATTTCCCGATCGTCGTGATGAATTTTGGGGGGCTTGACCTTTTAGTATTATAGATGTAAAACGGCTTTTTAAGTCACAAATGCGTGATTTAAAAAATATGATAATCGTTTCAAGTCATAGATAGGTAAAAAGCAGTCCGTTTTGATGTATAATAAGTCATATTGGCGATATATTCCAAAATGTGTGGAACAGTTTAAATTTTATTCATACAAAATTGTATAATATTGTTTAAAACTATGTAATATACTAAATAGAGATAAAAAATAATAATAAATTAATTTTATTGTTAAAACAATGTAATTTTGTTATGAAATACGTAATTAATATGAAATGAATGAAGTCAGATATAGGTAAATATTTATTAAAATAATAATAATAATAATAAAAGAACATAAAAAATTATATCTGATGATAATAATAATAATAAATAATAATAAATAATAATAAGCAGAGAGGTACAAAAATAAATAATTTTTATTTAAAATAATCAAATACAATAAATTTAATGTATTTAAAATGGATTCAAAATGACACATAACTTTTTAGACTGTCTTCTTAAAAATTTTCACGCATACTCAATTCAAATAATTAGCCTGTATTCTCTGATTTTGTACATTTGACATCAGTACAGAGAACTTTGATCTATTGTTTTAATGTAAGAATTTTGACCAGTTAATAATTTTCTCCACAAAAACTATGCACAGTAAAAATAAGAGACATATCAAAGGCCCTAAGTTGATTTATTCTCTACTATTTAAAGCAAATTCCATCCAAATCGCTGAAACCGTTTCAGTTGTAGCTTTGTCTAAAAATTTCCCGATCGTCGTGATGAATTTTGGGGGGCTTGACCTTTTAGTATTATAGATGTAAAACGGCTTTTTAAGTCACAAATGCGTGATTTAAAAAATATGATAATCGTTTCAAGTCATAGATAGGTAAAAAGCAGTCCGTTTTGATGTATAATAAGTCATATTGGCGATATATTCCAAAATGTGTGGAACAGTTTAAATTTTATTCATACAAAATTGTATAATATTGTTTAAAACTATGTAATATACTAAATAGAGATAAAAAATAATAATAAATTAATTTTATTGTTAAAACAATGTAATTTTGTTATGAAATACGTAATTAATATGAAATGAATGAAGTCAGATATAGGTAAATATTTATTAAAATAATAATAATAATAATAAAAGAACATAAAAAATTATATCTGATGATAATAATAATAATAATAATAATAATAATAATAAATAATAATAAATAATAATAAGCAGAGAGGTACAAAAATAAATAATTTTTATTTAAAATAATCAAATACAATAAATTTAATGTATTTAAAATGGATTCAAAATGACACATAACTTTTTAGACTGTCTTCTTAAAAATTTTCACGCATACTCAATTCAAATAATTAGCCTGTATTCTCTGATTTTGTACATTTGACATCAGTACAGAGAACTTTGATCTATTGTTTTAATGTAAGAATTTTGACCAGTTAATAATTTTCTCCACAAAAACTATGCACAGTAAAAATAAGAGACATATCAAAGGCCCTAAGTTGATTTATTCTCTACTATTTAAAGCAAATTCCATCCAAATCGCTGAAACCGTTTCAGTTGTAGCTTTGTCTAAAAATTTCCCGATCGTCGTGATGAATTTTGGGGGGCTTGACCTTTTAGTATTATAGATGTAAAACGGCTTTTTAAGTCACAAATGCGTGATTTAAAAAATATGATAATCGTTTCAAGTCATAGATAGGTAAAAAGCAGTCCGTTTTGATGTATAATAAGTCATATTGGCGATATATTCCAAAATGTGTGGAACAGTTTAAATTTTATTCATACAAAATTGTATAATATTGTTTAAAACTATGTAATATACTAAATAGAGATAAAAAATAATAATAAATTAATTTTATTGTTAAAACAATGTAATTTTGTTATGAAATACGTAATTAATATGAAATGAATGAAGTCAGATATAGGTAAATATTTATTAAAATAATAATAATAATAATAAAAGAACATAAAAAATTATATCTGATGATAATAATAATAATAATAATAATAAATAATAATAAATAATAATAAGCAGAGAGGTACAAAAATAAATAATTTTTATTTAAAATAATCAAATACAATAAATTTAATGTATTTAAAATGGATTCAAAATGACACATAACTTTTTAGACTGTCTTCTTAAAAATTTTCACGCATACTCAATTCAAATAATTAGCCTGTATTCTCTGATTTTGTACATTTGACATCAGTACAGAGAACTTTGATCTATTGTTTTAATGTAAGAATTTTGACCAGTTAATAATTTTCTCCACAAAAACTATGCACAGTAAAAATAAGAGACATATCAAAGGCCCTAAGTTGATTTATTCTCTACTATTTAAAGCAAATTCCATCCAAATCGCTGAAACCGTTTCAGTTGTAGCTTTGTCTAAAAATTTCCCGATCGTCGTGATGAATTTTGGGGGGCTTGACCTTTTAGTATTATAGATGTAAAACGGCTTTTTAAGTCACAAATGCGTGATTTAAAAAATATGATAATCGTTTCAAGTCATAGATAGGTAAAAAGCAGTCCGTTTTGATGTATAATAAGTCATATTGGCGATATATTCCAAAATGTGTGGAACAGTTTAAATTTTATTCATACAAAATTGTATAATATTGTTTAAAACTATGTAATATACTAAATAGAGATAAAAAATAATAATAAATTAATTTTATTGTTAAAACAATGTAATTTTGTTATGAAATACGTAATTAATATGAAATGAATGAAGTCAGATATAGGTAAATATTTATTAAAATAATAATAATAATAATAAAAGAACATAAAAAATTATATCTGATGATAATAATAATAATAATAATAATAATAATAATAAATAATAAATAATAATAAGCAGAGAGGTACAAAAATAAATAATTTTTATTTAAAATAATCAAATACAATAAATTTAATGTATTTAAAATGGATTCAAAATGACACATAACTTTTTAGACTGTCTTCTTAAAAATTTTCACGCATACTCAATTCAAATAATTAGCCTGTATTCTCTGATTTTGTACATTTGACATCAGTACAGAGAACTTTGATCTATTGTTTTAATGTAAGAATTTTGACCAGTTAATAATTTTCTCCACAAAAACTATGCACAGTAAAAATAAGAGACATATCAAAGGCCCTAAGTTGATTTATTCTCTACTATTTAAAGCAAATTCCATCCAAATCGCTGAAACCGTTTCAGTTGTAGCTTTGTCTAAAAATTTCCCGATCGTCGTGATGAATTTTGGGGGGCTTGACCTTTTAGTATTATAGATGTAAAACGGCTTTTTAAGTCACAAATGCGTGATTTAAAAAATATGATAATCGTTTCAAGTCATAGATAGGTAAAAAGCAGTCCGTTTTGATGTATAATAAGTCATATTGGCGATATATTCCAAAATGTGTGGAACAGTTTAAATTTTATTCATACAAAATTGTATAATATTGTTTAAAACTATGTAATATACTAAATAGAGATAAAAAATAATAATAAATTAATTTTATTGTTAAAACAATGTAATTTTGTTATGAAATACGTAATTAATATGAAATGAATGAAGTCAGATATAGGTAAATATTTATTAAAATAATAATAATAATAATAAAAGAACATAAAAAATTATATCTGATGATAATAATAATAATAATAATAATAATAAATAATAATAAATAATAATAAGCAGAGAGGTACAAAAATAAATAATTTTTATTTAAAATAATCAAATACAATAAATTTAATGTATTTAAAATGGATTCAAAATGACACATAACTTTTTAGACTGTCTTCTTAAAAATTTTCACGCATACTCAATTCAAATAATTAGCCTGTATTCTCTGATTTTGTACATTTGACATCAGTACAGAGAACTTTGATCTATTGTTTTAATGTAAGAATTTTGACCAGTTAATAATTTTCTCCACAAAAACTATGCACAGTAAAAATAAGAGACATATCAAAGGCCCTAAGTTGATTTATTCTCTACTATTTAAAGCAAATTCCATCCAAATCGCTGAAACCGTTTCAGTTGTAGCTTTGTCTAAAAATTTCCCGATCGTCGTGATGAATTTTGGGGGGCTTGACCTTTTAGTATTATAGATGTAAAACGGCTTTTTAAGTCACAAATGCGTGATTTAAAAAATATGATAATCGTTTCAAGTCATAGATAGGTAAAAAGCAGTCCGTTTTGATGTATAATAAGTCATATTGGCGATATATTCCAAAATGTGTGGAACAGTTTAAATTTTATTCATACAAAATTGTATAATATTGTTTAAAACTATGTAATATACTAAATAGAGATAAAAAATAATAATAAATTAATTTTATTGTTAAAACAATGTAATTTTGTTATGAAATACGTAATTAATATGAAATGAATGAAGTCAGATATAGGTAAATATTTATTAAAATAATAATAATAATAATAAAAGAACATAAAAAATTATATCTGATGATAATAATAATAATAATAATAATAATAATAAATAATAATAAATAATAATAAGCAGAGAGGTACAAAAATAAATAATTTTTATTTAAAATAATCAAATACAATAAATTTAATGTATTTAAAATGGATTCAAAATGACACATAACTTTTTAGACTGTCTTCTTAAAAATTTTCACGCATACTCAATTCAAATAATTAGCCTGTATTCTCTGATTTTGTACATTTGACATCAGTACAGAGAACTTTGATCTATTGTTTTAATGTAAGAATTTTGACCAGTTAATAATTTTCTCCACAAAAACTATGCACAGTAAAAATAAGAGACATATCAAAGGCCCTAAGTTGATTTATTCTCTACTATTTAAAGCAAATTCCATCCAAATCGCTGAAACCGTTTCAGTTGTAGCTTTGTCTAAAAATTTCCCGATCGTCGTGATGAATTTTGGGGGGCTTGACCTTTTAGTATTATAGATGTAAAACGGCTTTTTAAGTCACAAATGCGTGATTTAAAAAATATGATAATCGTTTCAAGTCATAGATAGGTAAAAAGCAGTCCGTTTTGATGTATAATAAGTCATATTGGCGATATATTCCAAAATGTGTGGAACAGTTTAAATTTTATTCATACAAAATTGTATAATATTGTTTAAAACTATGTAATATACTAAATAGAGATAAAAAATAATAATAAATTAATTTTATTGTTAAAACAATGTAATTTTGTTATGAAATACGTAATTAATATGAAATGAATGAAGTCAGATATAGGTAAATATTTATTAAAATAATAATAATAATAATAAAAGAACATAAAAAATTATATCTGATGATAATAATAATAATAATAATAATAAATAATAATAAATAATAATAAGCAGAGAGGTACAAAAATAAATAATTTTTATTTAAAATAATCAAATACAATAAATTTAATGTATTTAAAATGGATTCAAAATGACACATAACTTTTTAGACTGTCTTCTTAAAAATTTTCACGCATACTCAATTCAAATAATTAGCCTGTATTCTCTGATTTTGTACATTTGACATCAGTACAGAGAACTTTGATCTATTGTTTTAATGTAAGAATTTTGACCAGTTAATAATTTTCTCCACAAAAACTATGCACAGTAAAAATAAGAGACATATCAAAGGCCCTAAGTTGATTTATTCTCTACTATTTAAAGCAAATTCCATCCAAATCGCTGAAACCGTTTCAGTTGTAGCTTTGTCTAAAAATTTCCCGATCGTCGTGATGAATTTTGGGGGGCTTGACCTTTTAGTATTATAGACTAGCCTAACCTCGGCTTCGCCGAGTTTACCCTAGGGCTCCGCCAATAGTGTTTTATAATAGTTTATACGTACATCCAAACTATTTACGCACAATTTAAAACCAAAGTGGTAACGCCAACAGTCTTGTCAGATACCCAAGGTCCCCGTTCTATCAAACGAATTAGCGTTATGCATAAAACAGAAGCCAATCAACCTGTTATAAATTTCCACACGTGTCTAAAAGTTCGTAACCAGACCTCTCATTTGATACCAAACACGACATATTTCTAGCACCTTTATACAGAAACAAAAGCCGACCGATATTTGCGGACACTTCTATGTTATAGCCCTGCAGAAAAAAATTCACTTGACCCTAATCACGACATGGTTCTGACAACTTTATGTGAAAAACAAAAGCCGGTCAAGTTGATGTCAAAATTTTTAAAGTTCTATTGTTTAGCCATGCAGAAAACTTTTCATTTAATACTAAACAGGATATACAGGTGTTTCATATAAGAGTGCAAGGCGTAGGAGTATGAATTCTAATACCAAAAGGGGGAAAAATCCCAATAAACATTGGTGCTATAACGCTGACTAAACTATTATTCACGAAAGATAACTATTCAAGGTCATTTGTGAGCCGTCTGATATAATATTACTCGCAGATAACTTCACTGCATTTTGTAAGCATAGGCGTGTAACATGAAATATTTATGGACACATTTCAAATGAAAAAATAAGAGTATGTTATTTAAAAATTATGTTTCGTTCTAAATAATGGCTTTCTGAAAGACTTACGTTCTTCACTTATGTTTTTGCAAAATTCAAAAACGTAGTCTTAACTATAAACCAAGTAATAATAATTTGATTTAAACGGCAACGCCACTGGCACAGAGGGCATAGTAGTAGATAATTAGGTATCTGTAATTCTACGACATACGTCCTTATTATTTATAATGTGTTAGAAAGTAATGCCACTATTTACGTATATCTGTCCCACCACATAAATTAAATAGACATATGTCAAATAATATTTCTCTTTCTAATACAAAATGTTGCTAAGCTACTGCTGTAAAGTGATGTGTATTCTTTCTTCAAACCAATGACCTTGAATAGTCATCTTTCGTGAATAATAGTATAACAGAGATACCCAGGATTTTATTTTTTTTTTAAAAAAAAACAGGAAATAGGTTAGTTTTATTTATTTTGTATTGGGTCATAAATAATTATTTATAAAAATAATCCCAGAGCAAGTGTTCAAAATGAAAGCCATTACATTCAATAAATAAATCAGTATTATTTAAAAATACTACGGTAATTTATTAAAATATTGCATTTTTATTAAATACAGAGAGCTTGGCAATACTTTTTTTGTATTAGAAATATTATCAAAATATTAAATAACAGGTGTAATAATTAAATAATTATCGGATTGAAATGAGTAGAATTTTTAATTAATTAGATCTCATTTAAATTTTAAATGAATTAAACAAATGCCATCAGCCAACTATTTTCTATTTCAGTATTACGCTTCATTTAAGATAAATCCTCGGTATCTCTGTTATGAAGCGTTCTAGCACCAATGTTTATTGGATTTTTTTTCATGTTGGTTTCTAGAATTTATACTCCGAAGCCTTACATAGTTAATTGAAACACCCTGTATTTCTGACAAATTTATACGAAAAACAATAAATGTTTTCTCAGGGACTGTCATAGAGAATTGTCAAAAATACGACAGCTCGATCGACTATTGTTTTTTTTTTTATAAAATTGTCAGTAATACTTCGGAAATGTAGTATCTATAGCTGAGTGCACGATGTATAATGTATTACAAAGAATGGCTAAATAACCGGGTTAGTTCATACAGTATGCTGCTAGATGTCAGGTTTTTTGCGACCCGGTTTTTACAAATATTTAAAATAGTAAATTATTCCTATATAACGCACAATATTTTATATTTTCAATACATTACCTTTTATCTTTTGTCAGTTCTATGTATGTATTTTGGACAAATTCCATACAGAAGGCTTCTATATTTTCAGTAAAATTATAAAATAAACATTATCTCATGTACTTGACACTGACATCTTTAAATCAGAATTTTCTTAATCGTAGTACCTGTTTCTATGGTTATAGCATGGCTGGCTGCTACAAAATCGCACATTTTGGCACCTTAAAAAGACTATAACCCGTATTTTTACATCTTGAAGTAGCGCTACCTTCGAAAAATCGCTACTTCAACTGTTAAATGTCAACTTTAACATTAAAATTAGAGATATAAAAATAAATTAAATTGTAAAAAGCATTTATTTCAAATGTCATAGGTTTCATTTACAAAAATATGAAACCTATTCTTATCTATTCATAAAATAAAATAAATAAAAAATCGAAATAGCGCTACTTCTGAAGTAACGTTACTTCAAGAGGTGAAAATTCGGGTCTATATCTCTTTATTTGATCCATACCCTGTTGTGCATCCTATAGCACAACATTTTCTATTTAAACGCGAACTTATTTTAACCGCAACCGGCACACTGCGGCACACCAACTGCCAAACGCCTGTCAAATGGTAACGGGTCGCGTTAGCGTCTTTTGTACCAGCTAGTTATGTCAACGCATCTCGTGCTCTCACCTATAGATACTACACCGTGGTAGGAACTGATTAAAACATATAATTAAATGTGCATTTTATGCGAGCAAACAGGACAAAATGTCCCAATTACAGGATAAATATAAACATAATACAGGGTGCCCATTTTATATGTTCCCGCCTAAAATTTTAAGAAGAAGCAAAACCAAATACATTTCATAAGCCACTTGATTAATATTAGTACTTTAAATCGAATAATCACAGTAGGTATAAGAGCAAAACAAAATTTTCAAAACCAACTCACTTATGAAATGTATCATGGATTGCTTAAACATGACTTTTCAGGCGGGAACTTTTAAAATGCGCAGCCTGTATTAGTAACATGTATATGAGTACACAATACTAAATTTAAAGATAAAAATAAATCAAACAAAACTAAAAGATGTGATATTTTAATTCTAGAGTAAACAGTTTACAAACTGCAGAAAAGTAAGTACTTACATTACATTAGATCTGAACTTTTACAACGAATTTGAAAATATATCAATAAAGTTTGGATTGTTAATAAGGGGATAGAATGCAAAAATCATAAGATGACTTTTCTGGCACATGCTGTATGATTATGTAATTTAAAAGATTTTTTATTAGTACGATACAATAATTGGGAATAAATTTTTTTTAATATAGATAATTTTAACGTAATATAAGAAAATAAAATACAGATTAAATTCTGTACCGTTTTAAGATAGATATCGAATTATGTATAATCTGAAATAATTTTAAACGTAATGTAAGATAATGAATTACAAAAAAAGAACATACTATCTAAAATTATTGAATTGTCTTGTTCCAGATTTTATGATTTTCCTGTAGTATTTAATTTTTATTCTTGCCTCTAAATACGTATTAGATATTGTACATGTGTTCTTTGTCGATTGTGATGTTTATTATGTCTTTCTCAGCCTGACATTGTTAAACCTATTTACAAAATAAAAATATAAATTAACAATAAACATACGTCTTAAAATAGGTAAAATAGGTATAGCCTTTCTTCATTGTGTACAGAGTTCCTTTATGGTGCGCTCATTCCTTATTTTTATTTTTTTATTCTGTAGTGTTTAATCCTTTGTCCTGTGTTTAGCACCAAATCTTTTTGGGTTCCATTTAAACACGTATATTCTGTTTTGCATGTTTACTTCCAGACTATGTTTTTAGTATTGATACGACATGCATAATTTGTCATTAATATATCAAATATGACATGACAATGTTTATCTTTTTAATTTTGTACATCGATTGTGATATTATTCCTACCTTTCTGATCATTTTCGACGTGTTTCCTTATACATTTTCCAAAATTCTATTTACAAAAAAAAATATGTAACATAATAATAAACATGGATTAAAATCATTACGTATACCTACCTTGTTAAATTCATCATCTTTTCTTTAATTATTACATATTATTTAAACATTTTATTACATTTAAAGGGAAGAAAACTGATAATTTGTCATCATTGACATTGACATAACAGCGTTTATCGTCTTAAATTTTCAAGGAAAACTGTGATCGTTACTGTGAAAAATATTGTTTAGTTAGAAAATTTTTTTTTACCTAGTTACTTATGACACATTTGGTAACACTGTCCAAGTACATATGAACCGTCAAATTTTATAATTTTTAATTAAAATGGTTTAGGCCTTTTTTACCTGTGCGGATATAATTGCCCATTCTCAAAATTTATAATTATGAATTAAACTTTCTTCAAATTGTCTCCATTTCATAAATATTTCCATTTAAAGGTTTGACATGATATGTCAAACATGGCGTTCTTCGTCTTAAATTTTCAAGGAAAACTGTGATCGTTACTGTGAAAAATATTGTTTCTGTCCCAATTTTCAATCTTTAATAATTTTTTACTCGAAAACTATGCATCCTACAGAAATTCGTCCCATTAGAAGGGCCCTGAAGCCAATCATTTCCTACGACTTGGTACTAATTTCATGAAAATCGGTCGCATCGTTTAAGCTGTAGCCTTGTCTAAAGTTGGGCGATCGTCGTGATGAATTCAAATATATATAGAACTATAGATAGTGAATCTGATCGTTTAGTATTAGGACTAGCCTAAGCTCGGCTTCGCCGAGTTTACCCTAGGGCTCCGCCGATAGTGTTTTATAATAGTTTATACGTACATCCAATCTGTCTACGCACAATTTAAAACCAAAGTGGTAACGCCAACAGTCTTGTCAGATACCCAAGTTCCCCCTTCTATCAAACGAATTAACTTTATGCATAAAACAAAAGCCAATCAACCTGTCATAAATTTCCACACTTGTGTCTAAAAGTTCGTAACCAGACCTCTCATTTGATACCAAACACGACATATTTCTAGCACCTTTATACAAAAACAAAAGCCGACCGAGATGTCTATTTGTTGACACTTCTATGTTACAGCCCTTCACATGATCCTAATCCTAATCACTACATGGTTCTGACAACTTTATGTAAAAAACAAAAGCCGGTCAAGTTGATGTCAAAATTTTGAAAGTTCTATAGTTTAGCCATGCAGAAATCTTTTCATTTAATACCAAACAGGATATACAGGTGTTCCATATAAAAGTGCAAGGCTTTGGCGTATGAATTCTGATACCAAAAGGGGGAAAAATCCCAATAAACATTGATGCTATAACGCTTTCTAACAGAGATAGGTACCCAGGATTTTATTAAAATAAAAAAAAAAACAGGAAACAGGTTATTTTTATTTATTTTTGTATTGGGTCATAAATAATTATTTATAAAAAGAATCCCAGAGCAAGTGTTTAAAATGAAAGGCATTACATTCAATAAATAAATCGGTATTATTTAAAAATACTACGGTAAATTATTAAAATATTACATTTTCATTAAATACAGAAGGCTCGGCAATACTTTTTTGTATTAGAAATATTATCAAAATATTAAATAACAGGTGTAATAATTAAATAATTATCGGATTGAAATAAGTGGAATTTTTAATTAATTAAATCTCATTTAAATTTTAAATGAATTAAACAAATGCCATCAGCCAACTATTTTCTGATATTTCAGTATTATGCTTCATTTAAGATAAATCCTCGGTATCTCTGTTATGAAGCGTTCTAGCACCAATGTTTATTGGGATTTTTTTCATGTTGGTGTCTAGAATTCATACTCCGAAGCCTTACATAGTTACATGAAACACCCTGTATTTCTGACAAATTTATACGAAAAACAAGAAATGTTTTCTCATGGACTGTCATAGAGAATTGTCAAAAATACGACAGCTCGATCGGCTATTCTTTTTTGCATAAAATTGTCAATAATATTTCGGAAGTGTAGTATCTATAGCTGAGTGCACGATGTATAATGTATTACAAAGAATGGCTAAATAACCGGGTTAGTTCATACAGTATGCCGCTAGATGTCAGGTTTTTTGCGACCCGGTTTTTACAAAAATATTTGAAATAGTAAATTATTCCTATATATCGCACAATATTTTATATTTTCAATACATTACCTTTTATCTTTTGTCAGTTCTATGTATGTATTTTATACAAATTCCATACAACAGGCTTCTATAATTTCAGTCAAATTATAAAATAAACATAATGTCATGTACTTGACACTGACATCTTTCAATCAGAATTTTCTAAATCGTAGTACCTGTTTCTATGGTTATAGCATGGCTGGCTGCTACAAAATCGCACATTTTGGCACCTTAAAAAGACTATGGTCCGTATTCTTACATCTTAAAGTAGCGCTACATCCGAAAAATCGCTACTTCAACTGTCAAATGTCAACTTTAACATTAAAATGAGAGATATAAATATAAATTAAATTGTAAAAAGCATTTATTTCTAATGTCATAGGTTTCATTTACAAAAATATGAAACCTATTCTTATCTACT
The DNA here is from genome assembly GCA_963082715.1 of Harpalus rubripes. NCBI lineage: Eukaryota > Metazoa > Arthropoda > Insecta > Coleoptera > Carabidae > Harpalus > Harpalus rubripes. Next base: position 32,243 of record CAUJCB010000231.1, read on the forward strand.
CATAAAATTATATAAATAAAAAATCGAAATAGCGCTACTTCCGAAGTAACGTTACTTCAAGAGGTGAAAATTCGGGTCTATATCTCTTTATTTGATCCATACCCTGTTTGCATCCTATAGCACAACATTTTCTATTTAAACTCGAACTTATTTTGACCGCAACCGACACACTGCGGCACACCAACTGCCAAACGCCTGTCAAATGGTAACGGGTCGCGTTAGCTTCTTTTGTACCAGCTAGTTATGTCAACGCATCTCGTACTCTCACCTATAGATACTACACCGTGGTAGGAACTGATGAAAACATATAATGAAATGAACAAATGCTGCGCATTTTATGCGAGCAAACAGGAAGAAATTACAGGATAAATATAAACATAATACAAGGTGACCATTTTATATGTTCCCGCCTGAAATTTTAAGAATAAGCAAAACCAAATATATTTTATAAGCCACTTGGTGAATATTAGTACTTTAAATCGAATAATCACAGTAGGTACAAGAGCAAAACAAAATTTTAAAAACCAAGTCACTTATGAAATGTATCATCGATTGCCTAATCATGAATTTTCAGGCGGGAACTTTTAAAATGCGGACCCTGTATTAGTAACATGTATATGAGTACACAATACTAAATTTAAAGATAAAAATAAATCAAACAAAACTAAAAGATGTGATATTTTAATTCTAGAGTAAACAGTTAGTTACAAACTGCAGAAAAGTAAGTACTTACATTACATTAGATCTGAACTTTTACAACGAATTTGAAAATATATCAATAAAGTTTGGATTGTTAAAAAATGATAGGTATTAAAGATTACTTTTCTGGCTCATGCTGTATGATTATGTAATTTAAAATATTTTTTATTAGTACGATACAATAATTGGGAATAAAAGAATTTTAATATAGATAATTTTAACGTAATATAAGAAAATAAAATACAGATTAAATTCTGTACCGTTTTAAGATAGATATCGAATTATGTATAATCTGAAATAATTTTAAACGTAATGTAAGAAAATGAATTACAAAAAAAGAACAGATTAAAACATACTATCTAAAATTATTGAATTGTCTTGTTCCAGACTATGATTTTCCTGTACTGTACTGTCTTAAAATCATTACATATACCTATATATACAATCGGTTTATAACGTTGTACCATGTCTTCCGATGCGAATTCTCCACTGGTCTTGCCATAGATCTTCATTCTCTCTTATTTCTTCTTGGATTCCTGCTACCCAATTCCTTCTAGGTCTCCCTCTTTTCTTTTTGCCGCTAGGAGTTTACTGTGGTATGTGTTTTGCCATTACTCATTTGCTGTACGTGATCGTACCATCTTAATTGACTTGTTTTTATATCATCGGTTATAGTAATTGATACATGCATAATTTGTCATTAACATATCAAATATGACATGACAATGTTTATCTTTTTAATTTTGTACATCGATTGTGATATTATTCCTACCTTTCTGATCCTTTTCGACGTGTTTCCTTATACATTTTCCAAAATTCTATTTACAAAATAAAATATGTAACATAATAATAAACATGGCTTAAAATCATTACATATACCTACCTTGTTAAATTCATCATCTTTTCTTTAATTATTACATATTATTTAAACATTTTATTGCATTTAAAAGGAAGAAAACTGATAATTTGTCATCATTGACATTGACATAATAGCGTTTATCGTCTTAAATTTTCAAGGAAAACTGTGATCGTTACTGTGAAAAATATTGTTTAGTTAGAAATATTTGTTTTTTACCTAGTTACTTATGACACATTTGGTAACACTGTCCAAGTACATATGAACCGTCAAATTTTATAATTTTTAATTAAAATGGTTTAGGCCTTTTTTACCTGTGCGGATATAATTGCCCATTCTCAAAATGTATAATTATGATTTAAACTTCTTTCAAATTGTCTCCATTTCATAAATATTTCCATTTAAAGGTTCAAAATGACATGACAAACATGGCGTTCTTCGTCTTAAATTTTCAAGGAAAACTGTGATCGTTACTGTGAAAAATATTGTTTCTGTCCCAATTTTCAATCTTTAATAATTTTTTACTCGAAAACTATGCATCCTACAGAAATTCGTCCCATTAGAAGGGCCCTGAAGGCAATCATTTCCTACATCTTGGTACAAATTTCATGAAAATCGGTCGAACCGTTTAAGCTGTAGCCTTGTCTAAAGTTGGGCGATCGTCGTGATGAATTCAAATATATATATATAGATATATATATAGAACTATAGATAGTGAATCTGATCGTTTAGTATTAGGATGTAAAACGGCTTTTTAAGTCACAAATGCGTGATTTAAAAAATATGATAATCGTTTCAAGTCATAGATAGGTAAAAAGCAGTCCGTTTTGATGTATAATAAGTCATATTGGCGATATATTCCAAAATGTGTGGAACAGTTTAAATTTTATTCATACAAAATTGTATAATATTGTTTAAAACTATGTAATATACTAAATAGAGATAAAAAATAATAATAAATTAATTTTATTGTTAAAACAATGTAATTTTGTTATGAAATACGTAATTAATATGAAATGAATGAAGTCAGATATAGGTAAATATTTATTAAAATAATAATAATAATAATAAAAGAACATAAAAAATTATATCTGATGATAATAATAATAATAATAATAGTAATAATAATAAATAATAATAAATAATAATAAGCAGAGAGGTACAAAAATAAATAATTTTTATTTAAAATAATCAAATACAATAAATTTAATGTATTTAAAATGGATTCAAAATGACACATAACTTTTTAGACTGTCTTCTTAAAAATTTTCACGCATACTCAATTCAAATAATTAGCCTGTATTCTCTGATTTTGTACATTTGACATCAGTACAGAGAACTTTGATCTATTGTTTTAATGTAAGAATTTTGACCAGTTAATAATTTTCTCCACAAAAACTATGCACAGTAAAAATAAGAGACATATCAAAGGCCCTAAGTTGATTTATTCTCTACTATTTAAAGCAAATTCCATCCAAATCGCTGAAACCGTTTCAGTTGTAGCTTTGTCTAAAAATTTCCCGATCGTCGTGATGAATTTTGGGGGGCTTGACCTTTTAGTATTATAGATGTAAAACGGCTTTTTAAGTCACAAATGCGTGATTTAAAAAATATGATAATCGTTTCAAGTCATAGATAGGTAAAAAGCAGTCCGTTTTGATGTATAATAAGTCATATTGGCGATATATTCCAAAATGTGTGGAACAGTTTAAATTTTATTCATACAAAATTGTATAATATTGTTTAAAACTATGTAATATACTAAATAGAGATAAAAAATAATAATAAATTAATTTTATTGTTAAAACAATGTAATTTTGTTATGAAATACGTAATTAATATGAAATGAATGAAGTCAGATATAGGTAAATATTTATTAAAATAATAATAATAATAATAAAAGAACATAAAAAATTATATCTGATGATAATAATAATAATAATAATAATAATAATAATAATAAATAATAATAAATAATAATAAGCAGAGAGGTACAAAAATAAATAATTTTTATTTAAAATAATCAAATACAATAAATTTAATGTATTTAAAATGGATTCAAAATGACACATAACTTTTTAGACTGTCTTCTTAAAAATTTTCACGCATACTCAATTCAAATAATTAGCCTGTATTCTCTGATTTTGTACATTTGACATCAGTACAGAGAACTTTGATCTATTGTTTTAATGTAAGAATTTTGACCAGTTAATAATTTTCTCCACAAAAACTATGCACAGTAAAAATAAGAGACATATCAAAGGCCCTAAGTTGATTTATTCTCTACTATTTAAAGCAAATTCCATCCAAATCGCTGAAACCGTTTCAGTTGAAGCTTTGTCTAAAAATTTCCCGATCGTCGTGATGAATTTTGGGGGGCTTGACCTTTTAGTATTATAGATGTAAAACGGCTTTTTAAGTCACAAATGCGTGATTTAAAAAATATGATAATCGTTTCAAGTCATAGATAGGTAAAAAGCAGTCCGTTTTGATGTATAATAAGTCATATTGGCGATATATTCCAAAATGTGTGGAACAGTTTAAATTTTATTCATACAAAATTGTATAATATTGTTTAAAACTATGTAATATACTAAATAGAGATAAAAAATAATAATAAATTAATTTTATTGTTAAAACAATGTAATTTTGTTATGAAATACGTAATTAATATGAAATGAATGAAGTCAGATATAGGTAAATATTTATTAAAATAATAATAATAATAATAAAAGAACATAAAAAATTATATCTGATGATAATAATAATAATAATAATAATAATAAATAATAATAAATAATAATAAGCAGAGAGGTACAAAAATAAATAATTTTTATTTAAAATAATCAAATACAATAAATTTAATGTATTTAAAATGGATTCAAAATGACACATAACTTTTTAGACTGTCTTCTTAAAAATTTTCACGCATACTCAATTCAAATAATTAGCCTGTATTCTCTGATTTTGTACATTTGACATCAGTACAGAGAACTTTGATCTATTGTTTTAATGTAAGAATTTTGACCAGTTAATAATTTTCTCCACAAAAACTATGCACAGTAAAAATAAGAGACATATCAAAGGCCCTAAGTTGATTTATTCTCTACTATTTAAAGCAAATTCCATCCAAATCGCTGAAACCGTTTCAGTTGTAGCTTTGTCTAAAAATTTCCCGATCGTCGTGATGAATTTTGGGGGGCTTGACCTTTTAGTATTATAGATGTAAAACGGCTTTTTAAGTCACAAATGCGTGATTTAAAAAATATGATAATCGTTTCAAGTCATAGATAGGTAAAAAGCAGTCCGTTTTGATGTATAATAAGTCATATTGGCGATATATTCCAAAATGTGTGGAACAGTTTAAATTTTATTCATACAAAATTGTATAATATTGTTTAAAACTATGTAATATACTAAATAGAGATAAAAAATAATAATAAATTAATTTTATTGTTAAAACAATGTAATTTTGTTATGAAATACGTAATTAATATGAAATGAATGAAGTCAGATATAGGTAAATATTTATTAAAATAATAATAATAATAATAAAAGAACATAAAAAATTATATCTGATGATAATAATAATAATAATAATAGTAATAATAATAAATAATAATAAATAATAATAAGCAGAGAGGTACAAAAATAAATAATTTTTATTTAAAATAATCAAATACAATAAATTTAATGTATTTAAAATGGATTCAAAATGACACATAACTTTTTAGACTGTCTTCTTAAAAATTTTCACGCATACTCAATTCAAATAATTAGCCTGTATTCTCTGATTTTGTACATTTGACATCAGTACAGAGAACTTTGATCTATTGTTTTAATGTAAGAATTTTGACCAGTTAATAATTTTCTCCACAAAAACTATGCACAGTAAAAATAAGAGACATATCAAAGGCCCTAAGTTGATTTATTCTCTACTATTTAAAGCAAATTCCATCCAAATCGCTGAAACCGTTTCAGTTGTAGCTTTGTCTAAAAATTTCCCGATCGTCGTGATGAATTTTGGGGGGCTTGACCTTTTAGTATTATAGATGTAAAACGGCTTTTTAAGTCACAAATGCGTGATTTAAAAAATATGATAATCGTTTCAAGTCATAGATAGGTAAAAAGCAGTCCGTTTTGATGTATAATAAGTCATATTGGCGATATATTCCAAAATGTGTGGAACAGTTTAAATTTTATTCATACAAAATTGTATAATATTGTTTAAAACTATGTAATATACTAAATAGAGATAAAAAATAATAATAAATTAATTTTATTGTTAAAACAATGTAATTTTGTTATGAAATACGTAATTAATATGAAATGAATGAAGTCAGATATAGGTAAATATTTATTAAAATAATAATAATAATAATAAAAGAACATAAAAAATTATATCTGATGATAATAATAATAATAATAATAATAAATAATAATAAATAATAATAAGCAGAGAGGTACAAAAATAAATAATTTTTATTTAAAATAATCAAATACAATAAATTTAATGTATTTAAAATGGATTCAAAATGACACATAACTTTTTAGACTGTCTTCTTAAAAATTTTCACGCATACTCAATTCAAATAATTAGCCTGTATTCTCTGATTTTGTACATTTGACATCAGTACAGAGAACTTTGATCTATTGTTTTAATGTAAGAATTTTGACCAGTTAATAATTTTCTCCACAAAAACTATGCACAGTAAAAATAAGAGACATATCAAAGGCCCTAAGTTGATTTATTCTCTACTATTTAAAGCAAATTCCATCCAAATCGCTGAAACCGTTTCAGTTGTAGCTTTGTCTAAAAATTTCCCGATCGTCGTGATGAATTTTGGGGGGCTTGACCTTTTAGTATTATAGATTATTATTATTATTATTATTATTATTATTATTATTAGTATTATTATTATTAGTATTATTATTATTATTATTATTATTAGTATTATTATTATTATTATTATTAGTATTATTATTATTATTATTATTATTATTAGTATTATTATTATTAGTATTATTAGTATTATTATTATTATTGTTATTATTATTATTATTATTATTTTTATTATTTTTATTATTTTTATTATTATTATTATTATTATTATTATTATTATTATTATTATTATTATTATTTTTATTATTTTTATTATTATTATTATTATTATTATTATTATTTTTATTATTATTATTATTATTATTATTACAAAAATTTATCGTTTATTATAAAAAATATTCAAAAATAAGTGTATGTTTAACTGCCTGTAACTTTTGGAACAGGCTATATACAAATATGTCTGCTGATGTATATGATAGCGAATATCATGTGAATTTTAAATTTCGACGTAAAAGTTGCTAGCTTTAACCGTTTATTAGCTACAGGCAAAAATATAGAAAATGAGCGAGACAAAAATTCATCGTTTATTATAAAAATTATTCAAAAATAAGTGAATGTTTAACTGCCTGTAACTTTTGGAACAGCCTGTATACAAATATGTCTGCTGATGTATGTAATAGATAATTTCATGTAGATTCTAAATTTTCCACGTACACGTTGCTAGCATTAACCGTTTAGTAGCTACAGGCTATTATCTAAAAAAATCGTGCATAGTTGCTTCTCTTTAAAACCTATGAAGAAAAAAATATTTTCTTTTAATTACTGTAAGTAAAGTACCAAAACCTTTCCATTAAAATGATTTTTAAAAAATGTGCAACTATAACAAATAATTTAAATTCCAACTTGCACTGAAATCTGCAATATTACTTATTACCATTTTGGAATGAACTGATTAGTTATTTCACATTTGATGAGACATGTAAACAAAAAATGAATTCATTTTGGATGATTCATCGTCGATGATGACTCAAAGTGACCCGTGGAAATTCAGCTTTAGTTCTATTTAGTAGTGATTTCATTTCAATTCAATGAGTACTTCGGAGAATACTCCGATATCAGAGTTGTCTAAAGTCAAAGCAAGATCCATGAGGGATTACATCGTTTCAAATTGCCCCATGAAGAGCATTTTAAAACGAAAATCAAGTCCAATAATTTCAAAAAATTTCAGGGCAATGTTTATTCTTAAACGACCAGAAAACTGATTTAGTGCATCCAAGATCTTGGTTTTTAGCTGATGGAACAGCCACCACCATAGGCATGCGTAGAACTTTACTTTTGTGGGTGCCAAATGAGTATGTATGTATAATCATTATTATAAATGAAGTAATAAATGCAAAGGGAGTTATTTATTTTACCATTATTGCTTCAAAATGTCGAAAAAAATAAAAATAAAATATATATTATAGCAAGATGAACAAAATATTAATATAAAAATTTAATATTTTCAATATTACGAGGGCTGTTCTCTTCCTGCTGAGCCTAGTAAAGTAACACACAATTTACTTGCAAAATACATTTATTTATAATTTTTCAAGGCATTCCCCTCCACAATCAATACATTTTTGCATCCGTCAAAACCAGTCTCCAAAGCATATTCCCCAATCTTCCCGCATATGTTTCAATATTTCATTTTTAAATGCATCAATCACAGCTTCTTCGGCCGATGTAAAACGTAAACCCTGTAACTTATTCTTTACACGTGGAAATAAAAAGAAATCATTAGGTCTCAGATCTGGACTATACGGCGAACGACCCATTTTTTCAATATTTTGGGCATTCAAATAATCAGTCGTTCGAGCAGCAGTGTGCGGCCGAGCGTTGTGTTGATACAAGATAATCCTTCCCCGTTGACGTTATTCGTGAACATTTTGGAGAACATGAGGCAAACAAACGGTAGTATACCATTCAACATTAACAGTACGACGATCCTCCAGTGATACAGTGCAAACATATCCAATAATTCTAAAAAATGTAGCGACCATCTTTTTGTTTCGGCTTTTTTCGCGAATAACTTTTGTTGGAGCCGACTCATTCTCAAAGAACTAAATTGCGGAGTGTTGCTTTTTTTCGAGATCATAGCAGTATTCCTATGTTTCGTCACCTCTAATGAAACTGTACATGAAATGAAACGATCCATTGTCAAAGCGATCTAGTGTAGATCTGCACCATCTCAAACAGTTGTCTTTTTGACTGGAGTCAAATTGTGGGGAATCCAACGAGAATCAAATGTTGGTCTAAAATGGTTTCAATTGCTTTCACACCAATTTGCTTGAATATTCCTGACAGTAACATGCTGGTCCTCTTTAATCATGTTCAACAAGGCCAATATTCTTTTCGGTAACTGCCGTTTTTGGCTTAGGAGCTCGAAAATTGTCATTTAAGGAGAGTCGGCCACGCTGAAATTCATTGTACCACCGCTTTACGGTACCTAAGGAACATGACTTGTCACCAAATACTCGATGGATTTCCTAAAATATTCTTGATGGCTTAATCCACGCTTGAATTTGTAAAAAATCACAGCTCAACAATGCTCTTTGCTCAATTCAATGATTTCTTGGGGAAAGGATTACTTAAAAATTATGTATTTAAACAACATTCAATTATATTTAACAACCATCACTATAATAATTAACCTTGTAAACAACTAGATTAAAATGTCAAACAAAATTTGTTTCAAAATATCATAGCCAGCTAGATAGGCTCAGTGGAAAGAGAACAGCCCTCGTATTAATATATTAAGGGGAGATTTTTTTTTAATATCCCTTAAGTTTTTGAATTTCCCTTATACATATACAAACCGTATATTGATTTAGGATGAACTGCCATACATACAATATTTCAAACCAAGGGCTTATTTCCCAAATAAAAGGAAAATATGATTCCAAGGGTAAAGTCCGCCTTCCATATAGTAAATTAGCGCCCATAAAGATCCAACAAGACAAATAGACTTCAACAAGATAAATACTCGCGAAAATTATTATAACACGAGAACCATTACGGATATATTTTTCTGTATCGGAATCTACTAAATCTGCTGGCCAGAATTCTGAAGAAATTGTTCGAAGGATATGAGATATATCACTAGAATAATAGTTGGAAAGAATAAAAGTATAATAGTATGCGTCAAGAACCTATAACACGCTGAACAGGGAAGCGGATTCTCTTACCTGACAAAGTGGGATTAGGAAAAATTTTTAATTTTTTTAAATTAACAGGCAATATGAAAGAGTGGCTAAAGTTAATATTTATTGCGGCTAAAATTAAACACAATGATAATAAGAAGAAAATCTAACCCTGCTCCATATTCATTAAATAATTGACAGTGATTATATATATACAGGCTGTAAATTAAATAAGTGCATTAAATTTAACCAGTAATGTAACTCGACGAGAGCAACAATATTTCTTAATAACTTTTTTTTCTAAGTCTTAGATTTTGAGTTAAAATTCTTTAAAGATTTGATGCATATTTCGTTACCCGCTCATGGAGAACAAATGCTGCTCCCGTATTCAAGTGGGATACAAACAGCTCAAAAATTGTCGGTTATCAGTTACACTTACAGTCACAGTAATTAATAAACGAATCAAGGGAAATAACATTATTATTAATTAATACGTAATAGTACAATTTTTAAAATAAATAAATTTAAATTTTGGATAACAAAATTATAAAGTTGTGTATTAAACCAGGCTTTTATTTACCTTTGAATAGTGTGAATAGAGGAAGACAAGGAGGGACGAGGAGAAGCAAAAGCATAGTTGTTAGGTTATGAGATGATTATTTATCGTCGACAAATCATAATAGTTTAAATACGTTATTCAAAAAATGTAAGTACAAACTTTTGTCCATTTAAACGAGGTACCTGAGTACCAATAATTAGTCGTCCATTTATTGTTCCCGCCCAAAACATTTTTAATGAAAATTTTTACAGCATTTTCGTCTGTCGAGATGTGTTTTGTGCATAATAAATACACCTTCCCAAGTAAATTCAGTCTCATTAATGAACATTATGAGCCATTCCCAAAATTGAAGTGTGTGTGCTGAAAACATAGCACTTTTTGCACATGTTATGAATATAACTGTTGGTTTTTTTTTTATTGTCATATGTAACACTCCGTATTGTGATGTGATAAAGATGTACAAGATTAACAAATGTGCGAATAATAAGAACAGAATGATTTGGTGATGATTTGGAAACGCTCCGTGTAAATGCGTTGGCAACTCCATGGCACTGTCTTTATGTCAACCGTGATGTCAAGTAAAATGTAGTACAGATACGAGTAAAAAAATAAATAAACCATAGGTAAGTAATTGCAATGTCTGTGTACTCGCATTTTGACAGAATTTTACCTTATAAACAAGTTTAATACTAATATCAAAATTTAATTGGAACAATTGACAGGACTGTCAATTGCTAAAACAATTTTTTTACAGCTATTGCTACTGCATTCAATTATCACAAAAATATTTGGAACGACTCGTCAATTTACGGGGTGGTAAAAAAGCTAAAAAAATGAGCGATTTCGAGAAAAAGTTATTAAGAAATATTGTTGCTCTCGACGAGTTATATTACTGGTTAAATTTAATGCACTTATTTCATTTACACCATGTATATATATATATATATATATATATATATATATATATATATATATATATATATATATATATATATATACAGGGTGTAAATGAAATAAGAGCATTACATTTAACCAGTAATGTAACTCAACGAGAGCAACAATATTTCTTAATAACTTTTTTTTCTAAGTCTTTTAGATTTTGAGTTAAAATTCTTTAAAGATTTGCTGCAAATTTCGTTACCCGCTCATGGAGAACAAATGGCTGTTGCCGTATTCAAGTGGGATACAAACAGCTCAAAAATTGTCGGTTATCGGTTACACTTGTAGTCACAGTAATTAATAAACGAATAAATGGAAATAACATTATTATTAATTAATACGTAATAGTACAATTTTTAAAATAAATAAATTTAAATTTTGTATAACAAAATTATAAAGTTGTGTATTAAACCAGGATTTTAATTACCTGTGAATAGGGCGCGAGCAGACACGTGACTCGAGCGACTTTGACGTGCCTGGAATCAGCTGATTTGTGTGCGCATGTCATTTTGACAAGAACAATGTCACGTTGACAGTACCAATGTTTTGACTTATTTTGATTTTGAACTGTTTTAATATTATTTTACAATTTTTAGACAGCAAAACATATGAAATTAAAAATAATAACATTGTAGCAGTTAAAAATCAAAATAAATCAAAACATTGGTACTGTCAACATGACATTGTTCTTGTCAAAATGACATGCGCACACAAATCAGCTGATTCCAAACACGTCAGGGTCGCTCGAGTCACGTGTCTGCTCGTGCCCTATAGTGTGAATAGAGGAAGACAAGGAGGGACGAGGAAAAGCAAAAGCATAGTTGTTAGGTTATGAGATGATTATTTATCGTCGACAAATCATAATAGTTTAAATACGTTATTCAAAAAATGTAAGTACAAACTTTTGTCCATTTAAAAGAGGTACATGAGTACCAATAATTAGTCGTCCATTTATTGTTCCCGCCCAAAACATTTTTTAATGAAAATTTTTACAGCATTTTCGTCTGTCGAGATGTATATTGTGCATAATAAATACACCTTCCCAAGTAAATTCAATCTCATTAATAAACATTATAAGCCATTCCCAAAATTGAAGTCTGTTATGTGCTGAAAACATAGAACTTTTTGCACATGTTATGGATATAACTGTTGGTTTTTAAAAAATTGCCATATGTGACTCTCCGTATAGTGATGTGATAAAGATGTACAAGATTAACAAATGTGCGAATATTAAGAACAGAATGATTTGGTAATGATTTGGAAACGCTCCGTGTAAATGAGTTGGCAACTCCATGCTCCATGACACTGTCTTTATGTTAACCGTGATGTCAAGTAAAATGTAGTACAGATACGAGTAAAAAAATAAATAAATAAACCATAGGTAAGTAATTACAATGTCTGTGTACTCGCACTTTGACAGAATTTTACCTTATAAACAAGTTTACTACTAATGTCAAAATTTAATTGGAACAATGGACAGGACTGTCAATTGCTAAATAGTATATTGTGTTATTAGGAGTAAAAGTGATACATTGTGTGGCGAGCATGGAAGTTTGCACGATGAGCGAAGCGAGTCGGACAATTGCATGCGAGGCACACAAAGACACTTTTATTCCGAATGACACATTAAATTTTTTTTCAAACGCCCTACTTTTCTTTTTATTCGCGTATTCTATGTCGTTTCTATGGATATTTGTTTATTTTATTATATATATATATATATATATATATATATATATATATATATATATATATATATATATATATAATCAGCTCTGTAGGTCCAATGGTTTGCGAACCAATGCGACTTTAATAAGAAAAGACGCGCCAACGAGGTATACAACCCCCAATATACAAAGCCTACGCAGCAATTCAGGATGGCTACACCTTTTAATCGGTAGGGTTTAGTCCCAGCTACTTATGAACCAAACGGCTACTCGAACTGACACATTAATGTTCTCTTTCGCACAGGGCGACTCTGTGCACCTACGCCTCCCTTTAGAAACTTCCATGTCGGCGGGCCTCTGATAGCCACAGACACGCCACTGAGCCCTATATCAATAACGCTTTAAATGCGCTACAACTTTTATTCGGGTTATTTTCCGGTATAACGTAGAGTTCTTACGCAATCGGCCAAGGAAGCCAAAATGTTCTCCTAAAAACCACAATGTGCCAAATTCAAGAGAAACATGAATACGTTATATGTAACCAAACGTGTTTTTTTGCGCGGCAGCATCAAAGACCTTATCATTACAAGTAATATAAAAATAAACTCAGCTCTGTAGACCCATTGGTTTGCACACCACTGCTACTTTAAGAACAACGCGTAGTATACAACCATCAATACACAGAGGCTGTGCAACCTTTCTGTGTGGCTACATTTCTTAATCGGTAGAGTATTATCCAAGCAATATATAAACTAAACGCCTTGCTCCAATTGACGTAACAATGGTCTGACTTGCACAGGGCGGCTCGGCTCACTTACGCGTCTCTTTAGAAACTTCCGTGTCGGTGGGCCTCTGAAAGTCACAACACGCCAACGCCAACAATTTTTATTCGGGTTATTTTCTAGTATGACGTAGCGTTCTTGCGCGATCGGCCAAGGAAGACAAAATTTTCTTCAAAAAAATGTATACGGTATATGTAACCAAACATTTTTTTTGCGCTGCAGTATTAAAGACCTTTCCGTTGTTATCATTATTAGAAAAATTCAAGTCTGAAGATCCAATGGTTTGCGAGCCACGGCCACTTTAAGAAAACTGCGCCAATGAGGTATACAATTCGCAATAACTTGCGCCTCCGGGATATTTCCAGGTGGCTACATCTCTTAATCGGTAGGGTATAGTCCCAGTAACAAACGGCTTGCTTGCATCACAAAATGCAGGGTGGAGGCAAAATTTCGCCCTTGACAACCGGACTAATTGTGATTAAGCAACCAATTAAACTGGCGGCCGAACAAAAATCTGCGGGAGCTCTTAGTCGATTAAGCCGACAAGCCGGCCACTTTTCTAGTCGGTGATTAGTCACCGACTAGTCGGTAAAAAGACCAATTAATCGGCTTAGTATTTAATAAGTTATTGATGATAACAAAATAAATTTAATTTAAAGTCTATATATATATATATATATATATATATATATATATATATATATATATATATATATATATATATACAGGGTGTAAATGAAATAAGTGCATTAAATTTAACCAGTAATATAACTCGTCGAGAGCAACAATATTTCTTAATAACTTTTTCTCGAAATCGCATATTTGTTAGCATTTTTACAACCCCGTAAATTGACGAGTTGTTCCAAATATTTTTGTGATAATTGAATGCAGTAGCAATAGCTATGAAAAAATTTGTTTTTTTTTCAAACGCCGTAGAAATGGCATTTTTTGTGACTTGATTCACAAGGTAGAAGTTTCATTTCTATGCCGCTGGAAATAGTATATATATATACCAATTAAAAGGTGTAGCCATCCGGAATTGCTGCGTAGGCTTTGTACATTGGGGGTTGTCTTTTCTTATTAAAGTCGCAGTGGTTCGCAAACCAGTGGACCTACAGAGCTGATTTTATATATATATATATATATATATATATATATATATATATATATATATATATATATATAAAATCAAGTCTGTAGGTGTGTGCGTGTGTGTGCGTGAGTGTGTGTGTATGTGTGTGAGTGTGCGGGTGTGTAACAAAATTTTTGTCTATGATAACTTCAATACTACAATTAAAAAAATTATAATGCTTTCGTATTCCTCTTAGTTACATCCATGTGAAGAGCTGATTAGATTTTGGTTAGAATTGGTCAACCGGAAGTACTCTCATTTGAAGATTTTAACAGTTTTTCTTGAAAAAACGATGTTAAATATTATTTTTTCACATTTAATGTTATTATAAATATTAAAGAATATTTTATTCTCTATACGATTTGAATGCATTTTATATTTCATATTCAATGGATATAGAGTTAAAAAATTATGAAGAAATTAAATTTCATATATTATCCAGCTATGCTATAACTCTGGAAACAGCTACTATATTAAGAAAATTTTGATTGAAAGGTATCAGCGTGAAGTGCAGTTGACAGTATGTATGTGTCATAATTTTACTGGAAATATATAATCTTTTGCTTTCTGTATGGAATTTGTATAAAATACATACAACTGCCTTAAGGTAATGTACAAGAAATAGAGTCTTTTGCAAGGAACTTTCTGTATGACATTTATACAAAATACATAGAACTGACGGAAGGTAATGTGCTGGCTACATCAGATTTTTTTCATTTGGAAGGAAAGACGGCAACCGAGATCAAAACCAGGTTGAATGCTGTCCCTGGGAATGCTTCACCTTTGTTTTCCACCGTGGGTTTCTGGATATCGTAATTTAAACTTGGTCGGACACGGACACACACCTGTTACTAACCACGTTCAGGTCGTTCAAAATCGGCTACCACATCGAAAATGTTGGAAAGTGTGCGAAATTGTGGAAGCCAGAGGGATCTCTTATGGACGTGTAGTTCATATTTTACACAATGAGCTGCGCATAAGAAAAATGTGTGCCGCAGGTAGATGCTGCATTTGCTCAGTTCGGAGCAAAAACGCTTTCGTGCTCGAAGTTCAGCTAGTGTTTCATCAAGACAAGATTTCTTGTCTTGATGATCATTTCTTGTCTTGGCTTGATTTTCAAGACAAGAAAATAAAAATATCTTGTCTTGCTCATTTCTTGGCGACGATTCTTGATATCTCTTGTTTCTTGATATTTTATGGGAATCCCCTTTTTCTATCGCTTTATCCAATCCGTACGCTCAAGAGTAAAGTTGGCGTCTGCGTCTGCCCTTGCCCCTTTTAGTTAAATAATCAAATAATGTTACTTTGATGTTTGTGGCGGATGTATTGTATTACTAGTTGTTGGTCATTGGTTATTTTTTGTGTTATTTCGATATTCCGTTCTTTTTATTTAAAACAATGAATGTTCAAAGAAAAATAAATCAGATTCGGAATTGGTTTTATCCGAAAATAATATTTCTCTCTCTCAAATATATAAAAATATGATGTGGCCAGCACAGCACAATACATTTCGTCATTTAATTTTAATCGTACTTCATTTCAAGTAAGAAAATATCGTTGGTTTAGATAGAGATATAACCTCTGCCCTTTGATTGGTCACAGTGCAAACCTAATACACTTTTATTAATATCTCTCTCTTTTAATTTAATAGGTCCATTTGCACTAAAATCTAATGGCTTCTTTCCTCTTTTCATATTAGAATAAGGTAGAAATACATGGTTTCGAAATTTTCTGAATAATAGTATTTAAGTTGAGTGTTAGGAGGATCTAGACACATAAAACATACAAATGCAGATTTGCAATATTAATTGTCAAGAAATCTTGATTTCTTGACAAGAAATCTTGATTCTTGATGATACTTTCTTGTCTTGTCTTGGGAAATAAAAAATACTTCTTGTCTTGGTCTTGTCTTGATTTCAAGACAAGATCAAGAGTATATATTGATTTTTGTGAAACACTAATGCCTGTTTGCACCGTTAACATTTAAGTTGCACTTAGTAATAAGTGGCGCTTAAATTACTAAAAACCTTTGCACCGTACCTTAAGTTCCACTTAATTTTTACCAAGTGACGCTTATATTAAGCCGTATTTCATCTACCGCTAAACTGCATTAAGTGGCACTTATATCCATTGTGACATTTCGTTTTATGTCAAACTCATAAGATAAATGTTTTAAGCGATATTGAATATGAATATAATGCTGCTGAGGAGGATGAATTCGATAAAATTAATTGAATAAACTATCAAATACCAAGGAGAGTGAATAGTAGATCAATTTTTTTACTCAAATGATGATTTGAAACAATAAAAAAATCTAATTCCCCAGATTGATTCGAGCAAGTGACACTTTGTAAACATTTTCTTACGTGGAACTCGTGCAAAAGTACTACTATATAAGTGTCACTTATTTTTAAGCACTACTTGCTTAAATGTAACTTATATAGTACAACGGTGCAAACGGACATAATTCAGCCGAAAATTTGGAGTTTGTTAAGAACAATCCAGTCGATTTCAAGAAACGTTTCATAACCATGGAAGAAACATGGGTTCACTTTTACACCCCAGAGATGAAAATTCAGTTGAAATCCTGGATTGGACATGGTGAGTCGGCTCTGAAGAAAGCGAAGTCAATTTAGTTGGCAGGAAAGGTGATGGCGTCAGTCTTTTGGACGCCAAAGGATTTTTTCTACTTGATTATCTTGGTAAATTAAAAACTGTGACTGGAGACTATTACGCCACATTTTTAAACTAGCGGAAACCAGTAAATCAAGAAAAACGCCCGGGAATGGCAATGAAAAAAAACTTGTTTCACCAAGACAATGTGCCAGCTCATTCAAGTCAAATTGCACAACAAAAATTGAACAAACGGAGGTTTGAAATTAGTGTTTCACAAAAATCAAGATATACTCTTGATCTTGTCTTGAAATCGAGACAAGACCGAGACAAGAAGTATTTTTTATTTCCCAATACAAGACAAGAAATATCATCAAGATTTCTTGTCAAGAAATCAAGATGAAATCTGCATTTGTATGCTTTGTGTGTCTGGACTATTATTCATAATTTATATCCCTATTTAAACCAACGCTATTTACTTATATACTATTATTCACGAAATATGACTATTCAAGGTCATTTATGACCCGCTTGATATTATATTACTTGCAGATAAATTCACTACATTTCGTACACATAGGCGTATTTGGTATGGCGATACTACTACTACGAAATATTTATGGATACATTTTAAATAAAAAAATAATTGTAATTTATTTAAAAATTTTGTTTCTTTTTAAATAATGCTTTTCTCAAAGTTTTATCTTCTTCGACCTATGTTTTGGCATAAAACAAAAATCTAGGCTTGACATAAACCATACAATAATAATTTGATTCCAGTGCCATCGTCACTGGATAAACATTACGACAGAGGGCAGTGTAGTAGATAATTATGTGTCTGTAACTCTACGACATACGTCATTACTATTTGTGGTGTGTTAGAAAGTAATGCCACCATTCACATGTATCTGTCATACCACATAAATTAGACATACATCAAATAATCTTTATCTTTCTGATGCGAAATGTTGCTAAAATATTGCTATATAAAGTGTTGTGTATTATGTCTTCGAACAAATGACCTTGAATAGTCATCTTTCTTGAATAATAGTGTGTACTAATACTAAAAATTAAATGACGAGAGGTATTATGCTGTGCTGGCCACATCATATTTTTATTAGATTTGAGAGGGAGAAATATTATTTTGGGATAAAGCCGATTCCGAATCTGATTTATTTTTCTTTGAACATTCTTTGTTTTAAATAAAAAAACACGGGATATCGAAATAACACAAAAAATAAATAACCAATAAGCATCAAAGTAATCGATAAAAAATCTGATGTGGCCAGCACATTACCTTCCGTTAGTTCTATGTATTTTGTACTAATTTCATACAGAAAGTTCCTTGCTAAAGATTATATTTCTTGTACCTTACCTTCCATACAGAAAATTTATAGCAAAAAATCCTATATTTCCAATAAAATTATAAGACAAACACACTATGTCAATTTCACCTGACACTGACCATAAAATGCAGTCAAATCGTATAGAGAATAAAATATTCTTTAATATTTATAATAACATCAAATGTGAAAAAATTATATTTAACATAGTTTTTTGTTAAAATCTTCAAATGAGGGTACTTCCGGTTGTCCAATTCTAACCAAAATCTAATCAGCTCTTCACATGGATGTAACGAAGAGAAATACGAAAGAATTATAATTTTTAGAATTGTAGTATGGAAGTTATCGTAGACGAAAATTTTGTTACACACACACACACACACACACACACACACACACACACACACACACACACACACGCGCACAAACACACACACACACACACACATACATACACCCACACGCACACACGCGCACACGAACACGCGCACACGAACACGCGCAGACACGCACACACACACACACACAAGAGCGCGCGCACACACGCACACATACACACACATACATTATCGTAAAAATAGTAGAATCGTATTCTAGGGACCCTAAAACGTGCTTATTCATCACTAACTCACCTTCCTTACCTAAAGGTGACGTAAGGTAAAAAGGGGATTTCCCTAAAATGCCAAGAAACAAGAAATATCAAGAATTCTTGAAACAAAACAAGAATTACGTCGCCAAAAAATGAGCAAATAAGAAATTTTTATTTTCTTGTCTTTAAAATCAAGCCAGTACAAGAAATGATTATCAAGACAAGATTTCTTGTAAATAAAAATAGTAAATTCGTATTCTAGGGACCCTAAAACGTGCTCATTGATTAAAAATTCAACATCGAAATTTTTGACCAAAGACAATACCTTCCTTACCTAAAGGTGACGGAAGGTAAAAATAATAGAGATGGACATAAGACGCACGATAACTTAACAGAAATTGCGGTTTTCTTTGGTGAACCTAATCACTAAAGATAAAATAATTGAAATGCGACATTGTGCGGCCGGGGCGAATGGCAAAGCCAACGCAGTTACGTAAAACTTTACGGGGTAATGTTTGGGAAAAGAAAAAACCTAACAGTTGATTGGAATTTGGGTAATTTCTTCAAATTTTAATTGAATGAAAGTACTTACCACAGTAAACAAATTTTGGCTACTGTTTGAACAGTAGTACAACAAAGAGTGTAAGTATTGACCATCGTTGCCATATCAGTAATGTTGCGTCCCAAGTAGTAGGTGTTCAAAAGACACATTATAATCTATTGAAATAAAAAATGTGAATGCTAGCACATTTATCTTTTTTATTATTATTCATACCGTATTCACAAGAATAAAATATCTGAGAAAACGAATTATAAAACTTGTGTCTAAAGGCCACAAACATAAATACCTTAGCATAATTTTTGCTAATACTAAGGGATATTTACCACTGTCTTTCATATCTCCAGCTATAACAATAAAATTTTAATAACTATTTTTCTGATGTTTCTATATATCTTACTCATTTTGAGTGATCAATAAATATTTTTTTGAGAAATTAGTGAGTGAAACATTTGGATTTCTACTTATAAAGGTACACAAATTATATATTGCAATTATAAATTATATATTACGTATAATTTTCTCCATGTCTGTACTCTAACATTAAAATTGCAAATTACGAATTACTACAAATTGCTATTCTGCTATGTGCACTATGTCGTTTTATATATTTTCAGTTTTTTGTTTGTCTATGAATGTTTAAGAAGGATAGAAAAAGAAATTGATGAACGCCGTACCTAAAAATTAATCATTAATAACATTAATCACAGTTTCGTATAATTATCTAAAGAAATATTAATAATAAATTATGTTTGTTCAATCCTGCTATTGAAACTTATCTTATTTGGATACAGATCTTGAAATCTGTTTTATTTATTCAACTTATTCCTATGGCAAAGGATGGGTGAAAGTAGTGAGCGAAAATTAAATGTCGCCCACTCACCTTTCTTTACCAAAAATAAAAATAAACTAGGTAAAATAAAACATTTATTTACTTACATGAAAATTACCTGTATGTACAGTTATTGAACACAGCATTTACTTAAACTAAACATGCCAGCAAGTGACATTTTATCTATTTCAGTGCCTTCCACAGTACCTTCTATTACCTCTATCCACACGAATTTTCTTAATGGTATAGGCGCCCAAGTAGGCGCCCACTTCACTTTTTAACTATTTTTTTTTTTTTGTAATTTCTATCTTATACCTTATCGGTGACCAACAATCGTCTTTATCTTCTAAATTTAAAAAAAATATACAATATCTATTTATAGGAACGTATAACTCGCCGCCTGTGTTAATTTGCTTTCCATGTGTAAATCTAATAGTGTAAAGTTTAATATACATTTTTTTTCTTTCTAATATTTAAATAGCAGGAATGAACAAATCGCTATACAACACTCGTGAAGAAACGAATTCACTCACTTATGAAACTTTAACCACTCGTCTGGCGCCTCGTGTTTAAAACTGGCACGTGCGTGAGCGAAATTTTTAAGATGCCTGTCTACGTGAGAGTCAAACTCTCAAACATAGCTATCTGATAGTTACTCGCAAAGTTCGAATGCAGTATTAATGTGAAGAATTCAGCAACAGAGAATTGAAAAATGGAGTGCGTTCTAAAATTGCATCACAATTCAATAATTTTACTGTAGGAGAGGTTCAACGAAAATTACACAATTTGCGAAACTATGTAAATATACAGGATGGGGCAACTGGCTATATTTGTTTGATTGCGGCTAAAGTATTAAGAGACGAGAAAAACTGTATATGACAAAAATGTTTAGTGGTTGTAAACCTAAAAATATTTTGCACTACACAGAATGTTCCATTTACACTGTGCTGCCACCATCTTCGTTATTTAAAATGGAACAGCCTGTATATTTTTGCATATAAGGAATCAGCATTATATTCTGCATGTAGTAGTCCACTTCAATAGTTTTTTGACGATTTAATTTTTCTTTAGTTTAGTTCAGTAAACATGCGTAAAGCTGTTCCTATACTCTCAATGTCTCAATTTTTGCATTAAAATTAGTATGTTAATGTTTTGTATACTATATGGAAAATTCATATCGTAGTTATTTATTACGAAAATTATTGTTCCCAATCTTTCGGTCAGCATATTGATAAAAATCTGAATAAATAATTATTTGTTGTTAGTTCTCGCAAGAACTGAATAAAATCTCGGACACTAATGAATGCGATGCGACGTTCACGAGCTACAGGCGCTCTCCAGATAATTTGTAATTTGTGACAGTAACAGTAACTCTCCGGCTGCTGTCTGAACTGCTGGCGAGAGACTCACGGAAAAATACTCACAGGTGGACACAAGTGCGTTTAAAAATTATAGGACCTAGGACGGAGGAATAATCAAATCATTGAATTTCGAAGGGTGAACCTGCTCCGAAGAAGTTTCTTTTGCGAAGCAAGCCACCAACTACTTTTTACCTTCCGTCACCTTTAGGTAAGAAAGGTATTGTCTTTGGTCAAAAAATTCGGTGGTGAGTTTTTGATGAATAAGCACGTTTTAGGGTCCCTACAATACGATTTTACTATTTTTATGATGATGTCTGTATGTGTGTGTGTGTGTATGTATGTATGTATGTGTGTCCGTGTGTGTGTGTGTGTGTAACAAAATTTTCGTCTACGATAACTTCCATACTACAATTCTAAAAATTATAATTCTTTCGTATTTCTCTTCGCTACATCCATGCAAAGAGCTGATTAGATTTTGGTTACAATTGGACAACCGGAAGTACCCTCATTTGAAGATTTTAACAATTTTTCTTGAAAAAACTATGTTAAATATCATTTTTTCACATTTAATGTTATTATAAATATTAAAGAATATTATATTTTCTATACGATTTGATTGAATTTTATACCTAACTTTAAATGGATATAGAGTTAAAAAATTATAAAGAAATTAAATTTCATAAAGTAGCCATAGCTGTGGAAACAGCTACTATATTAAGAAAATTTTGATTGAAAGATGTCAGTGTCAAGTGAAATTGACATAGTGTGTTTGTCTTATAATTTTATTGGAAATAGGTATAGGATCTTTTGCTTTCTGTATGGAATTTGTATAAAATACATACAACTGCTTTAAGGTAATGTATAAGAAATAATAATAATAATAAATATTTTATTTCTGCAGATACATTACACTGTATATAGAAAACGTCACAAAATAATAATTTTCTGTATGAAATTTGCATAAAATACATGCAACTGCCGGAAGGGAATGTACAAGAAATAGAATATTTAATTTAGCAAGGAACTTTCCGTATGAAATTTGTACAAAATACATAGAACTGACGGAAGGTAATGTGCTGGCCACATCAGATTTTTTGATGTTTTAAAGATGTTGGAGTATTAATAAAAAATGTGTACCTATTGATTTAAATTCAGTCTATGTTCAAAAATAAAACTAAATTTGACCGAAAACATACTTGTTTCTATGATTCCGTTAGACTAAAAATTTATCAATACCCACAGGTGTTTTATTTATTTATTTATTTATTTATTTATTATTGACCTCCTTACAGGATATAATATCCCAATTACAAGGGGGTCAGAGATACACAAATTAGCAAAAACCCAAAAAACCTGTTCGACGTAGACAAAGACAAAGTGTGAAACACAATATACATACGTAAAAAAATAAAAAATAATACACAATAGTAGGAAAACATATATATGAATAAGATTTATTCTATTTATATCAAAATGTACGTAGATTAGAATTCAAAATATTTTTAAAAGCAACGTAATTTATGTTAAAAACGTCAACCTCAATTTCTATTTTCCTTACAATATCATTGTAAATGAAACACAGTCGGGTAATTGGACGTTTTAGAAAATAATTTCCCTGAATATAAAATGTAATGCTCGTATGTATTCTGGACGAAAAGCGCGGAATATAAATGTAAACATTATTTAAGCCAGTAGTGTCGTCGATTTTGATTGATAATAATTTATGTAGATACAGACAAGAGTACATCTTACGTCTGGACTCCAATGTAAACATATTGAGATGTAGTAGGGCAGCAGTATAACTATAGTTCAGGGGATTAAAATTTATTGAAATTTTTCGTGCACAATATCGTACAAATTTTCTTTGCACCCATTCGATGTTATTACTGTGCAAGTCGTATATTGGATTCCAAACATTAAGACAGTTGCTTGATTTTTGAAAAATTGCGAGTTGCGTATTATAAAACCCAAGCTTTTGCACCATATTAAATTTAATGGTAAGAGAATGACATCAATGAATATTTGTCTGTCTGTCTATCTGCCAGTTACTACTTTGTACGTTATATTATATAGGCACATATCGACAAAGAGATTCTTTTATTTGAAACAAATAATTTAAAAAAATATGTCGTGTTGTTCGCTGTGTCGCCCCTAACCAAGTGTCACGTAAAGACATCGTGCAGGGTAGTTCAGAGAAAGGCCGTTCCTAGGGGTACTTCCGCCTGCGTGCAAATATAAAATTCGCCGCCCCTAAGTGATAACTCCACGACAAAACCAGGGCCGCTCCGTGCGGGTGGGCAGGTTGTGCCCCGCACAAAGACGCGTGACTTTAAGGGGCGCCATTTGAAGACAGTAAAGTAATAATAGTAATTTTTTATAAAATGCTCTTATTCGTAAAGACAAAATTATTATGCAACTTAAAAATTAACGTTATAGAAATGAACAATATATTTTTTGGAGATGGAAGTAACAATGTTTCGGACTAGCAGTCAATAATACAATTTTATTCTCGCTGACGTTTCGAGCATACTATGGTCTTCTTTAGGGCTAGAAAGGTTCAGTTGCAGAAAAATGTAATGATGTTTTAAACACCTTTGTGTTTCAAACATCATTACTGTTACCTTTATAAAATTTATTTTTGTATTCAGCAATGTGTATCATAATCATCAAAGAGAAGTTTTTTAATATTTGACGATTTTCACTCTGTGATCTGTGATTTTTAACTATTTATTTATTTATATTTTTAAATGTCCGTCTTTTATGTATCTACGCTTATCCACATGTTTATAATTTTCTGCAACTGAACCATTCTACCCCTGAAGAAGACCATAGTATGCTTGAAACGTCGGCGAGAATAAAATTGTATTATTGAGTGCTAGTCCGAAACATTGTTACTTCCCACTCCATCCCAAACACAGTCGATCATCGTTTTTGAATATATTTTATAATTTGTTTACATTAGAGCTCTAGTTATAAGTAAAATAATTATCGTACCAATCGGTCCGTTATTTTTCTAGCATTGTTATATTGAAATAATAACTGTGAAAATGTTGATTACAATAAAGAATATTTTAATTGAACAAGAGTGAATCCCACAATGAATCCAATATTTAAATACCTTAGCATTCTGCGAAGAATCAAATGTTTTATGTTTTAGATACAATTCTGAAATCTTACTGAAATAATTTAATTTTTATTTTCTATCGATTTTAAAGTACCCTTATTTATTATTAAAAATTAAAAGAAATATCCTGCCAAACAGACAATTTTCTCTCATTGTTATATTGCAAACTATAACTGTAAAATTGTCGATTACAACAAACAATTTTGAATATAACATGTTGATTACAAGAATGAATCTAAGATAATTTTATCAATATATTAAATTTAGCATTTTTTAAGAATAAAAAGTATATTTTAAATTTTATAGCGTGTGGTAATTTGCAAGTTTTACATCGTATTGGGAGGGGGGGGAAATATAACTGCACAAAGGCGATTCATACCCACGGAGCGGCCCTGGACAAAACACAATTTTTACTATTTATAATACTTTATTCATACATACGAGATGCTACCCAAAATATCCGAGAATTATTTTCTGGCGATTAATAGGGCGCTAATACGGCCTTCTCCCAATAAGTGCTTTCACTAGATACCCTATTGGATCTATTGCTAGTATCATTCTTGAGGAAACATCTGACCAGTCAGTGTGATTTTCTTTTTGGAAAGCGCTGTTTGACGTATTCAGCGATTTTTCAATGGCAGGCAGTAAAATTTTCTTTCCTGTTAGAGAAAATCAGCAGCGGAAGATTTGAGCCATATAAGGGTAAACGAATAGTTTTCTTGTGTTAAAAGTAATTGAATGTCAATTGAAGGGAAGATGAACCTGACCGAGACACCCTACGACTTCCAGAACACCCGAAAGGATTAAAAAATTGTGATGCGATCATGTCTGACCGTCATGCGTAGAACTATCGATGAATTGGAGGAGTTCACTGGAATATCTTGGAGTTTGTGCCAGCAAATTTTCACTGAAAATTGGAAGATGATATTCGCTCTCCCAAACATTGATACTGATTTGCCTAACAGGAAACAAAACTTGATGTTAACACGTTGCTTTTTAATGTCCGCCATTAAAAAATCGTCGAACACGTCAAAGAGCACTCACGAAAAAATTCATATTGACCTCTCAGATGATTCCCCAAGGATGACACTCGGGCAGAAAATAATTCTTGGATATTTTGGGTAGCACCTCGTAAACACAAAAAATATAAAACTTTTTAAAAATTTTGCTACATTCTCGCACATATTGTAATCTGATAAAATATATACGTTATTTATTATAAATATTTCGTTATGTTATCTATACGTTCAACGTAACGACGGCCGCTCCACCTTTTGGCCACATGCGTGCGGGGCACGCATTGCACGCCCGGTAGGAACGGCCCTGGTTCAGGGAGAAAGAAGAAATGAAAAGGTTCTGTTAAGCCGGGGCAGAGGCGGAAACTTTTTATTTTGGCTGTGGGTGCACTATTTTTATTTTAAATATGGGACCTACCCATATGTTTTTAAAAATGCAAATAATACAATAAAAATAACATACTTATTTTATTATACATATATTAAATTATGCATACATTTAACATAAATAAAATTAATATCTAATCTTAATATATAGGTATCTCTAAAACACGTAGACATGGCTTAAACACAGATTCCTGGGCCCAAAATAATACGATTTAACCTAATTTACCAATATCCGAAAAACAAAAGTGTAACGTTTAGTAAAAAAAAAAAATTGCTTATAATGACAGAACGCTTTGTTCGGTTTGAAACTTAGGAGTCACGACAATAATACATTTAATGATAAACTTTTTTGTCTCTGCGTAAGTTGTGATATCTGTAACGATTTAGGCAGAAAAAAAAATATGAGTGACAGTGCACAGTGCAATTTTTTCAATAAATTTCGGTTAGCAATCTATCCAAATGTCAAACAACTATTTTTTTTATGACAGTAACATTTGTTTATAGGTTGACAATAATTTTCTTCGCAGTATCCTATAATTATTAACATATCCGTTTGTTCGGCTTAATAGTAGTATTTTAATACCATTATCATGACACGATTAAATAATGTCAGCTTATTCTTAAACAACTTAAAAAGATTGACGACTCATTTTTACAATAATGTATGAAGTATAATTAAAATGATAGGGCAAAATTATTGCGCGCCCACACTTTTACTTTCTGTGGGTGCATGTGCATCCGTGCACCCACGTAGTTTACGCCCCTGAGCCGGGGCCAAATAATCGGTATTTGGCGATTGCCAAATATTCGCCTTTCGCCGAGTTATGTTCATCAATTGGCGAGCATACGTTTACAGACATGCGTAGTTTGGCGAGCATTGATTATCGGGTTAGACAAGTATATAGGCAAATATTCGTTCACTTTGACTCGGTTCGAAAAACCGAAACGAAGCGGAGTACAGACGATCGCCGAATATTCGCGGCGAGCAGCCCATCCACACATTCGACAGTTGGCGAATGTTTGCTCTGGATTCGCCGAATGCCGAATATGTGGTCCCGGCTTTAGTGACTTAGGTTCAGTACAAGACTGGACCAAAGAATTCATCAAGAAACGAGGGGTTAATTTTATGATGTGTTGCCAATTGTAAAATATAAAATGTAGATTCTAAGCCAATTTGGCAAGAATAAATTTAATCTAATCTAATTAGAATAAATTGATCTAGATATAACTATATACTTCTTTTATGAACTATTAATACAACAACGACTACTTTGTTATAACTGTATAAGAAAAATGTAGTATGCTTAGTAAAACAACAATATTCAGAAATGTATATATAATAGAAATTTGATAATAATAAATACTGTCTTCCCAAATATAAAAAGTGTACGTATATTCATTTTCTTAGTACTCAGCATTGCCCGTTGAATATTAAGAAATTGTAAAATCTGTGGTAAAGCAGAAATAATGGAGAATGTATTTTTGAATACTGGAGCCGGTACAAGTGCTCAGAAATTAGAGGGAAGCAGGAATTGGGGAACTTGGAAGTTCCAAGTAAAGGTGTTATTAAAAGCTGCGGAAGTATATAGTGTCGTTGATGGATCGCAACCACTGCCAAAAGATGATAAAGACAAGGCTAATTGGTTAAAAAAAGATGCCACGGCACAAGGTATAATTGTGACCAGATTAACAGAAAAGGTGATGTCACAAGTCATCAGTTGTGAGACAGCTTGTGACATTTGGCAAAAATTACAAACCATTTACGAACAGAAAGGTGAACTTTCTTTACATTTAGCGCAACAAAAGTTCTTTACTCTTCAGTACACTGAAAATGAGGTGTCAACATTTATTGGTAAAGTAGAGGAAATCGTATCGCAGTGAAAATGTTTAGGAAGCGAAATCCCCGAAAACATGGTAGCTACAAAAATTATTACATGTTTACCAGACCGCTACAAGCATTTTATTTCGGCGTGGGACTCGGTACCAAAAGAGAAGGAAACGTTAGTAGAATTGTCAGCTAGGCTTTTGATTGAAGAACAGCGTTACAAAAACAAAGAAGATGAAGAAAAAATTGCTTTATCCGCTGTAAAAACCGATAGAAAATGTTTTAAGTGCGGCAAGGAAGGACATTATAAGAAAGACTGTAAAGAATACAAGAATAGTATCAAATTTTGTCATCATTGTAAAAAAAGAGGACATTTACAGAAAGACTGTTGGTTTAAAAACAAAGCTAAGAATTTTAATAAAAGCAACGCGTTATCGGCAACAAAAATACAGTATATAGGTAAAGAATGGATAATGGATAGTGGAGCCTCAGACCACATGTGCCATGATACAAAATTATTTAATAATTATGAAGAATTAGATAAACCCAAAGACATTTTTATAGGTGACGGAACAATAATTAAAGCGTTAGCTGTAGGTACTGTCAACTTAAAAGCGTTTAATGGACAAACTTGGATAGACAGTACATTATACAATGTGTTATACGTTCCAGACGCTGGTGTAAACTTATTTTCAGTGAGCACAGCCACCGACAAAGGGTATGAAATAAAAATGGACAATGAAAAGTGTCTATTTATAAAAAAGGATTCTAGATTCGTAGCTGCTACTGCTTTCCGCAAGAATAAATTATATATTATGAACTTTAGATACAATGATAAATTGTATGCGACGGTAGGACGGCTAAATGTTGAATTGTCAGAGTGGCATAATAAAATGTCACATCAAAACATCGAACAAGTAAAATGCATTCTAAAGAGATCTGAAATAGACTACAAGATGGGCGAAGAATCAACATGCGTATCCTGTCTAAAAGGAAAACCACATAAATATCCTTATCTGTCAAGTGTCAACAAATCACAACAGCCAGGAGAAATGATACATATGGACTTATGTGGGCCGATGGAAACCACATCGTTAGGGGGCTCCAGATATTATTTAATGATAAAAGATGATTTCTCGAGATTTAAAACTGTGTTCTTTCTAAAAGCTAAATCAGAAACTGTAAATAAAATCCGAAAATTTATCAAACAAGTAAGTGTAAATCCAGGACATAAAATTAAGGTCATAAGAACAGATAATGGAAAGGAGTTCATAAACAACGAACTAAAAGAATTGACAGACAGCATGGGAATTATACATCAGACTAGTGTAGATTACTCGCCTGAACAAAACGGATGCGCCGAAAGAGAAATAAGAACAATTACGGAAGCGGCTAGAACTTTATTGTTGTCAAAAAATTTCGACAAAGAACTTTGGGCGGAAGCTGTTAACACAGCTGTATTTGTGTTAAATAGAACAGGAAAAAGCAGAGTCAAAAATAAAACGCCATATGCACTCTGGTATGACAAAAGTATTTACGACATTAATAATTTACAAATATTCGGATCTCAAGTGGCAGTCCATATTCCGAAACAAAAAAGAAGAAAGTGGGATTCTAAATCAGAATTAGGGTACTTCGTTGGCTACAGTGAAACTACAAAGGGCTACAGAATATATTTTCCCGAAAAAAATGACGTCCTAATCAGAAGAGAAGTAATATTTATAAATGAAACTCAACAGGACGAAGTAGCACTAGAAGAAAGAAATATAGAACAAAGTAGAAACAATATTTCAGATGTAGAATATAATATGAAAAAAGAAGAAACTCAAAAAGGAGAAGGACAAAATCAACAAGAAAAACCAGACTGTCAAGAACCAAGAGAAGGAGAATGCCAAAATTCAAACGAAGAAAATCAAGAAATACCAAGACGTTCTATAAGAGAGAAGAAGAAACCAAAGTGGTTGGATGATTATTACACAAACTTTATATCAAACGAAAATGAACCAATGTCATACGTTGAAGCCATGGAAGGTGAAGACAAACAAAACTGGTTAGAAGCTATAGAAAAGGAGTTGAAAACTTTAAAGGAAAATATGTAATACGTGGACAGAGGTGCCAAGTGTTCAAGAAAATACAAACGTCATTTCCAGTGGGTTTTCAAGATAAAGGATAATGCTGGCAAAAAACTATATAAAGCACGCTTAGTAGCCAGAGGTTTCGAACAGACTGATTGTGATCTGGAAGTTTATTCGCCCGTCGCAAGTTTGACAACCTTTAGAATATTTATGGCAGTGGCAAATAAAATGAAGCTGTTTGTTTACCAAATGGATGTTGTAGGTGCTTTTCTGCATGGAGACATTGACGAGACAGTGTATATGATCCCAAACGGTGGTCTATGTAAGTTAAATAGATCTCTATACGGTTTAAAGAAATCTCCAAAATATTGGAACCAAAAATTTGATGAATTTATGTGTAAACAAAATTTCGTTAGATCCAAAGACGACTTTTGCCTATACTCTAAAAACAATATGTATGTTTTAATATATGTAGATGACTTATTAATCTTTGGATCTAGTGAAAAAGAAATAAATGAATTTAAGAGTCAATTAGGTGAAAATTTCAAAATGAAAGATATGGGATTAGCCACCAACTATCTAGGTATTAATATTAAACAAAATGGAGGTGTAACTATTATAAATCAGGAAAAACACCTAGTAAAAGTTTTGGAAAAATTCAATATGTCAAACTGTAAGTCTGCAATTACACCTGTTGATCAAAATTTTAATTGTGATTTGCTAAAAAGAGAAAAGTCTGAAAGTCCCGAAATTGAAAAGAAATGTAGGCAACTTATAGGCAGTTTGATGTATGCTGTTTGTGGTACTCGTCCTGATTTATGTATAGCTGTAAGCCTTTTAAGTAGATTCCAGCACTGTGCAAGTGAAATGTTATTAAAAACTATAAAAAGAGTGTTACGCTATGTAAAAGGAACCTTAAAATTTTCTTTAGTTTTTAATAGCATGGACAATAAAGCAATACAAGGATTTGTAGATGCAGATTGGGCAGGAGATACGAAGGATAGGAAATCCACATCGGGATATTTGTTTAAAGTTTTTGATTGTTTAGTTTCGTGGAATTCTAAAAAGCAGTCCTGTGTATCTCTATCGTCTACACAATCTGAATATATAGCTCTTTGTGCAGCTATAACTGAAGCATGTTGGCTTAAAAATCTTTTACTAGACTTTAATATTTTGGATTATAAAATGATAGAAATATTTGAAGACAACCAGTCGGTAATTAAATTAGCATACAATAACGAAAACAATAAACGGTTAAAACATTTAGATATAAAGTATCATTTTATAATAGATAAAATTAAAGATCAGAGCATTAATCTAAAATATATTAAAACCGATGATAATATAGCAGATATGTTAACAAAACCTTTGGGTAAAACGTTGTTTAAGAAATTTAGAGATTCAGTTTTGTTAGAATAATTCTCGATTTATTCAAAGGATTCGTTTTTTGTGTTTAGTTTATTTTTACGTTGCTTGTAAATAACAAAGTATTTGTTGAGGGAGAGTATTGAAATATCAACCACTACTTTGTTATAACTGTATAAGAAAAATGTAGTATGCTTAGTAAAACAACAATATTCAGAAATGTTGACAGGTGTTTATATATAATAGAAATTTGATAATAATAAATACTGTCTTCCCAAATATAAAAAGTGTACGCATATTCATTTTCTTAATACTCAGCATTCCACCAATGCAAAAAAACTGAACAATAATTATTGTATTAACTATTTGATTAAATTAATATTTTACTTATACTTACCCATGATTACAATGATGATCAATAATAAAAATAAATAATCAATTACAAAGAACTTAAAATTTCCTATTTATAAGAATTTTACTAGTAATTATCGACTACCTACGTAATTATTTCTTGCAATTTTTACCTCTCGCTACCTTTGGTAAGGGAGGTATAAGGATCGTGCTAAAAATCGCATATCGAGATTTTGGTAAATGACCACGTTTTAAGGTCCTTAGAATCCAATTTTAACATTTTCACGATGATGACTGTGTGTATGGATCCTCCACTCTAACTCAAATACTATCATTCAGAAAATTTTGAAACCTTGTATTTCGAACTTTTTCTGTACTGGAAAGAGCCCATTAGCTTTTGGTGAAAACCGGATAACTTGAAATGGCACTTTACTAGAAGCTCAAAATAGTTTTTCTTCGAAAAATACCTCTAATGTTATTTTTCGACAATATTATAAAAATTAAAGATTATTAAATTTTCTACAGATTTGCATTAATACTTTTTCTATATATTTTATGGATAAATTTATAAAATTATCTATAATTTAAATCCCGGAGCCTACGCTTTACACAAACAAAACTCCTTGGTTGCGCAGTTATTCACATGTATGTAACTGACAGATAAATGTCACTGTCAAAGAACTAATCATTTCAAATTAATAATAATGACGTTTTAAACAGAAAAAAGTAAATAGAACAATAGAAAAGGAAATTAATACAGCATATGTAAATATGTAGGTATGTATTTAGGTTAATAAAGATTAACGATTCGCAAAAAAGTTCAAGCTAATTCTCATTTTTGGATTAGTGAATTCTATTTTATCCCGCTATTTAAAATTTAATCTTCATTTTATTATCGAAAAAGGTAGTTACTTGGTTTAGATTAGACTAAATTTTAAGAAATAAACTGCCAAAATTAGAGTAAAATTCGCTAATCCAAAAATAAGGATTAGCTTAATCTTTTTGACACTCGGGTGGTACATGGCGGGAGGTATTGTGTTGGCCACACCAGATTTTTTAATTAGTACGTGGCAAAAATAATTGACATGTGAATTTCCCAATGGAATTTATTAGTGCATATTACACAATTTTGTAGTTACATACATATAGATGTACTTTAAAAGATTAAACATTATGTTATTATCATATATTAATAAGATTTAACATCTTAAATTATTACTACAATATTAAATATTTCTATTATTAATTATTATAAATATAAATAGTGTAGAGTGATGTTTTAAAATTGAATATATCATTTGTTTCAAGATGTAGTTGACTTTTTTATAGCGGACAAATTGTACTCAGGGTACGTTCGGCATTGAAATCTACGGATTGCTCAGAGCTCATAGGTCACGTGACGGATTTCACAGATGTTAATGCTAATGCCGAACGCTCCAGATTCATATGTTAAGCGGGATATTATAGTACACAAATATGCAACTAGGAACATGAATAGTACAGGAGTAAAACGTGTATTAATGAATTAATAGTTTTTCACATAAGTGTTAAAATATTATATTAAATAAATTGTTGTGTCAAAATATCTTAGAACTATCAGGCGAGAGAGCGGTACAGAATTCTGAGAACTACCCTCCGCCTGAGTTGTTAGTTTTTACGCAGCAATGAAATTTTTAACTGACATGCCACATGACAGTTGAGTTAAAGGCTTATACGCATGCTCAGATTTGAGAGATCCGTGTGCTCGGCGCTTGGTCACCGAGCACACAGAGCGAGCTCAATATGCTTAGCGAGTTTATGCCGAACGCTACAGATCGCTCTAATGTCAATGCCGAACGCAATCGACGGCTCTGAGCGCTCAAAATGTTAATGCCGAACGTACCCACAAAAGCGAAGTTGTTCATGTTGACAGTACGATGGAAGAAAGAAGAAATGATGATTGGAAATGTAGAAACATGTATGATCTACTGCAACTATAATAACACAATATTAACAAATGGTAAACAATTATAAATCAAGATATATTTGCGTAACACGTAACATACATTGCAAATTGAAATCTGTCAAATATCTAACATTTTTATTTAATATTTCAATAATTAGAGGTTATAATATGTTAATATTGCAATTTGTATAATAGATGGCACTGTAGTTTAAAGCTTGTTTTACACAATTCTTACCTGTAATTACATTAAATAAACAGAAACTTGTCTTTCAAGTTTACTTTTTCATTCCCTGTATAGATAAATTACTTATTGTAATGAGGTTAACACATGTTGCATCAAATATATATACAGAGTGTTTCACAACTTCTGGATCAAAATAAAATGGAAGATACTACACGGTGTGCTGATCACGAATCAAAAGGAATTTTTTGAAAATTCAAAAAATTAGTTGCACTTATAATGGAGGGTGCATTTTTAGTGCCACTGGTGTATTTACTGTGATGTAATATGACAGTAATGATATAAATTTAAAAATAATAGAAGCAATAACTTACCTAATATTGTATTTAATCAAATTAATTAAATGTCTCTGATGCCCATTGCCGCAGTTCGATTGTTTCTTTTGTTGTTTTTGTCGTGAGATTAATTAT
The DNA here is from genome assembly GCA_963082715.1 of Harpalus rubripes. Classification (NCBI taxonomy): domain Eukaryota; kingdom Metazoa; phylum Arthropoda; class Insecta; order Coleoptera; family Carabidae; genus Harpalus; species Harpalus rubripes. The sequence goes on from CAUJCB010000231.1 coordinate 66,938, forward strand.
AAAATGCCCTACGAGTACAGTGATAGTGAGTTGGTGGACATAGTGTTAATGTATGGGGAAACAAGACAAAATGCGCTTTGACTTTAAATAATTCCTTCCTTTTACTCAATTTGTTTCATTACAGTCGGTGCCTCTGTTAAACATTACGCAATATAACTGGTCATATTAAAGTTGTTAATTTAATATGAATTATTTTTATTTGATACCAGTGGCACTATAATTATAAGAGCTTCTAATTTTTTGAAATTTCAAAAAATTCCTTTTGATTCGTGATCAGCACAACGTGTAGTATCTTCCATTTTATTTTGATCCAGAAGTTGTGAAATACCTGTATATACATGGTGTTAATTAAAAAGCGGGCCATAGGCGTTTAACATGGGAAATCAGATTTTCCTTGCGCAAAACATCCCATTTAATTTTAGACAAAAAAGATTCAAATAAATGTTGAAAAGAATTAAATTTTACACCTAAATTACTAAACAAAATTTATTTTGCATGTGTAGTAACTCTACAAATCAAATTTGAAATTTTATAAATATTGCTCATTTGTAGTGATCACCATGGAATTTAAACAAAATTATAAAGAAATGCATATCATTCGAATTGTCAGAAATTCGATTTTCATTTAAAAATTACAAATAATCATATTCTACACACAATCTTAATCACTAGGCAAATTTTATTTATTTTGATATTGTAACTTGCAAAACCAAAATTACGATAGGTAGTACAAACAATGTATTTTTCTTTGTAATTTTGTTTAAATTCTTTAGCTATCACTACAAATGAGCATTATTTATAAAATTTCAAATTAGATTTCACAGGTTACTAAACATGAAATGTGATTTAGGTGTAAAATTTAATTCTCTGCAAAACTGATTTTACATGTTAAACTTCATGTTATAGATTGAGAACCACTGGTTAAAAAAGAAGATTACACTATTTATAATTTACTAAATTAGATAGGGTAAATTTATAATGAAAAATTCTGTGCATATGTCTTTGTGAAATTGGATTGATTGTTTTATTTATTATTTATCTTAAAATATGTATATTGAAACAATTAAAAATGTTGTACGATATCTCGATCACATCACATCGAAGATAAATTGGCTCTGTACTGTCTGTAGTTGGATATGTTGTGTTACTGAAATACACAGAGCCGGATTATCCATAAGGCAATATAGGCAGTTGCCTAGGGGCGCCGCCGACGAATAAAAACAACAAAATTTCATTATTGAAAATTATCAACAAAAAATATATAGAAAATATTGTCATTTATTTTTTTCTGTCTAGTCGATTTGAATCGAATATGTGATTTGGCCGTTGTTTTAGGAAGGTGTTGAAATCGAGAGCCAATATTTTGTTGTAAATAGACAAATAGACTGATGCTGAAAATACTCGTATTTTATTTAACAAATATGCCGTAAAATCTTATTAGTTTTCGATAAAATAGACCATATTACTTCGTCAATACGTATGTCTACGCAGAATACAGCAATCATATGCTTAATAGTGCAACATTTAATTTTTTTTTGTTTCTTTATGCTAAATATATATTGCTTTTTACCTTCCGGTACCCTTGGTAAAGGAGGTATAGGGATCGTGCTAAAAATCACATATCGAGATTTTGAAACCTTTTATTTCGACCTTGTACTTATATGGAAAGAACCCATCAAATTTTGGTGTATATCGGATAATCGGAAATGGCACTTTACTTAAAGCTCAAAATAGTTCTTCTTCGAAAAATACCTTCAAATGTGATTTATTCGAGATTTGTGTTATTATAAAAATTAAAGATTATTAAATTTTAAACTTTATGGATATATTTATAAAATTATCTATGATTTAAATCCCGGAGCTTACGCTTTAAACAAGCACAACTCCTTGCATGGTTACATAGTTCATACCACAAATGTATGTAACTGACAGATAAATGTCACTGTCGAAGAACTAATTATATCAAATTAATAATAGTAACGTTTTCAATGGAATGGATCTTAATACAGTTTTCAGCATAACTAAATATATATGTATATTTAAATTAATAAAAATTAAATAGCGGGAGGTATTGTGTTGGCCACATCAGATTTTTATATTATATTGTAGTAGGTATATATAAAAAAAGTCAATCCGGCCCTGGAAATACACTGTTGTTTTCTTTATAGATTTTACTTACACCATTTACAATATGAGATGTTGCTAAATTTCATGTCTTTTTTTACAAAATTTTTGAAGTCTTGAAAAAACAGGTAATAAAAGCGGATACCCGACCCCAATTACCTAGAAGTAAACCTAAACCAGAGGTTCCCAAACTTTTTTTTCTCGTAGACCACTTTCAAAATTTTACTGGTTTCGGTGGACCCCCTGCTGATACATTTCTACCATATTCCTAAAACTCGTCAAAAAATGTGAAGATTAGATCTAACGATGGAAATTTGCGTCGCGGCTGAGTTCCAACCCTAAATTCGGAGTGGTAAAAATAAAAAGAAAAATAGTATATTTTCTTGTGTTCTATTTATTCAAATAATATGATTAATGACTTAATAGAATTAAAATTAAACATTAATAACGTACCGCAACTTCAACAATGCAAATCAACAATTAAAAAAATAGTCTTAACTGTAATGGGAGGGATGTACTTGATGGATTGACAGCAAATTATCAAAATTTGGCTTCATTTTTATAGGTGACGGAACAATAATTAAAGCGTTAGCTGTAGGTACTGTCAACTTAAAAGCGTTTAATGGACAAACTTGGATAGACAGTACATTATACAATGTGTTATACGTTCCAGACGCTGGTGTAAACTTATTTTCAGTGAGCACAGCCACCGACAAAGGGTATGAAATAAAAATGGACAATGAAAAGTGTCTATTTATAAAAAAGGATTCTAGATTCGTAGCTGCTACTGCTTTCCGCAAGAATAAATTATATATTATGAACTTTAGATACAATGATAAATTGTATGCGACGGTAGGACGGCTAAATGTTGAATTGTCAGAGTGGCATAATAAAATGTCACATCAAAACATCGAACAAGTAAAATGCATTCTAAAGAGATCTGAAATAGACTACAAGATGGGCGAAGAATCAACATGCGTATCCTGTCTAAAAGGAAAACCACATAAATATCCTTATCTGTCAAGTGTCAACAAATCACAACAGCCAGGAGAAATGATACATATGGACTTATGTGGGCCGATGGAAACCACATCGTTAGGGGGCTCCAGATATTATTTAATGATAAAAGATGATTTCTCGAGATTTAAAACTGTGTTCTTTCTAAAAGCTAAATCAGAAACTGTAAATAAAATCCGAAAATTTATCAAACAAGTAAGTGTAAATCCAGGACATAAAATTAAGGTCATAAGAACAGATAATGGAAAGGAGTTCATAAACAACGAACTAAAAGAATTGACAGACAGCATGGGAATTATACATCTGACTAGTGTAGATTACTCGCCTGAACAAAACGGATGCGCCGAAAGAGAAATAAGAACAATTACGGAAGCGGCTAGAACTTTATTGTTGTCAAAAAATTTCGACAAAGAACTTTGGGCGGAAGCTGTTAACACAGCTGTATTTGTGTTAAATAGAACAGGAAAAAGCAGAGTCAAAAATAAAACGCCATATGAACTCTGGTATGACAAAAGTATTTACGACATTAATAATTTACAAATATTCGGATCTCAAGTGGCAGTCCATATTCCGAAACAAAAAAGAAGAAAGTGGGATTCTAAATCAGAATTAGGGTACTTCGTTGGCTACAGTGAAACTACAAAGGGCTACAGAATATATTTTCCCGAAAAAAATGACGTCCTAATCAGAAGAGAAGTAATATTTATAAATGAAACTCAACAGGACGAAGTAGCACTAGAAGAAAGAAATATAGAACAAAGTAGAAACAATATTTCAGATGTAGAATATAATATGAAAAAAGAAGAAACTCAAAAAGGAGAAGGACAAAATCAACAAGAAAAACCAGACTGTCAAGAACCAAGAGAAGGAGAATGCCAAAATTCAAACGAAGAAAATCAAGAAATACCAAGACGTTCTATAAGAGAGAAGAAGAAACCAAAGTGGTTGGATGATTATTACACAAACTTTATATCAAACGAAAATGAACCAATGTCATACGTTGAAGCCATGGAAGGTGAAGACAAACAAAACTGGTTAGAAGCTATAGAAAAGGAGTTGAAAACTTTAAAGGAAAATATGTAATACGTGGACAGAGGTGCCAAGTGTTCAAGAAAATACAAACGTCATTTCCAGTGGGTTTTCAAGATAAAGGATAATGCTGGCAAAAAACTATATAAAGCACGCTTAGTAGCCAGAGGTTTCGAACAGACTGATTGTGATCTGGAAGTTTATTCGCCCGTCGCAAGTTTGACAACCTTTAGAATATTTATGGCAGTGGCAAATAAAATGAAGCTGTTTGTTTACCAAATGGATGTTGTAGGTGCTTTTCTGCATGGAGACATTGACGAGACAGTGTATATGATCCCAAACGGTGGTCTATGTAAGTTAAATAGATCTCTATACGGTTTAAAGAAATCTCCAAAATATTGGAACCAAAAATTTGATGAATTTATGTGTAAACAAAATTTCGTTAGATCCAAAGACGACTTTTGCCTATACTCTAAAAACAATATGTATGTTTTAATATATGTAGATGACTTATTAATCTTTGGATCTAGTGAAAAAGAAATAAATGAATTTAAGAGTCAATTAGGTGAAAATTTCAAAATGAAAGATATGGGATTAGCCACCAACTATCTAGGTATTAATATTAAACAAAATGGAGGTGTAACTATTATAAATCAGGAAAAACACCTAGTAAAAGTTTTGGAAAAATTCAATATGTCAAACTGTAAGTCTGCAATTACACCTGTTGATCAAAATTTTAATTGTGATTTGCTAAAAAGAGAAAAGTCTGAAAGTCCCGAAATTGAAAAGAAATGTAGGCAACTTATAGGCAGTTTGATGTATGCTGTTTGTGGTACTCGTCCTGATTTATGTATAGCTGTAAGCCTTTTAAGTAGATTCCAGCACTGTGCAAGTGAAATGTTATTAAAAACTATAAAAAGAGTGTTACGCTATGTAAAAGGAACCTTAAAATTTTCTTTAGTTTTTAATAGCATGGACAATAAAGCAATACAAGGATTTGTAGATGCAGATTGGGCAGGAGATACGAAGGATAGGAAATCCACATCGGGATATTTGTTTAAAGTTTTTGATTGTTTAGTTTCGTGGAATTCTAAAAAGCAGTCCTGTGTATCTCTATCGTCTACACAATCTGAATATATAGCTCTTTGTGCAGCTATAACTGAAGCATGTTGGCTTAAAAATCTTTTACTAGACTTTAATATTTTGGATTATAAAATGATAGAAATATTTGAAGACAACCAGTCGGTAATTAAATTAGCATACAATAACGAAAACAATAAACGGTTAAAACATTTAGATATAAAGTATCATTTTATAATAGATAAAATTAAAGATCAGAGCATTAATCTAAAATATATTAAAACCGATGATAATATAGCAGATATGTTAACAAAACCTTTGGGTAAAACGTTGTTTAAGAAATTTAGAGATTCAGTTTTGTTAGAATAATTCTCGATTTATTCAAAGGATTCGTTTTTTGTGTTTAGTTTATTTTTACGTTGCTTGTAAATAACAAAGTATTTGTTGAGGGAGAGTATTGAAATATCAACCACTACTTTGTTATAACTGTATAAGAAAAATGTAGTATGCTTAGTAAAACAACAATATTCAGAAATGTTGACAGGTGTTTATATATAATAGAAATTTGATAATAATAAATACTGTCTTCCCAAATATAAAAAGTGTACGCATATTCATTTTCTTAATACTCAGCATTCCACCAATGCAAAAAAACTGAACAATAATTATTGTATTAACTATTTGATTAAATTAATATTTTACTTATACTTACCCATGATTACAATGATGATCAATAATAAAAATAAATAATCAATTACAAAGAACTTAAAATTTCCTATTTATAAGAATTTTACTAGTAATTATCGACTACCTACGTAATTATTTCTTGCAATTTTTACCTCTCGCTACCTTTGGTAAGGGAGGTATAAGGATCGTGCTAAAAATCGCATATCGAGATTTTGGTAAATGACCACGTTTTAAGGTCCTTAGAATCCAATTTTAACATTTTCACGATGATGACTGTGTGTATGGATCCTCCACTCTAACTCAAATACTATCATTCAGAAAATTTTGAAACCTTGTATTTCGAACTTTTTCTGTACTGGAAAGAGCCCATTAGCTTTTGGTGAAAACCGGATAACTTGAAATGGCACTTTACTAGAAGCTCAAAATAGTTTTTCTTCGAAAAATACCTCTAATGTTATTTTTCGACAATATTATAAAAATTAAAGATTATTAAATTTTCTACAGATTTGCATTAATACTTTTTCTATATATTTTATGGATAAATTTATAAAATTATCTATAATTTAAATCCCGGAGCCTACGCTTTACACAAACAAAACTCCTTGGTTGCGCAGTTATTCACATGTATGTAACTGACAGATAAATGTCACTGTCAAAGAACTAATCATTTCAAATTAATAATAATGACGTTTTAAACAGAAAAAAGTAAATAGAACAATAGAAAAGGAAATTAATACAGCATATGTAAATATGTAGGTATGTATTTAGGTTAATAAAGATTAACGATTCGCAAAAAAGTTCAAGCTAATTCTCATTTTTGGATTAGTGAATTCTATTTTATCCCGCTATTTAAAATTTAATCTTCATTTTATTATCGAAAAAGGTAGTTACTTGGTTTAGATTAGACTAAATTTTAAGAAATAAACTGCCAAAATTAGAGTAAAATTCGCTAATCCAAAAATAAGGATTAGCTTAATCTTTTTGACACTCGGGTGGTACATGGCGGGAGGTATTGTGTTGGCCACACCAGATTTTTTAATTAGTACGTGGCAAAAATAATTGACATGTGAATTTCCCAATGGAATTTATTAGTGCATATTACACAATTTTGTAGTTACATACATATAGATGTACTTTAAAAGATTAAACATTATGTTATTATCATATATTAATAAGATTTAACATCTTAAATTATTACTACAATATTAAATATTTCTATTATTAATTATTATAAATATAAATAGTGTAGAGTGATGTTTTAAAATTGAATATATCATTTGTTTCAAGATGTAGTTGACTTTTTTATAGCGGACAAATTGTACTCAGGGTACGTTCGGCATTGAAATCTACGGATTGCTCAGAGCTCATAGGTCACGTGACGGATTTCACAGATGTTAATGCTAATGCCGAACGCTCCAGATTCATATGTTAAGCGGGATATTATAGTACACAAATATGCAACTAGGAACATGAATAGTACAGGAGTAAAACGTGTATTAATGAATTAATAGTTTTTCACATAAGTGTTAAAATATTATATTAAATAAATTGTTGTGTCAAAATATCTTAGAACTATCAGGCGAGAGAGCGGTACAGAATTCTGAGAACTACCCTCCGCCTGAGTTGTTAGTTTTTACGCAGCAATGAAATTTTTAACTGACATGCCACATGACAGTTGAGTTAAAGGCTTATACGCATGCTCAGATTTGAGAGATCCGTGTGCTCGGCGCTTGGTCACCGAGCACACAGAGCGAGCTCAATATGCTTAGCGAGTTTATGCCGAACGCTACAGATCGCTCTAATGTCAATGCCGAACGCAATCGACGGCTCTGAGCGCTCAAAATGTTAATGCCGAACGTACCCACAAAAGCGAAGTTGTTCATGTTGACAGTACGATGGAAGAAAGAAGAAATGATGATTGGAAATGTAGAAACATGTATGATCTACTGCAACTATAATAACACAATATTAACAAATGGTAAACAATTATAAATCAAGATATATTTGCGTAACACGTAACATACATTGCAAATTGAAATCTGTCAAATATCTAACATTTTTATTTAATATTTCAATAATTAGAGGTTATAATATGTTAATATTGCAATTTGTATAATAGATGGCACTGTAGTTTAAAGCTTGTTTTACACAATTCTTACCTGTAATTACATTAAATAAACAGAAACTTGTCTTTCAAGTTTACTTTTTCATTCCCTGTATAGATAAATTACTTATTGTAATGAGGTTAACACATGTTGCATCAAATATATATACAGAGTGTTTCACAACTTCTGGATCAAAATAAAATGGAAGATACTACACGGTGTGCTGATCACGAATCAAAAGGAATTTTTTGAAAATTCAAAAAATTAGTTGCACTTATAATGGAGGGTGCATTTTTAGTGCCACTGGTGTATTTACTGTGATGTAATATGACAGTAATGATATAAATTTAAAAATAATAGAAGCAATAACTTACCTAATATTGTATTTAATCAAATTAATTAAATGTCTCTGATGCCCATTGCCGCAGTTCGATTGTTTCTTTTGTTGTTTTTGTCGTGAGATTAATTATAAAATGCCCTACGAGTACAGTGATAGTGAGTTGGTGGACATAGTGTTAATGTATGGGGAAACAAGACAAAATGCGCTTTGACTTTAAATAATTCCTTCCTTTTACTCAATTTGTTTCATTACAGTCGGTGCCTCTGTTAAACATTACGCAATATAACTGGTCATATTAAAGTTGTTAATTTAATATGAATTATTTTTATTTGATACCAGTGGCACTATAATTATAAGAGCTTCTAATTTTTTGAAATTTCAAAAAATTCCTTTTGATTCGTGATCAGCACAACGTGTAGTATCTTCCATTTTATTTTGATCCAGAAGTTGTGAAATACCTGTATATACATGGTGTTAATTAAAAAGCGGGCCATAGGCGTTTAACATGGGAAATCAGATTTTCCTTGCGCAAAACATCCCATTTAATTTTAGACAAAAAAGATTCAAATAAATGTTGAAAAGAATTAAATTTTACACCTAAATTACTAAACAAAATTTATTTTGCATGTGTAGTAACTCTACAAATCAAATTTGAAATTTTATAAATATTGCTCATTTGTAGTGATCACCATGGAATTTAAACAAAATTATAAAGAAATGCATATCATTCGAATTGTCAGAAATTCGATTTTCATTTAAAAATTACAAATAATCATATTCTACACACAATCTTAATCACTAGGCAAATTTTATTTATTTTGATATTGTAACTTGCAAAACCAAAATTACGATAGGTAGTACAAACAATGTATTTTTCTTTGTAATTTTGTTTAAATTCTTTAGCTATCACTACAAATGAGCATTATTTATAAAATTTCAAATTAGATTTCACAGGTTACTAAACATGAAATGTGATTTAGGTGTAAAATTTAATTCTCTGCAAAACTGATTTTACATGTTAAACTTCATGTTATAGATTGAGAACCACTGGTTAAAAAAGAAGATTACACTATTTATAATTTACTAAATTAGATAGGGTAAATTTATAATGAAAAATTCTGTGCATATGTCTTTGTGAAATTGGATTGATTGTTTTATTTATTATTTATCTTAAAATATGTATATTGAAACAATTAAAAATGTTGTACGATATCTCGATCACATCACATCGAAGATAAATTGGCTCTGTACTGTCTGTAGTTGGATATGTTGTGTTACTGAAATACACAGAGCCGGATTATCCATAAGGCAATATAGGCAGTTGCCTAGGGGCGCCGCCGACGAATAAAAACAACAAAATTTCATTATTGAAAATTATCAACAAAAAATATATAGAAAATATTGTCATTTATTTTTTTCTGTCTAGTCGATTTGAATCGAATATGTGATTTGGCCGTTGTTTTAGGAAGGTGTTGAAATCGAGAGCCAATATTTTGTTGTAAATAGACAAATAGACTGATGCTGAAAATACTCGTATTTTATTTAACAAATATGCCGTAAAATCTTATTAGTTTTCGATAAAATAGACCATATTACTTCGTCAATACGTATGTCTACGCAGAATACAGCAATCATATGCTTAATAGTGCAACATTTAATTTTTTTTTTGTTTCTTTATGCTAAATATATATTGCTTTTTACCTTCCGGTACCCTTGGTAAAGGAGGTATAGGGATCGTGCTAAAAATCACATATCGAGATTTTGAAACCTTTTATTTCGACCTTGTACTTATATGGAAAGAACCCATCAAATTTTGGTGTATATCGGATAATCGGAAATGGCACTTTACTTAAAGCTCAAAATAGTTCTTCTTCGAAAAATACCTTCAAATGTGATTTATTCGAGATTTGTGTTATTATAAAAATTAAAGATTATTAAATTTTAAACTTTATGGATATATTTATAAAATTATCTATGATTTAAATCCCGGAGCTTACGCTTTAAACAAGCACAACTCCTTGCATGGTTACATAGTTCATACCACAAATGTATGTAACTGACAGATAAATGTCACTGTCGAAGAACTAATTATATCAAATTAATAATAGTAACGTTTTCAATGGAATGGATCTTAATACAGTTTTCAGCATAACTAAATATATATGTATATTTAAATTAATAAAAATTAAATAGCGGGAGGTATTGTGTTGGCCACATCAGATTTTTATATTATATTGTAGTAGGTATATATAAAAAAAGTCAATCCGGCCCTGGAAATACACTGTTGTTTTCTTTATAGATTTTACTTACACCATTTACAATATGAGATGTTGCTAAATTTCATGTCTTTTTTTACAAAATTTTTGAAGTCTTGAAAAAACAGGTAATAAAAGCGGATACCCGACCCCAATTACCTAGAAGTAAACCTAAACCAGAGGTTCCCAAACTTTTTTTTCTCGTAGACCACTTCCAAAATTTTACTGGTTTCGGTGGACCCCCTGCTGATACATTTCTACCATATTCCTAAAACTCGTCAAAAAATGTGAAGATTAGATCTAACGATGGAAATTTGCGTCGCGGCTGAGTTCCAACCCTAAATTCGGAGTGGTAAAAATAAAAAGAAAAATAGTATATTTTCTTGTGTTCTATTTATTCAAATAATATGATTAATGACTTAATAGAATTAAAATTAAACATTAATAACGTACCGCAACTTCAACAATGCAAATCAACAATTAAAAAAATAGTCTTAACTGTAATGGGAGGGATGTACTTGATGCATTGACAGCAAATTATCAAAATTTGGCTTCATTTTTATAGGTGACGGAACAATAATTAAAGCGTTAGCTGTAGGTACTGTCAACTTAAAAGCGTTTAATGGACAAACTTGGATAGACAGTACATTATACAATGTGTTATACGTTCCAGACGCTGGTGTAAACTTATTTTCAGTGAGCACAGCCACCGACAAAGGGTATGAAATAAAAATGGACAATGAAAAGTGTCTATTTATAAAAAAGGATTCTAGATTCGTAGCTGCTACTGCTTTCCGCAAGAATAAATTATATATTATGAACTTTAGATACAATGATAAATTGTATGCGACGGTAGGACGGCTAAATGTTGAATTGTCAGAGTGGCATAATAAAATGTCACATCAAAACATCGAACAAGTAAAATGCATTCTAAAGAGATCTGAAATAGACTACAAGATGGGCGAAGAATCAACATGCGTATCCTGTCTAAAAGGAAAACCACATAAATATCCTTATCTGTCAAGTGTCAACAAATCACAACAGCCAGGAGAAATGATACATATGGACTTATGTGGGCCGATGGAAACCACATCGTTAGGGGGCTCCAGATATTATTTAATGATAAAAGATGATTTCTCGAGATTTAAAACTGTGTTCTTTCTAAAAGCTAAATCAGAAACTGTAAATAAAATCCGAAAATTTATCAAACAAGTAAGTGTAAATCCAGGACATAAAATTAAGGTCATAAGAACAGATAATGGAAAGGAGTTCATAAACAACGAACTAAAAGAATTGACAGACAGCATGGGAATTATACATCAGACTAGTGTAGATTACTCGCCTGAACAAAACGGATGCGCCGAAAGAGAAATAAGAACAATTACGGAAGCGGCTAGAACTTTATTGTTGTCAAAAAATTTCGACAAAGAACTTTGGGCGGAAGCTGTTAACACAGCTGTATTTGTGTTAAATAGAACAGGAAAAAGCAGAGTCAAAAATAAAACGCCATATGAACTCTGGTATGACAAAAGTATTTACGACATTAATAATTTACAAATATTCGGATCTCAAGTGGCAGTCCATATTCCGAAACAAAAAAGAAGAAAGTGGGATTCTAAATCAGAATTAGGGTACTTCGTTGGCTACAGTGAAACTACAAAGGGCTACAGAATATATTTTCCCGAAAAAAATGACGTCCTAATCAGAAGAGAAGTAATATTTATAAATGAAACTCAACAGGACGAAGTAGCACTAGAAGAAAGAAATATAGAACAAAGTAGAAACAATATTTCAGATGTAGAATATAATATGAAAAAAGAAGAAACTCAAAAAGGAGAAGGACAAAATCAACAAGAAAAACCAGACTGTCAAGAACCAAGAGAAGGAGAATGCCAAAATTCAAACGAAGAAAATCAAGAAATACCAAGACGTTCTATAAGAGAGAAGAAGAAACCAAAGTGGTTGGATGATTATTACACAAACTTTATATCAAACGAAAATGAACCAATGTCATACGTTGAAGCCATGGAAGGTGAAGACAAACAAAACTGGTTAGAAGCTATAGAAAAGGAGTTGAAAACTTTAAAGGAAAATATGTAATACGTGGACAGAGGTGCCAAGTGTTCAAGAAAATACAAACGTCATTTCCAGTGGGTTTTCAAGATAAAGGATAATGCTGGCAAAAAACTATATAAAGCACGCTTAGTAGCCAGAGGTTTCGAACAGACTGATTGTGATCTGGAAGTTTATTCGCCCGTCGCAAGTTTGACAACCTTTAGAATATTTATGGCAGTGGCAAATAAAATGAAGCTGTTTGTTTACCAAATGGATGTTGTAGGTGCTTTTCTGCATGGAGACATTGACGAGACAGTGTATATGATCCCAAACGGTGGTCTATGTAAGTTAAATAGATCTCTATACGGTTTAAAGAAATCTCCAAAATATTGGAACCAAAAATTTGATGAATTTATGTGTAAACAAAATTTCGTTAGATCCAAAGACGACTTTTGCCTATACTCTAAAAACAATATGTATGTTTTAATATATGTAGATGACTTATTAATCTTTGGATCTAGTGAAAAAGAAATAAATGAATTTAAGAGTCAATTAGGTGAAAATTTCAAAATGAAAGATATGGGATTAGCCACCAACTATCTAGGTATTAATATTAAACAAAATGGAGGTGTAACTATTATAAATCAGGAAAAACACCTAGTAAAAGTTTTGGAAAAATTCAATATGTCAAACTGTAAGTCTGCAATTACACCTGTTGATCAAAATTTTAATTGTGATTTGCTAAAAAGAGAAAAGTCTGAAAGTCCCGAAATTGAAAAGAAATGTAGGCAACTTATAGGCAGTTTGATGTATGCTGTTTGTGGTACTCGTCCTGATTTATGTATAGCTGTAAGCCTTTTAAGTAGATTCCAGCACTGTGCAAGTGAAATGTTATTAAAAACTATAAAAAGAGTGTTACGCTATGTAAAAGGAACCTTAAAATTTTCTTTAGTTTTTAATAGCATGGACAATAAAGCAATACAAGGATTTGTAGATGCAGATTGGGCAGGAGATACGAAGGATAGGAAATCCACATCGGGATATTTGTTTAAAGTTTTTGATTGTTTAGTTTCGTGGAATTCTAAAAAGCAGTCCTGTGTATCTCTATCGTCTACACAATCTGAATATATAGCTCTTTGTGCAGCTATAACTGAAGCATGTTGGCTTAAAAATCTTTTACTAGACTTTAATATTTTGGATTATAAAATGATAGAAATATTTGAAGACAACCAGTCGGTAATTAAATTAGCATACAATAACGAAAACAATAAACGGTTAAAACATTTAGATATAAAGTATCATTTTATAATAGATAAAATTAAAGATCAGAGCATTAATCTAAAATATATTAAAACCGATGATAATATAGCAGATATGTTAACAAAACCTTTGGGTAAAACGTTGTTTAAGAAATTTAGAGATTCAGTTTTGTTAGAATAATTCTCGATTTATTCAAAGGATTCGTTTTTTGTGTTTAGTTTATTTTTACGTTGCTTGTAAATAACAAAGTATTTGTTGAGGGAGAGTATTGAAATATCAACGACTACTTTGTTATAACTGTATAAGAAAAATGTAGTATGCTTAGTAAAACAACAATATTCAGAAATGTTGACAGGTGTTTATATATAATAGAAATTTGATAATAATAAATACTGTCTTCCCAAATATAAAAAGTGTACGCATATTCATTTTCTTAATACTCAGCATTCCACCAATGCAAAAAAACTGAACAATAATTATTGTATTAACTATTTGATTAAATTAATATTTTACTTATACTTACCCATGATTACAATGATGATCAATAATAAAAATAAATAATCAATTACAAAGAACTTAAAATTTCCTATTTATAAGAATTTTACTAGTAATTATCGACTACCTACGTAATTATTTCTTGCAATTTTTACCTCTCGCTACCTTTGGTAAGGGAGGTATAAGGATCGTGCTAAAAATCGCATATCGAGATTTTGGTAAATGACCACGTTTTAAGGTCCTTAGAATCCAATTTTAACATTTTCACGATGATGACTGTGTGTATGGATCCTCCACTCTAACTCAAATACTATCATTCAGAAAATTTTGAAACCTTGTATTTCGAACTTTTTCTGTACTGGAAAGAGCCCATTAGCTTTTGGTGAAAACCGGATAACTTGAAATGGCACTTTACTAGAAGCTCAAAATAGTTTTTCTTCGAAAAATACCTCTAATGTTATTTTTCGACAATATTATAAAAATTAAAGATTATTAAATTTTCTACAGATTTGCATTAATACTTTTTCTATATATTTTATGGATAAATTTATAAAATTATCTATAATTTAAATCCCGGAGCCTACGCTTTACACAAACAAAACTCCTTGGTTGCGCAGTTATTCACATGTATGTAACTGACAGATAAATGTCACTGTCAAAGAACTAATCATTTCAAATTAATAATAATGACGTTTTAAACAGAAAAAAGTAAATAGAACAATAGAAAAGGAAATTAATACAGCATATGTAAATATGTAGGTATGTATTTAGGTTAATAAAGATTAACGATTCGCAAAAAAGTTCAAGCTAATTCTCATTTTTGGATTAGTGAATTCTATTTTATCCCGCTATTTAAAATTTAATCTTCATTTTATTATCGAAAAAGGTAGTTACTTGGTTTAGATTAGACTAAATTTTAAGAAATAAACTGCCAAAATTAGAGTAAAATTCGCTAATCCAAAAATAAGGATTAGCTTAATCTTTTTGACACTCGGGTGGTACATGGCGGGAGGTATTGTGTTGGCCACACCAGATTTTTTAATTAGTACGTGGCAAAAATAATTGACATGTGAATTTCCCAATGGAATTTATTAGTGCATATTACACAATTTTGTAGTTACATACATATAGATGTACTTTAAAAGATTAAACATTATGTTATTATCATATATTAATAAGATTTAACATCTTAAATTATTACTACAATATTAAATATTTCTATTATTAATTATTATAAATATAAATAGTGTAGAGTGATGTTTTAAAATTGAATATATCATTTGTTTCAAGATGTAGTTGACTTTTTTATAGCGGACAAATTGTACTCAGGGTACGTTCGGCATTGAAATCTACGGATTGCTCAGAGCTCATAGGTCACGTGACGGATTTCACAGATGTTAATGCTAATGCCGAACGCTCCAGATTCATATGTTAAGCGGGATATTATAGTACACAAATATGCAACTAGGAACATGAATAGTACAGGAGTAAAACGTGTATTAATGAATTAATAGTTTTTCACATAAGTGTTAAAATATTATATTAAATAAATTGTTGTGTCAAAATATCTTAGAACTATCAGGCGAGAGAGCGGTACAGAATTCTGAGAACTACCCTCCGCCTGAGTTGTTAGTTTTTACGCAGCAATGAAATTTTTAACTGACATGCCACATGACAGTTGAGTTAAAGGCTTATACGCATGCTCAGATTTGAGAGATCCGTGTGCTCGGCGCTTGGTCACCGAGCACACAGAGCGAGCTCAATATGCTTAGCGAGTTTATGCCGAACGCTACAGATCGCTCTAATGTCAATGCCGAACGCAATCGACGGCTCTGAGCGCTCAAAATGTTAATGCCGAACGTACCCACAAAAGCGAAGTTGTTCATGTTGACAGTACGATGGAAGAAAGAAGAAATGATGATTGGAAATGTAGAAACATGTATGATCTACTGCAACTATAATAACACAATATTAACAAATGGTAAACAATTATAAATCAAGATATATTTGCGTAACACGTAACATACATTGCAAATTGAAATCTGTCAAATATCTAACATTTTTATTTAATATTTCAATAATTAGAGGTTATAATATGTTAATATTGCAATTTGTATAATAGATGGCACTGTAGTTTAAAGCTTGTTTTACACAATTCTTACCTGTAATTACATTAAATAAACAGAAACTTGTCTTTCAAGTTTACTTTTTCATTCCCTGTATAGATAAATTACTTATTGTAATGAGGTTAACACATGTTGCATCAAATATATATACAGAGTGTTTCACAACTTCTGGATCAAAATAAAATGGAAGATACTACACGGTGTGCTGATCACGAATCAAAAGGAATTTTTTGAAAATTCAAAAAATTAGTTGCACTTATAATGGAGGGTGCATTTTTAGTGCCACTGGTGTATTTACTGTGATGTAATATGACAGTAATGATATAAATTTAAAAATAATAGAAGCAATAACTTACCTAATATTGTATTTAATCAAATTAATTAAATGTCTCTGATGCCCATTGCCGCAGTTCGATTGTTTCTTTTGTTGTTTTTGTCGTGAGATTAATTATAAAATGCCCTACGAGTACAGTGATAGTGAGTTGGTGGACATAGTGTTAATGTATGGGGAAACAAGACAAAATGCGCTTTGACTTTAAATAATTCCTTCCTTTTACTCAATTTGTTTCATTACAGTCGGTGCCTCTGTTAAACATTACGCAATATAACTGGTCATATTAAAGTTGTTAATTTAATATGAATTATTTTTATTTGATACCAGTGGCACTATAATTATAAGAGCTTCTAATTTTTTGAAATTTCAAAAAATTCCTTTTGATTCGTGATCAGCACAACGTGTAGTATCTTCCATTTTATTTTGATCCAGAAGTTGTGAAATACCTGTATATACATGGTGTTAATTAAAAAGCGGGCCATAGGCGTTTAACATGGGAAATCAGATTTTCCTTGCGCAAAACATCCCATTTAATTTTAGACAAAAAAGATTCAAATAAATGTTGAAAAGAATTAAATTTTACACCTAAATTACTAAACAAAATTTATTTTGCATGTGTAGTAACTCTACAAATCAAATTTGAAATTTTATAAATATTGCTCATTTGTAGTGATCACCATGGAATTTAAACAAAATTATAAAGAAATGCATATCATTCGAATTGTCAGAAATTCGATTTTCATTTAAAAATTACAAATAATCATATTCTACACACAATCTTAATCACTAGGCAAATTTTATTTATTTTGATATTGTAACTTGCAAAACCAAAATTACGATAGGTAGTACAAACAATGTATTTTTCTTTGTAATTTTGTTTAAATTCTTTAGCTATCACTACAAATGAGCATTATTTATAAAATTTCAAATTAGATTTCACAGGTTACTAAACATGAAATGTGATTTAGGTGTAAAATTTAATTCTCTGCAAAACTGATTTTACATGTTAAACTTCATGTTATAGATTGAGAACCACTGGTTAAAAAAGAAGATTACACTATTTATAATTTACTAAATTAGATAGGGTAAATTTATAATGAAAAATTCTGTGCATATGTCTTTGTGAAATTGGATTGATTGTTTTATTTATTATTTATCTTAAAATATGTATATTGAAACAATTAAAAATGTTGTACGATATCTCGATCACATCACATCGAAGATAAATTGGCTCTGTACTGTCTGTAGTTGGATATGTTGTGTTACTGAAATACACAGAGCCGGATTATCCATAAGGCAATATAGGCAGTTGCCTAGGGGCGCCGCCGACGAATAAAAACAACAAAATTTCATTATTGAAAATTATCAACAAAAAATATATAGAAAATATTGTCATTTATTTTTTTCTGTCTAGTCGATTTGAATCGAATATGTGATTTGGCCGTTGTTTTAGGAAGGTGTTGAAATCGAGAGCCAATATTTTGTTGTAAATAGACAAATAGACTGATGCTGAAAATACTCGTATTTTATTTAACAAATATGCCGTAAAATCTTATTAGTTTTCGATAAAATAGACCATATTACTTCGTCAATACGTATGTCTACGCAGAATACAGCAATCATATGCTTAATAGTGCAACATTTAATTTTTTTTTTGTTTCTTTATGCTAAATATATATTGCTTTTTACCTTCCGGTACCCTTGGTAAAGGAGGTATAGGGATCGTGCTAAAAATCACATATCGAGATTTTGAAACCTTTTATTTCGACCTTGTACTTATATGGAAAGAACCCATCAAATTTTGGTGTATATCGGATAATCGGAAATGGCACTTTACTTAAAGCTCAAAATAGTTCTTCTTCGAAAAATACCTTCAAATGTGATTTATTCGAGATTTGTGTTATTATAAAAATTAAAGATTATTAAATTTTAAACTTTATGGATATATTTATAAAATTATCTATGATTTAAATCCCGGAGCTTACGCTTTAAACAAGCACAACTCCTTGCATGGTTACATAGTTCATACCACAAATGTATGTAACTGACAGATAAATGTCACTGTCGAAGAACTAATTATATCAAATTAATAATAGTAACGTTTTCAATGGAATGGATCTTAATACAGTTTTCAGCATAACTAAATATATATGTATATTTAAATTAATAAAAATTAAATAGCGGGAGGTATTGTGTTGGCCACATCAGATTTTTATATTATATTGTAGTAGGTATATATAAAAAAAGTCAATCCGGCCCTGGAAATACACTGTTGTTTTCTTTATAGATTTTACTTACACCATTTACAATATGAGATGTTGCTAAATTTCATGTCTTTTTTTACAAAATTTTTGAAGTCTTGAAAAAACAGGTAATAAAAGCGGATACCCGACCCCAATTACCTAGAAGTAAACCTAAACCAGAGGTTCCCAAACTTTTTTTTCTCGTAGACCACTTTCAAAATTTTACTGGTTTCGGTGGACCCCCTGCTGATACATTTCTACCATATTCCTAAAACTCGTCAAAAAATGTGAAGATTAGATCTAACGATGGAAATTTGCGTCGCGGCTGAGTTCCAACCCTAAATTCGGAGTGGTAAAAATAAAAAGAAAAATAGTATATTTTCTTGTGTTCTATTTATTCAAATAATATGATTAATGACTTAATAGAATTAAAATTAAACATTAATAACGTACCGCAACTTCAACAATGCAAATCAACAATTAAAAAAATAGTCTTAACTGTAATGGGAGGGATGTACTTGATGGATTGACAGCAAATTATCAAAATTTGGCTTCAGTTTTGTAAGGAATAACCGCACATCTCCCCGTTCTGTGATATTCAATCTGCTTTTTTTGTTAATAGGTTTGTAACGACACCAAAACTTTTTTCGACAAGGTATGTATGACGAGGGAAACGCTATCAAAAGTTTTCTCGCAATTTCCCACAGTCCAGGATATTTTTCGGGTATTTCTGCCCGCAGCCAAAATGTTTGATGCAAGATTACAAGCACAGCATAAGTCTCGACGTCTCGACACGCGTTGTACTGAATATCGAATATGCAAGGGTACCAACCAGCTAGAATTTGGTAACTTCAAAGGCGCGACGCGAGTGCGCTTGGGTCGACCCGTGATAGCGCGGATTGTTGCTAGTTATTTTTGAGTACATATGAAAACGAACCAGCTTTGTGGAACACAAAAACTGCTGGCATAAAAATAAATTTTCGTGGACCCCCACTTACAACTTGTGAACCCCCATTTTTTTTTACGCCAACGTAGACCCCCGTCGAGTGTCCCATGGACCCTTACGGGTCCACCTGGACCACTTTGGGAATCACTGACCTAAACGATACAAAGCATTGTGATTCACGTCCACTGTCGGTATTTTTGTTTTAAGATACTTACGCTCAGTTGCACCAACATCAATTAAATGTTAAGGGTTCCTTAAGTAATACCTGAAAATAAAAATTTCGTTGCATCAGTCAGCTTTCAAGACTTAAAAAGATTTAAGTAAGATTTAAGTATCTGATATTGGTCACTTACTTAAACGTTTACTTACGGAGGAATTTGTCGAATTATTGGTTAGAAAGAAACATTGTACATTTATTTCGTATTATAATGTTAAATTATTATAATTTTGATTACAATGATGACGCTATGGATGATTTAGAAGATATACAATTTATATATAATGTTCCAAGGATAATATATGAACGAACAGATTCTTTGGGTATCATATCAATTACTTAATTAAATAAATTAAAAAATTATTATTATTTATTAAACACCCTTTGGGGTATTTCTTTAAATTACAATCTGATCATTAATTGATCAATGAGTAATATTTTACAAACATAAATTACTACTATACATAAATCTTAAACTAAGAATTTACTCATTAGCATCCCTTAGTACCTATCTAATAACTTGTTTACACTAATGTTAACGTGTACACCAGCACCATATACTCTGCTTTTGCACAACACTAATAACTTATACTAATAACAGCGTGTACGCCAGCACTGTACTCTGCTTTTTCACTAACACATAAACACAAACATTAAACTAACTCAAAAGGTTTGGTCCTCTTCAGTCTTCTGATCAAGTTCGTATTATCGAGGAGCTGGATGGCCTCAACATTGACGTGAAGAGGAAGAAGTCGCTGTTCATGACTCCTTGCGAATTTGCTTATAGTCTGGTTAACTGTGTCCATTTCCAAGTCCCTATGGAGGTCACTGTTTCTGAAATACCAAGGAGCGTTAACAATGCTCCTAAGTACTTCGTTTTGAAATCGCTGTATTATTTCTAAGTTATTTTTTTTTTGGCACAACCCCAAAGCTGGATACCATATGTCTATATGGGCTTGAGAATTTGTTTGTACAGAAGTACTTTATTATATATTGACAGAGTGGAATTTCGTCCTAGTAGCCAATAAATTTAATATCCAGTTCTACTTTTTTCTTTTTGATATGGGCTCTCCAGCGTAGCTTAGCATCTAATGTCATACCCAAATATTTTGCTGTATTAGCGTGTGGTACTTGGATATTATTTATGCTTACAGGAATATGTTGATTTCTTTTGTTCGTGAAATTGATATGAACAGATTTAGTCTCATTCAGGCTTATCCGCCATTGTTTAGTCCAGTTGATAACTTTGGTAATTGAAGTTTGTAGCTTTAATGCCGCTTCTTCGTGGTCTTTGCCTACGGCCATTATTGCAGTGTCATCAGCAAGGGTGGCTATCGTGTCATGTTTTAAATCAGGTATATCACTGGTATACAATAGATAAAGGACTGGCCCTAATACACTGCCCTGTGGCAACCTGACTTGATTTCTTTAATTTCAGAGTAAGCATCTTCTTCCTTAATTCGAAATGCTCTATCTGTGATATATGATTTCAATAATTGTGAGAGCGGTTTGGGCAAAAGCTTACTTAATTTATAGTTAAGTCCTTCATGCCATACCTTATCAAAAGCCTGTGCTACATTAAGGAAGACCGTAGAACAGACTTTTTTTTCTTCCAACGATTTTTCGATAATGTCTGTAATTCTATGGACTTGGTCTATTGTAGAGTGGCTCTCTCTAAAACCAAACTATTGCTTTACGTGGAAGTTGTTTTAGAATTTCCCCGGTAATTAAGTCATATCCTGGAGCCTTCTTTGGGTTGATGTTTACTTTAATTTCTGTAGCTATTTCTTTTGGAGTAGTGAGTCTGATATCTTCTTCTTCTTGGATAAAGTTTTCCCAGTCAAGGGTATCATTACCTTCATTCGGTTGGAAGGTACTTTCAAGGTGCTCGGAAAATCTAGCAGCTTTTTGCATGTTGCTTTTTGCCCATGTACCGTCTGCATTTTTAATTGGTGAGTTTTGAACGATTGGTCTTTTTAGCATTTTGGTAGCTCTCCAAAGTGAGTAATCTGTTTTACTGTCATTTGACAGTTCAGTTAGATAGTCGCTAATAGAGTTATTTTTTATTTTTTGAATCTCTCTTTTGAGTCGCTGTGTGGCATTGTTTAATATAGTTTTATCTGTTGGAGATCTAGATTGGTGCCAAATTCTTCTAAGCCTTCTTTTTTCGGATATGAGTGTTCTAATTTCTCTGGGATAATTATTACCTTTGATTCGTGGGATAATATTGGGGGTATTATCCCATGCAGCTTGCTGGATATCATTAACAAATGTCTCCGCTTCATAATCTAACTGATTTTCGTTTCGTAATGGAATTGACAAATTGATTGTTTCTTCTAGCTGAAGCTTGATGCTCTGCCAATCAGTGAGCTTATTAGTCAATCTCGGAGGCATTTCCTTTTTTATAATGTTATCACTTAGTGTGAGGAGAATGGGAGAATGGTCAGAGTTCATATCCCAAGCCTCCTCCACGTGCATATAGCTCACAGACACATTTCGGGTTATAAAAAAATCAATTAGGTCTGGAATTTTATTGGGGTCTGTAGGCCAGTATGTTGGCTTGCCAGTTGATATTGTTTTGCATTTTAGTTCATTGACTGCTTGTAGAAGTTCTTTTCCCTTTGTAATTGTTAGCCTAGATCCCCATTGTACGTGTTTAGCATTGTAGTCACCTCCAATGATGAATCTGTGTCCGTGATTATTTAGAAAGTCTAAATATTGCTCCTTTTTGAGAGAATATCTAGGAGGGCAGTAAACTGCGGAGATAATGATCTCGTATGTTTTGGTTTTAACATTTACAGTAGCAGCTTGAATTTTTTCTGTTTTATATCCCATTTCTGTTTAATTGATTCCTTGATTACTATAGCACTACCACCTTTCGCTGTTTTGTCAGGATGTGTAGTATGATATACTTTGTATCCCTTGAATTTGATGAAAGATTCATTAGTAAAATGAGTCTCAGAAACAAGACATATATCAATATTTTCTATATCTAGGACTGCTTACAGCTCTTGTTGATGTTGCAGGAGCCCATTAGCATTCCACTCCATAATCCTAAGGTTACCTGGCATTTGGTTTTTTGGGAATAGCTCCTTTAGTGCCATGTTCAAGTCTACTAATACGCTCATCCAAATTTATAATTTTAGATCCCCTATTACTTAATACTTTTTTAAAGGGTATGTTATTTACTATCAATATATATATATATATATATATATATATATATATATATATATATATATATATATATATATATATATATATATATATATATATATATATATATATAGGCTGTTTCCTTTAAAACAACCAGCGCTTTTGTGGACGGACTAATGACTTTAGAAAAAAATTATATATACAAGAAATGATCAAGAATAAGGGACTAATTTATTAATAATAACAAACCGAAAATTCGACCAGTGGTTCTCAAACGGCAAAACAAAATTATATTTTTACCTTCCGTCACCTTTAGGTAAGGAAGGTATTGTCTTTCGGTGGTGAGTTTTTAATGAATAAGCACGTTTTAAGGTCCCTAGAATACGATATTACTATTTTTACGATGATATCTGTGTGTGTGTGTGTGTGTGTGTGTGTGTGTGTGTGTGTGTGTGTGTGTGGGTGTGTGTGTGTGTGTGTAACAAAATTTTCGTCTACGATAACTCTAATACTACAATTCCAAAAATTATAATTCTTTCGTGTTCCTCTTCGTTGCATCCATATGAAGAGCTGATTAGATTTTCGTTATAATTGGTCAACCGGAAGTACCCTCATTTCAAAAAACGATGTTAAATAACATTTTTTTCACATTTATTGTTATTATAAATATTAAAGAACATTGTATTCTCTATTCGATTTGACTGCATTTTATACTTCATATTAAATGGATACAGAGTTATAAAATTATAAAGAAATTAAATTTCATAAATTAGCCAGCTATGCTAGAAACAGCTACTTTATTAAGAAAATTCTGATTGAAAGATGTCAGGATCAAGTGCAATTGACATATTCATAGTATATTTGCTCGAAACTTTCTGCATGGAATTTGTATAAAATACATACAACTATCGAAAGGTAATGTACATACAAGAAATTTAGAATTTTTGCAAGGAACTTTCTGTATGGATTTTATAGAAAATAAATACGCATTTACGAAAATTCTACCGGTAGATACCGCATCTACCAACTGTGTTCGAAAATTGTTCAATACCAGATCCATCTACCGGATTCATGAAGAATCTAATCTCAAAAAAAGGTAGTGATGCAAAGCGAAGCGCGCGCGTTAAAAGTGGAAATGTGTTCAAAGTAGGACTCTGCTTAGTTTGTTAACCACATTAAATTTCTAACCTGTTTTAAATTTTCAAATTTTTTCATAGGTTATGGATCTACCCTGTTTACCAATTGCGTTCTTAAAATATCGATTCCGGTAGCTATAAGCTGATAAAAAAGTAGAATTTTCGTAAATACCTCATATAACTGACGGAAGGTAATGTGCTGGCCACATCAGATTTTTTTAAATGGTATCCTGTATAATTTTTTAGGTCATTAGATAAAGATTTTTTTTTCTGATTTCAACTATATAAATATGGTATACGGCTGTATAACAATTATTTCGAGAAAAATGGTATTAAAAATAATGTCATAACATTACAATAGGCTACGCAATACACACACATACGTCTGTTGCCTAGTTACGCTAGTAGTAAACCCATTTTTTATTACATTATTTCTAGTTTTTAATACCATTTTTCTCGAAATAATTGTTATACAACCCTATGCTATATTTATATCGTTGAAATTAGAAAATAATATTCTATTTAAAGGGCTGAAAAATTATATAGGGTGCCATTTAAAAAACCATTGGTTAAATATTCGGTTTGTTACTATTGATACATTATCCCCTTTTCTTGATCATTTTTGGTATAAAACATTTTTCTCTAAAGTTGTTAGTTCGCCCAAAAAAGCGCTGGTTGTTTTAAAGGAAACACCCTGTATATATATATATATATATATATATATATATATATATATATATATATATAGGGTGTTCCATTAAGAAATATAAAGTTACATTTTGTTGCGCTTCAACGGAGCGTCCTGTATACAAATGCAAATGGTACGTACATAGACAATAATATATCATATAAATTATATTTAAAGAGTTTTTCTATCTGACTTAAAAAAAGAGTTATAGAAAGGACAGACCGATGAATCACCCTGTATATATATATATATATATATATATATATATATATATATATATATATATATATATATATATATATATATATAAAATTTAATAAGGCGCAAAATCTGGCAATCTCGTTATCGTCGCTGATAATAAAATCATCAAAGGAAATAAAAATGACAAGTAAAACATATACAATATTGACGAGGAAAACAAATACAAAAAAGCATTTCATTACAACTAGTATAAATAGATGAAGAAGTAAGTAAATATTTTTACTCATCATTTTATAGTCGGTTCAACACCATGCTGATATTAATTTTTTTGTTGATCTTGAGTGCAACCGCCGAATGGAGTCCAAAATGTACGCCTTGCTATTGTTTGGTGACAGGATTTACTGCTAGTTACCCTGAATTTACGAATTTGAAAACCGCACAATGTTTTTGGATAAATAGTATGACATCAGTGCCATCAGATTTTCCTACAGAGATACAGTATATTAATATTAATGGTAAGTCACTTTAAATATTATCATCCACTACGTCTTACCCTTAATAGTAAAGGGAGTATTCTTTTTTGTTTTACTATTTTACATCCCATTACCATAGCTATAATAAAGAGGATTATATATTTTCAAGAATTGCTTTAAGTATGTGAGTAAAAATATAAAATTAATCAGTGAGTGAACACTTTCGAATCATTACTTACAGTTTTACAGCTTTGACAGATTTATGTTAGCTTAAAATTAATTCCCCAGTATTAGTTTAGCAGTTTTTATATTAATTTGTCGCATTGATATCAACAGTTTTTAAGTCAGCTAAAAATAATTTGACCATTTTTAACATTTCCAGTAATTTTCTTGACATCTTTGGTAGTTTTTAAATCACCAGCAATTAATTTGTCAGTTTTTAAGTCCCTTAATAGTTAATTTGAGAGACTTCCGTCATTTCTATGTATTTTATATAAATTCCATACAGAAAATTTATCGCAAAAGATTCTTTATTTTCAGTACATTACCTTCCATCACCATCAGTTTTATTATAGTCAAATAAACTCACACTCAGTGACTAAATAACTGCAAGCGTTAAGTGACATTTCAAGTTTCTGCTTTCATTTATAAAAATCTTACACTCAAATTGGAGAATTGAATAAACAGTTGTATTACACTGATGGTTAAAATGAATGCTTAAACTTACCGCTCATTAACCATCCATTTGAACCGCTTGTATAATAAATAACTATTAATACTTACAATATCATTAAATATCAAAAAATCTGATGTGGCCAACACATGACCTCCCGTCAATTCCATGTATGAAACAGTAATGAGTTTTAAGTAAAGTATCACTTCCAGTTGATCGTTTGTAAACAAAATTTAATTTGTTGTTCCAATACATAGAAAAGTCCGTAATACCAAATTTTAGATTATATTTTATTATGTTTTTCCTCGAAAATCTGTAAAGAGCTCCAAATTAAATACCACTTCCGGTTTATCATATAGGTATAGTCAAAATTTAATGTTTTTTCAAATTATACACGAGTTTTAACACCTATTAGATATGGAAGGTATTCTCTGTGATCAAAAGATTTGTTGATGAGTTTTTAAACAATAATCACATTTTAAGGTTTATAACAGATCGTACTTGAGAACTGACTGCATTCAAAATATATGTCCCCATTTAAATCAACGCTATTTTTTTATTTTTAAATCTACCGTTAGTTTTTGTCTACTTTCAAAATTATTTATAATAAAAAAAATTACGCGTCTATCACATAAACAGTTGTTTTAGGCTAAAATAAAGTTACCTCCCTCATGTTAAAATTATTTAAATAATTGCTTTTCTATGAGATTACATACACTACATTCAATTTAATGTTGTGTGCATATCGGGTAAAAAGTTCTTTACTTATCTTATCTGATTTTCTGGCCTCGGCTGCTAACTTAAGGATCGACAAAGCAGATCACTTTTACAGCCTTGATATGATCATATCTATTGTTATCGTGTATTTTAATATTATTTTTCAAATTTTTGTTTTAGGAAGAAATATAACGTCACTTGCAGGGACTGAATTTATTCCATATAAAAATTTATCGCATATACGGTTAATAGGCAACCAGTTGACAGATTTGCCAAACTCTTTATTCTCCAATACAATAAACATACAAACAATAAATTTTTCATTTAACAAAATAAAAACATTACCAAGAAATTTATTTACAAATTTGAAGCATTTGGAACAAGTCTGGATGAATTCGAATCAGATCACTTCCATTGACGACAACTGTTTTTTAAATCTTCCCCTGTTAAATTTTATAGACATTAGTCAAAATCGTCTCACTAAAATTAACGAAAGGTTTATAGATGATTTGAGCAGTTTAACAATATTATACGTTGAGGACAATCCCGTGCATTGTGATGAAACCATATGTGAACTGATGAATCTTGTGGTACACCGTAAAATGTATCTTACTGATCGTTACATTCCGAGGTGTGCGACACCAGGCAGCGTTAAGGGCAAGACTTGGCCCGAAGCGGTGGAGTTTCTATGGGGCAAAGGACTAGAGCGATGCCCCAAAGCACGTCAGCATCATGGGGGTCACATCCGCCTCACAGAAGGTATATTTATTGTTATTAAATATTTTGTAATTAATAGTCATCTACGAGGGCAGTTGAATTATTGGACCTAACATAAAAATAAACAACTGGGTCGTTTAAATTTATAAGTATTTTCAACACAAAAGTTAGCAAAATTTAACAACTTTTAATTCTAAATTGTTAATTGTAACTTAAATGAACACATTTTAAAGGTAAATGTAAGTGCCTAATTACATTTATTTGAACTTGCCATGCAAAAACAAAAAATGTTTGCTGATTTTTTAGGTTATGTTTGTAAATCCATGCCATTTGATGTTATTCAAATCGTTTCCCCAACCGTATAAACATGACACTATTTTATATAATTTTTTTTGTAGAAAAGTAGACCATTTAAGTATTGTTTATAACGTAGCAAATGTACGAAAAGCAAATAATTTTTTGGAATAGTGCAAGAACTACAATTGACATTTGTACAAATATTTTTTTGGCGCTTGCAAAATATAATGCCGTTTGCCTGAATATTTAGTTGCGAATCTGGGTACCCGAGTTCGTTCTCGAACGACGCCAAAACAATTTGATCATAACATAATAACAATGGCAAAAAAATAATTGACAAGGAATAACTTTGTTACGGTAAACAATTATTAGCTTAACTGTTTCTACAGCCTACCTGATACGGCTTACCAGGTTAATTATTTATAATTTTCTCTTACTTCTTCGATAAAAATTCACTTCAATCATATCGTTGAATTTTTTAAATTTTATAATGAACAAAAACGAGTTTTAAAAATATATCGCAATAAGTGAGATATGAATACTGAAACTTTGTAATTTGGCGTAAGGCGACATAATATGTTTTTATATGGTACCTATAGTGTTTTTAGTACATTAACTGTATGTGTATTTATTGCAGTACTCCATGTGAATGACAATTCTGGTGATTCGGGTGTTCGACGTGGTTTGCTGCAATTGCTTTACACCATCATACCGGTAGCTTGAGTATCCAACGCCTCTGAAGATTATGAAAAACAAAGTATATCAGGTTTATACCAGAGCTGGACAGTACTTAATATATTTATACCATAAGAGCAGTACCAATATAAGTAGAACGCCAAACTTGGTAGGTCATTTAAGTCCGTAAGGGACTGCCTGATATACTTTATTTTTAAGCACTTCATCAAATATACTTGTACTTAGTAGTAATTAAAATGGTGTATCAATAAAAAAGTCCCTTGGGGATACTTAAATAGATATGTAACTACTGCATAAAGATGTTTATTAGGAAGATTTTTTTAAAGTGATTTTTAGTAGTGATCCTGTATCTGTACGAATAGAATAGTATACGTATCCATTGTTGCAATATATAAATTGTTAATTGTAACTTAAATGAACACATTTTAAAGGTAAATGTAAGTGCCTAATTACATTTATTTGAACTTGCCATGCAAAAACAAAAAATGTTTGCTGATTTTTTAGGTTATGTTTGTAAATCCATGCCATTTGATGTTATTCAAATCGTTTCCCCAACCGTATAAACATGACACTATTTTATATAATTTTTTTTGTAGAAAAGTAGACCATTTAAGTATTGTTTATAACGTAGCAAATGTACGAAAAGCAAATAATTTTTTGGAATAGTGCAAGAACTACAATTGACATTTGTACAAATATTTTTTTGGCGCTTGCAAAATATAATGCCGTTTGCCTGAATATTTAGTTGCGAATCTGGGTACCCGAGTTCGTTCTCGAACGACGCCAAAACAATTTGATCATAACATAATAACAATGGCAAAAAAATAATTGACAAGGAATAACTTTGTTACGGTAAACAATTATTAGCTTAACTGTTTCTACAGCCTACCTGATACGGCTTACCAGGTTAATTATTCATAATTTTCTCTTACTTCTTCGATAAAAATTCACTTCAATCATATCGTTGAATTTTTTAAATTTTATAATGAACAAAAACGAGTTTTAAAAATATATCGCAATAAGTGAGATATGAATACTGAAACTTTGTAATTTGGCGTAAGGCGACATAATATGTTTTTATATGGTACCTATAGTGTTTTTAGTACATTAACTGTATGTGTATTTATTGCAGTACTCCATGTGAATGACAATTCTGGTGATTCGGGTGTTCGACGTGGTTTGCTGCAATTGCTTTACACCATCATACCGGTAGCTTGAGTATCCAACGCCTCTGAAGATTATGAAAAACAAAGTATATCAGGTTTATACCAGAGCTGGACAGTACTTAATATATTTATACCATAAGAGCAGTACCAATATAAGTAGAACGCCAAACTTGGTAGGTCATTTAAGTCCGTAAGGGACTGCCTGATATACTTTATTTTTAAGCACTTCATCAAATATACTTGTACTTAGTAGTAATTAAAATGGTGTATCAATAAAAAAGTCCCTTGGGGATACTTAAATAGATATGTAACTACTGCATAAAGATGTTTATTAGGAAGATTTTTTTAAAGTGATTTTTAGTAGTGATCCTGTATCTGTACGAATAGAATAGTATACGTATCCATTGTTGCAATATGCAGTTAGACACATACGGCTGAATCACGTGTCATATCACTTATATTTAACGACATAGCTAACAATGTTATCCAATCAAAATATGTGGCTGTGATGAAAAACACTTAGTGTCACTTGTTACATTTGTTTCTATTTGTCAAAATATGTAACTACGCTGTTTAATATAAGTGACGTGTTACATAATTTAGCCGGTAATCAGCTAACAACATTTTATTCAACTGACCCTTTGTGATTAATGTGTACGAAATTGTGAAAATATTTTTCCTATTTTGCGCCTAAGCTATTACAACACTCAAAAGAGTTTGTTAATAGCTCATTCGAGTGTTGTACAATTTTTTTTTGTTGGTTGTAAATGTCAAAAAATATTAAATGTCAAATAATTGTAATAAAATGCGTTTTTGTATTTGTTTTCCTCGTCAACATTGTATGTTTTCCTTGTCATTTTTATTTCCTTTGATAATTTTATTATCAGTGACGATAACGAGACTGCCAGATTTTGCGTCTTATTAAATAATATATATATATATATATATATATATATATATATATATATATATATATATATATATATATATATATATATATATATATATGTGCTCAGGGTGAGTGCATGTCCGCTTCGCTGAGATCATCACGTTTATATTATCGCTGTGGTTCTGAAATAGTGTTGCTCGACATAGAGTGCCAGTGATACTACCCCGCGACATCAGAAGTGGGATTCGCCTGCGATCCACAATATTGTATGTGGGTTTGTGTTCTGTTGGTGAATTATAAAGTGAAGTGTAGGGCCAAGCAGATTAAGATGGAAAGGCCGTCTAGCAATTTTTGCAGGTTTTCACCATGGGGCATTGACCAGTAACAAGGATTCCGTCTGTGTCCCACCCAGAGAGTGGTGACGCAATTACAAGAGCTCGTTAAGTAGAACCGTGAGTAATGAGTACTGAATTTATGTTAAGTGGTCTTCCAATACTGGTAAGAGATTTTATTACAAAGCTCAAGATATCGTTGTGAGCTATGTTGGTGGCAATTGGGTTGCTGTTGTAATAAAAGCAATTCGGTCAGTTCCTTGCTGAGAAACGAGAGACGAAGTTGAGTTTGTTGTTTATGATATTGTGATGGCCGATGATCCGCATTACCGATCTCCATATATGTTATTTAAGATATTATTCATTACAGTAGGTGTTCTTGGCAGTTGTTATATTTTGATTGATGTTTTGTCATTGAGCTTGTATGATGTAATAAGTATTTCATTTTTGGTAGCTTGATTCTACTCGTTTACATCGTCTGCGACGTGACAATATTATTAAACTGAATGTAGGTCAAGTAGTCACAGATCGGGAGTATCAACCAGTTTGCGATTTAGTTAGTTATTTGTGAAATAACAAACGAACTAATACAAATTCCTTAAAGCGTTTCGGTATGTCAAGAAAGATTGTAAAATGTTTTCATTGTACAAGTTTCGCAAACTAACAGACATGTTGCGTAGGTACACTACAACCTTGAGGCACCTGATATATCGTTACTTACTTTTTATCCAGATATGACCGATGCGGGTGCAGAACCATGGTGTACCGAAATAGAAACTATAACATGAAAATTTCACTGGAGATCTTCAGGGAAGATAGTTAAAGGTGGAAATATGTTAGAAAACTATGCTAAAGATTAATATTTTATTAACTGCAGATAAAGTTTACTGAGCTACAAATTGTAGATAGATGATATTGTTATTATCATTATTAGGTTGAGGGCTTTAAGCGCTGGTGACTTTTGTCACCGCGACCAGTAGGATCTGCTGTAGCGTGTTTTGACTGAATGTCTGGAAGCCACTCCAAAGTTTTGATGAAATGAAATTTGGTATTTTGTAGAACAATGACTAGTAAAGATACTTGTCATAATTCAAAGTCCCTTTTGTTGAGAGCTAATAGCAGTTTAACGTTTATCGTCGAGGGTGAAATGAATATCTCCAGGCTATGGATTATGGCTTTTCAAGTATCCACAGGAAGTGCCTAAGACTCACTTATACTACGGTACCCATTTTAGCTTTGATTCACAAGTGAAAGCAGCCTGGTTATCTGACGTTAAGTAGATTGCTTCTCCTTTGAGAGTTTGTTTGATTTATTGCTTGAGATATAATGAAACCGTTGTGTATGGATTCCTTTATTTGGCAGCACGGACCAAATAAAATCGATCCAGTTTCTGCTGACTCTAGTTTAGAAATATCCGTAAACCAGGACAGAGAGTCTATTTGGAAGAGTGGGCTTACTACTGTCCACCGAAGGCGATTACCAAAAACTCTCTTGTCTAGCTTTTTGTTTTAGAAATTATGAGTGGCCTACGAGATCTCCAAGCATGAAGTGTTTTATCTTGCAGAGTGCAAAGACGTTGGCCCCAGAATCAATTCCATTACTGCACTTGGACAGGTATTCATAGCGCCTGTGGTATGTGATACAAAGAAAACTATCGTTGCGCTTCCGCAAAGACGCTTATGCTGTGTTTTGTTACATTTTGGCCGCCATACTAACGATGCATGAGTGATCATTGGTCCAAATACGGTGATGTATGGCCAGTGGTTCGTTTCTGCCTGCAATCTCTAGTTTTGGTAAAAGGACAGCGGCTTATGTCCGAGGCTGCTACGGGATTTGTTTTCATGATTTTGTTAATGTATTAATTGCATGTGGACTTTTGAGTATTCAGGTTTCGGGTATCTGCGTTGACATTAAGGGTAATGTGATTGAAGTGAGAGATCGATGCATTCGATCAGTTACCGTACGATGATGCTATTTGGGAAAAATATTGTTGACAGTGGCGGGAGAGCTGTAATTATGGACGAAGTTTGTACCAGTCTGTCTTGAAATAATAAGCCAGAATGGGCGAGCATCCTGCTCATCTACGAATGAGGCGATGTGTAGCACTGATAGTGAGAGAATGTATTGGATGTACCGTGTTAGCGTGAATAATATAGCGCTGTGCAGACAGTTCAAATCTGAGTGAACTTTTATCAATTGTTATATATAATATAATTTGTATGAAGTTATTCAAGTTCCTGCACGTCCATGTTCCAAAACCCTGAGTCGTTACAGATGGAACTTTTATGAATATTGAAATTTAGGTACAAATATGGTAGTGGTTTGAAATAGTCCCTGAGTCTATTCCCAGAACATACTATATGACTTTATTAAATTTCCGGTGAGCATGGTCGTAGCTATAAAACTTGACGTTTTGGTTTTGATGTGACCGATCAGGCTCCTCGTGACCGTTTTCGGGGTGACCATGCCAGTTTTGTCAAATTGTGAATTTGTTGAATGTTTAAATTGTGGCAAGCTAGATCATCCGCAGAGGAGTTGCACAGGACAGCTGGTGCCCGGACTGGAGCCTGCCACGGTTGCGAAGTCGACTGTTTTACCTGAAAAACAATTGAGCAACAGAAATCTGTCAGCCATTGGAAGCAGAGAAGTCTGACAAGACGGGACTTGCTTTTCAATTGTTTGTCTTAATGTTTGGGACGCCTAAGTGCAGCGTGATGGACGCTGGAACAAATTGCTTTAAAATATTTTGATCGTATCCAAGGATAAATTTAATTGAAGAAAGTTCATCGGATGATGGTTATAAAGGAAGATAAAAAATTTGTTTCTACATCTCCTCTTGCAAACGTTTCAGTATATTATTTTACCTTCATCAAGTGCTACAATAAAAATATATGACAAATCAACAACAATCATTTTTCAGAGTATAATCAAGCAATAATAAACAACAAGTTTAAATAAACAATTTTTTTATAAAATACCTGTGAGGATTTGTAGGCCAAACGAGAAACATTATAAAAGACAGCATCACCTGTGACAGTGTAAGATCAACTGACTAAAACTTACTAACCTCCAATAAAAGCAAAAAGCAACTTGTCAAAAAATTAAACTAAAAAACACTAAGCCAAAATACAGTTACTAAAAAGAAAAGAAGAACTATCTGTTTGAATTATTTAACAAATTTAAAACATTTTGATAGCTTAAGCATGCCGGATTACTTCGATTTGGTATTACGTATTATTTACATAACACATGAATCCATGTTCTTATTTTTAAGTAGAGCGGTTCATGCGTACAATAATGAACCTTCTGGAGGTTGAGACCACAATTTAGTTAGGCTAATCGAGAGGATCGTTGAAAATCCACAGGGGTGACTAAAACTTTGAAGAGCCGACAAACTTTTATAACAAAAGTGGCTAAGGAGCAATTGAGGCGTTGGTCTGGACATTGGACATTTTCGTTAAATTCTTTAGAATTATTAACCGTGATGGAAGATGACATGCTATTGGATACCTCTGTCATGGTGTTTCGGTATGCTACTGTGATACCTCTGCCGAAGGTAACATGCTAACTAGGTGCCTCTGTCGTGTGGTTTTCCGAGCTGGTTAAGCGATGACGGAAGGGTGTTCCATTGCTGGGTAAGCAATGACGGTATGGTTTTCTTGCGCTGGTTAAGCGAAGATGGAATAGCGATCTATTGCTGGTTAAGCAATGATGGTCTGTCGCTGTTGGACAAGCTATAACAATGCTTGAATACTGATATTGGTAGTCATGTATTTACTGGTGAAATGTATTGTCACAGAATTATGTTTTGTTTGACGTCTTGTAAAAAAGGCGTCCATTAAATAATTTAGTGTACTATAGCTAAATTTTGAGCTTAATATAAATGTGGACAAAGTTGTAACTATTTGAGCACTTATTGGTCAGAGATAGCCGAGCGAAAATACTGTGGATAAATTCTTTGTTTTCAGATAGTTCACACGAGGACGTGTGAAACGTCAGAATGGCCGTGTCGGAGATTGTAATATCAAAGCATGTCGTAACGATCATTTAATGAATCAAGTATTACATGAATCACTTATAATCTTTTAATTGTATTGTCGTAATCGAAACGTCAAGCATTCTTGGCTACAATGCTTGGATGGCATCAGTGTGTAGCGGTGCTCAGGGTGAGTGCATGTCCGCTTCGCTGAGATCATCACGTTTATATTATCGCTGTGGTTCTGAAATAGTGTTGCTCGACATAGAGTCTGCCAGTGATACTACCCCGCGACATATATATATATATATATATATATATATATATATATATATATATATATATATATATATATACAGGATGTTTCCTTTAAAGCAACCAGCGCTTTTTTGGGCGAACTAACAGATTTAGAGAAAAATGTTTTATACCAAAAATGATCAAGAATAAGAGCATAATCTATCAATAGTAAAACAAACCGAATATTTAACCAGTGTTTCTCAAACGGTAGAACAAAATTATATTTTTTTAAATGGCATCCTATATAATTTTTTAGCCCTTTAATATAAATAATTTTCTGATTTCAATGATATAAATATAGCACAGGGTTGTATAACAATTATTTCGAGAAAAATGGTATTAAAAACTAGAAATAATGTAATAAAAAATGGGTTTACTACTAGCGTAACTAGGCAACAGACGTGCAACCTGTGTATTGCATAGCCTATTGTACGTCTGAGCCACTAGTGATACCGTAGCCACATACACATGTCCCAGACATGTTGAGCTCCCAGAGCTCGACCTCCCAGAGGTCAATGGGTCCCAGACCCATTATGACAGTTTAACTTACGATCACACGTGTGTAGGTCCCAGACCTATCATGATAAACCCCAGGTTTATCCTTAACGTCCCAGACGTTCTCGTGTATCTCAGCCTCTCAGGTGGTGTTTTTCACACCTCGAAGCATATAGCTCCATGGACCCAGAGTTGTCCCAGACAACTCTTTGGATAATTAGGAAACCACTACATACGTTTGCGGCCACAAACAAATAATACAAATGTATACTTCACATATACCATGCATATCAAATACACAAGCAGTGTATAACATATCAATCAAGCATCTGGTGATCCACACCAAACTATACCTGTATAATAATTAAAATGACAGCGAGTTCTACCACTCACCTATAATTACTGCAAGCATCTCGTCTTTTCTTTATTGACGCTATTCACAGTTTCGCCCACGTCCGTAGATGACTGCTAGCACACAGAAACTAACAGGCCTAACCATTTAAGGGTCGGGGATTGTAATTGTGCTTAGGATTGTCAAATGTTTTTGCCTGAAGCCAGCGCTTCTAAACCAGTGGCGCCCACTCGAAAAGTAAATCTTTTATATATATATATATATATATATATATATATATATATATATATATATATATATATATATATACGTCTTTATTCCTTTGGAAAATATTTAAATTTTATAGGAAGCGTCAAACGTCTCTGCACGTCTCCTTCGATTTTAAATTAGAAATACACCGAAGGATTCGGTTTTGACTTAAAAATACCTTGCTGTGATAGTATCACAATAATTTTTCCAATGTAACAATTCGTCGAATGTGAACCCTAAAATTTTAGAAATACTCTACTAAAACAACCGTTCTCAGTAGTAATATTACAATCCAACATATTAGAATTCTGATAATTATGAAACCGTATGTAATTAGTTTTGCATTCGCTAAGGTATAGTAAATTTGATTTACGCCAGTTTAGCATTTTCTTCAGATAATCATTGCATTCGTTTTGTAAAGAAGTGTTATCTTTATCTGAACAATTAATGAAGTTTCGTCTGCATAGATTATTGAAATATAAGGTTAAGGTCGTTGATGTAAATAATAAAGAGTACTGGGGCTTAGACGCCTCCCTGGGGTGTCCCTATGTTTGTAAAAAACTTTACTAGAATTGACTGTTTTGCATTGAGAACCAGAAAAATTACGAATACATACATACTGTTTACGATTTTTGAGAAATTTTATAATCCAATTCAGTGGTGTATCTCTGACACCAATATGCTCTAATTTATCAATCAAAATATTGTGATTGATGCAGTGGAAAGCTTTACCAAGGTCGCAAAATGTTCGCCGGCTTGTAAAAAAGAGATAATTTTTTCATAGAAAACATGAATTGCTTTTACTGTTGACGATATTTCTCTAAAACCGTATTGGTTTTCATTAATGGCATTTGTTTGTTTTAAAAATGCATTTAATCTCTCTAGAAAGCTGTATTCAAATATTTTAGAGAAAATTAATGATATTGCCACCGATCTATAATTGTTTACATCTTGCTTGTCTCCTTTCTTGCGAAATGGAGTAATTTTACTTTTAATTTTTCGAGAAAATTTCCACTCTCAAAAAATAGGATATATACTACTGATGGCTTTTGTTTTAGAAAGCACAAGAAAGGGAGATGTTCTTCATGGCAGTAGGTACCAATGTGCATGCTCTGATCTTTCAAAGTTCATTGACATTTCTAATTTTCAAGATGGCTACTGGGACCGTATATTTAACTTTTACCGCAGTCTTACCTATACCCGTACACAGTGTGCTGTGTTGTTAATATTCGGAAGAGATAGCTATATACAAATTTCTGCAGTGGGAAAGCGATAGGAGAGCGTAGGCGCTAGTCACGTGGTGTCTACGCTGTATAAGGGAACAGGAAAAGTTGAATAAAACTAATGTTTTTAATAAATAATTTTATCAATTATTAGTTACTTTTGTATATTAATAGTGTAATAAACAAACTAATATATTATTAACTGACCAAAGTCTCCTAAACCGCTTTATTGTCAAATTAAAAAAATCTTATTATTTATTCGATAATACCTTAGTTACTCTGTATTCAAAAAATATATTATATAAAATACAGGAAATGAATATTGAATAAAATAAATATAAAAACAGGACTATTAATTATTTATGTTCAGTATATTTTTTACAATTTCATTTCAATATAGTGACTTTTTGTTATTATGTTTAATGTCAAAATGATGGCTAATATGAGATTTAATATTGCAACTCAGTGTCAGTATATAAAAAAATAATTTTTTAGCTTGGGCCAAATTTATTCAAAATAAATATTATAAATTTATGAAATAAACATTTATGCGACAAACGCCCTCGGAATGCAACTTGCATACTTAATTATTATTAGCAAATTACAGAAAAGGAATACAATAAAACCAAAAAATGTATTACTTAACCAATAAATGAATTTAAATATTTACCTGTAGAATGAAACTCCGCCTTTTATAGTACGTTCCGCGCAATTATACGCACAACATAGCTTAACTATTTTAATTTATAGTATCCTTAATACTAAAAGGCATGATTCACTCTCTATATATTCTTTAATCAAAAAGTCAATCGCCAAACTTTAGACAAGGCTACAGCTTAAACGGAGCGACCGATTTTCGTAAAATTTGTACCAAGTTGTAGGAAATGATTGGCTTCAGCTCCCTTCTAATGGATCAAATTTCTGTAGGATGCATAGTTTTTGTGTAAAACATTATTAAAGATTGAAAATTGGGACAGAAACAATAGGTCACAGTAACGATCACAGTTTTCATTGAAAAATTTAAGAAGATAAACGCGTTCATGTCATATGGTATGTCAATGTCAATGATTACAAATTATCGGTTTTCATCCTTTTAAATGCAAAGAAATGTTTCAATAATATGTAACATTAAAGAAAAGATGATGAACTAACGAGGTAGGTATATGTAATGATTTTAAACCATGTTTTATATTAATTTATTATATATTTTATTTTTTTAATAGAATTTTGGAAAATGTATAAGGAAACACGTCGAAAACGATCAGAAAGGCAGAAATATTATCACAATCGATCGGAGTACATATACAAAATTAAAAAGATAAACATTGTCATACGTCATATTGGATGTACGTATAGTCTATCATAAAACACTATCGGCGGAGCCCTAGGCTGAACTCGGCGAAGCCGAGTTTAGGCTAGTCCTAGTACTAAACGATCAGATTCACTCACTATAGTTATATATTTTAATCAAGACGATCGCCAAACTTTAGACAAGGCTACAGCTTAAACGGTGCGACCGATTTTCATGAAATTTATATTAAATTGTAGGAAATGATTGGCTTCAGGGCCCTTCTAATGGGACGAATTTCTGTAGGATGCATAGTTTTCGAGTAAAAAATTATTAAAGATTGAAAATTGGGACAGAAACAATATTTTTCACAGTAACGATCGCAGTTTTCCTTGAAAATTTAAGATGAAGAACGCCATGTTTGTCATGTCATTTTGAACCTTTAAATGGAAATATTTATGAAATGGAGACAATTTGAAAGAAGTTTAATTCATAATTATAAATTTTGAGAATGGGCAATTATATCCGCACAGGTAAAAAAGGCCTAAACCATTTTAATTAAAAATTATAAAATTTGACGGTTCATATGTACTTGAACAGTGTTACCAAATGTGTCATAAGTAACTAGGTAAAAAACAAATATTTCTAACTAAACAATATTTTTCACAGTAACGATCACAGTTCTCCTTGAAAATTTAAGACGATAAACGCTGTTATGTCGATGTCAATGATGACAAATTATCAGTTTTCTTCCTTTTAAATGCAATAAAATGTTTAAATAATATGTAATAATTAAAGAAAAGATGATGAATTTAACAAGGTAGGTATATGTAATGATTTTAAGCCATGTTTATTATTATGTTACATATTTTATTTTGTAAATAGAATTTTGGAAAATGTATAAGGAAACACGTCGAAAAGGATCAGAAAGGTAGGAATAATACAATCGATGTACAAAATTAAAAAGATAAACATTGTTGTGTCATATTTGATATGTTAATAACAAATTATGCATGTCGTATCAATACTAAAAACATAGTCTGGAAGTAAACATGCAAAACAGAATATACGTGTTTAAATGGAACCCAAAAAGATTTGGTGCTAAACACAGGACAAATGATTAAACACTACAGAATAAAAAAAATAAGGAATGAGGGCACCATAAAGGAACTCTGTACACAATGAAGAAAGGCTATACCTATTTTACCTATTTTAAGACGTATGTTTATTGTTAATTCATATATTTTATTTTGTAAATAGATTTAACAATGTCAGGCTGAGAAAGACATAATAAACATCACAGTCGCCAAAGAACACATGTACAATATCTAATACGTATTTAGAGGCAAGAATAAAAATTAAATCCTACAGGAAAATCATAAAATCTGGAAAAAGACAATTCCATAATTTTAGATAGAATGTTTTAATCTGTTCTTTTTTTGTAATTCATTTTCTTATTACGTTTAAATTTTTTTCAGATTATACATAATTCGATATCTATCTTAAAACGGTACAGAATTTAATCTGTGTTTTATTTTCTTATATTACGTTAAAATTATCTGTATTAAAATTCTTTTATTCCCAATTATTGTATCGTACTAATAAAAAAAAAATTAAATTACATAATCATACAGCATGAGCCAGAAAAGTCATCTTATGATTTTTGCATTCTATCCCCTTATTAACAATCCAAACTTTATTGATATATTTTCAAATTCGTCGTAAAAGTTCAGATCTAATGTAATGTAAATACTTACTTTTCTGCAGTTTATAAACTGCTTACTCTAGAATTAAAATATCACATCTTTTAGTTTTGTTTGATTTATTTTTATCTTTAAATTTAGTATTGTGTACTCATATACATGTTACTAATACAGGCTGCACATTTTAAAAGTTCCCGCCTGAAAATTCATGATTAGGCAATCCATGATACATTTCAAGTGAGTAAAAAGTTTAATCAACATGGGTCCGATCTTCTATAATTTCCGAGATTAATTTATTTATATAATTATTTATTTATATATAAAAGCTATGGTTTTTACTAATTTTTATTAATCTTTTTCATTTATTACTTAACTAGAATATATGGGCGATAATACATGCAATAATCTAATTTATACAATTCACATTCCTTTTTGACCTGTTATCGGTGTCCTCTTCTATACGCGTCAGGGACGGACTGGCCCTCTACGACGCGTTCCCCTAGGTAGGATAAAATACACATTGTCATTCCAATTTACAACAATTATCACAGGCGTGCATTATCATCTAATAAGATAGACAGGAGGGGGGGCAGGAATAAGGTTGCTCCCAAGTCCCAGACTTGGGCAGGTGCCCCGCATATTAAATGCAGCCTAACACCTTGTGGTTTCCGGTACCCCTATCCGCAAAAGTATACACCCAGTGCATTGACGAATTGCTGGAATACGGCTCTCGTGAATAATCATTTCTGAGCCACTAGCGGTACCGTAGCCACATACGCATGTCCCAGACATGTTGAGCTCCCAGAGCTCTGACCTCCCAGAGGTCAATGGGTCCCAGACCCATAATGAGAGTTTAGCTTACGATCACACGAGTGTAGGTCCCAGACCTATCATGATAAACCCCAGGTTTATCCTTAACGTCCCAGACGTTATCGTGTGTCTCAGCCCCTCATTTGCATGTCCCAGACATGTGAGTTCCCAGAACTCGACCTCCCAGAGGTCAATGGGTCCCAGACCCGTTATGAGAGTTTAGCTTACGATCACACGTTTATAGGTCCCAGACCTATCATGATAAACCCCAGGTTTATCCTTAACGTCCCAGACGTTCTCGTGGATCTCAGCCTCTCATTTGGTGTCG
Source organism: Harpalus rubripes (assembly GCA_963082715.1). Lineage (NCBI taxonomy): Eukaryota > Metazoa > Arthropoda > Insecta > Coleoptera > Carabidae > Harpalus > Harpalus rubripes. The sequence continues at coordinate 109,113 of CAUJCB010000231.1, forward strand.
TCACACCTCGAAGCATAAAGCTCCATGGACCCAGAGTTGTCCCAGACAACTCTTCGGATAGTTAATTAGGAAACTACTACGTTTGCGGCCACAAACATATAATACAAATGTATACTTCACATATACCATGCATATCAAATACACAAGCAGTGTATATCATATCAATCAAGCATTTGGTGATCCACACCAACCTATACCTGTATAATAATTAGAATGACAGTGAGTTCTACCACTCACCTATAATTACTGCAAGCAGCTAATCTTTTCTTATGGACACTTTCACAGTTTCACCCACACCACATCTGTATAGCACTGCTAGCACACAACAACTAACTGCCCTGGCCATGCAAGGGTCGGGGGTTGTTATTGTGTTTAAGAATGTCAAGTGTTTTTGCCTTAAGCCAGCGCTTCTAAACCAGTGGCGCCCAGTCGAAAAGTAAATCTTACAGTCGGCCTATCCTGATTATCTCCTCGTCCTCGAGGAGGCGTTTAAAATTTATAAATAATTTAATTATCAGTATTTGAACTGTGTTCTGATTCCAACCCTAAGTCTTCATCACTTTCACCGCTTTCACACGACGAGTCCGAAGACATACCTCCTGGAGAGGTCCGCGGCTTTAACTTGTTGACGGTCACTGTATTTTCGTATTTAGCCCGGCGGCTTCTGTCTGATCCAGGCAGGTCGCAAATTATGTATCTCATTCGGTAATACTTTCTTTACTATAACAGGACCCGCTTAGGGTGATTGTAATTTTTTTTTTACTAGCGTTTATAATTTGTTTCTCGAATACTACCAAATAATTTTCCTTATATTTTCTAGCTGGCTTTCGTTTTTTTTTTATCAGATCGTTCTTTTGCAACACTGAGTCAAACAATAATTTTTCGGCTACTTCTTCTCGCTCTACGTTCATATCACGTGAATGTGATTGCTCTACTTGTACTTCCGCAGTTAATAATGAATTTATTAATGGACGCGGTTTATACCCGAAAAATAATTCACTTAGTGTTTTACCTGTATTTTTATTGTACATATTATTCATATGGAATTGTACTTTTGCTATATATGATCTTGCCATTTATCAGCACCTTCGCAACTAGTCGACAACGCCGATAAAAGAGTTCTATTAAATCGCTCAACTTGACCGTTACTTCGTGGTGTAGCCACAGCATTTTTAACATGTTTTATCCCCGTGTCTTGACAATATTTTAAGAATGATTTTGATGTGAATGCAGTACCTCTATCTGATATTATTCTTGTAGGTACGCCATATGTTCCAAATAATTTATTTAAATATTTGATAACCTTTTTACTATTGGTAGATTTTACCGCTTTGACAAAGACAAATTTTGTGAAAGCATCTACAACAACGATTAAATGCGTGTAACCTTTAAGTGATTTCGGAAACGGGCCTAAATGATTTATATGTAAAGTATGAAAAGGTACTGGATTTTTTTTTTAATCCGGTTTAAATATCCTTCTTTCTTACCCGCCGGTATTTTATTATAAATACTTGAAATACAGCACGAAATGTATTTTTGCACGTACGTTCTCATCTTTGGAAACCAGTATGTTTCACATAGTTTCTTTAATGTTTTCTCTACGGAAAAGTGCCCCATTTCATCATGTGCACTGCGGACAATTTGTACACGTAACCCTTTTGGTACCACCCACTGAATAACTCGCGTTGTTATTCTATATACTCGCCCCTCACGTAAAGCATTATTTTTATAAATACTTTTCTCGTATTCGGTTTCAGGAGACCTCGAAATTATATCATGAATTTCGCGAACCTTTTCATTGGTCGATAACAAACAATCAGCGGTTACTATTTTTTAAAAAATTGTACTTCTTCCGCCGGTTGCTCTGTAGTTTCCGGATTACGGCTCAAAGCATCTACATGACTCATTTGAGCACCAGGTCGGTATTCGACGGTAAATGTAAATTCTTAGAGATCTAACCACCAGCGTGCAATTCGCGGCAATAAATCCTGTTTCGAACAAGCAGCTTTTAAAGCATTACAGTCAGTTACCACCTTGAAATTTATACCGATTAAATATACTCGGAATTTCTTTAAGCTTTCAACTACTGCCAATGTTTCCAGTTCATTAGAATGAAATTTTGTTTCACAACCGTTTGTTTGACGACTGTAGTATGCGACAGGCTGTAAACTACCATTGTCCTGCCTTTGGAGTAAGATACCTGCTATCCCCAATTTACTCGCATCGGTATGTACTTTCGTTTCACCCTGAGGGTTATAAATAGCCAAAATCGGACGTTGAATTAAATTTTGTTTTAATTTCTCGAATGCATTTTGTTGCTGCTCCGTCCATTTTCACGTTTCCGTTTTCTTTAACAATTTTGTAAGTGGCTGTGCTACTTCGGCGTATTTATTTATAAATTGTCGGAAATAATTTGTTAATCCGATAAACTGTCTAATATTATGTACATTTTGAGGTACTGGGAAATCTTTTACAACCCTAATTTTTATTGCACCCGGCCGTATACCGTCACGGCTAATTTCAAATACTAAATAATCGATTTTGGTTGCAAGGAAAACACACTTACTAAGTTTTAATGTTAACCCTTCCTTTCGCATTATTTTCAAAATTATTTCCAAATTTCTAATTCCCTCCTCTATAGTCCTAGATGGTATTAATATATCATCGATATACGCCTTTGCTAAAATCGTATCCATCATTCTCTGAAAAATACTGGGAGTGTTTGTAAGACCGAATGGCAGGTATTACAAACGCTGTTTTCAATTTTGATTCTTCCGCGATAGGTATCTGATAATAACTAAGAGTAAAGTCAAAATATTTACATCCCCATAACCGATCAAACTGATCATCTATTCGCGGTAACGGATATTTATCTTTAACAGTAACATTATTCAATTTGCGATAATCTATACAAAGGTGCAGATCACCCGTTTTCATTAATAAAACATGAGAAGTATATGGTGAATATGAATCTTCAATAATGTAAGTTAAATAAAATAAATGTATTATCACGACGTATTACCCATTGCTGGGTGCGCGAATCCGCCCCGCACATAGACCTCGGTAATGGTGTTGACATACCCGCACCGTATACGGGCGCTAACTTCTGGCGTGGAAAGCGAACCACAGGCGTCAATTTTGTGCCATTCAAAATTCGAAACATTTGGCGTCGGTCGGGATCGACCAGACATTCAGGCACGCGGTCACGAGACCCCATAATAATGTAAATACCAAATAATTATTTAATCACTTCTTTTACTTTTTCGTCATGTTTTGATATGCGACAGGGGTGATATATTATGAGTTTATTATCCTGTACATTAATTTCGATTTAGTACACTTTATTTCAGTTAAATTTTAATTAAACAATTATACTGTATTTATTTAACAATGTCAGTAAATTTTGCCTTCAAAATTTAATTTTAACATTACTTGTAGATCATTTTCTGGTTCGGCATAACAGGAGTGAACAACACTACTTCTCTCTTAATTTAGTTTTACAATAAAATCGTCATCTACAAGATTTACAATCACTATTGTAATATCCGAATTACCGAATTTTGTTACACTTCTCTGTAACAACTTGTTCCGCTAATTTCACCGATCAAACGAATACTATAAATTTAATAATTGCTTTGATAAAGTATTTTTATCGTTTATGTTTGTGTTTATGTCTGATGTGAAATATTCTAACAAATCTATACAGGGTGAGGCATATGAGAAGCTGACACAATTAAACAAATGATATTATTTAAATTTATGAGCCTTTCGGGTTGACAGTTTTAGGACGCATTTTTCGTTACTCAAAACTGAACAGTGCCTATTAGTTCCGCTCGACCTAAACAACTGAGTCAAGTACCACTCATAGGGTTTGACATTTTCAACTAAATTTATTACTCCGCACGTGTGATGCGACGGTCAGACCGATGGTTTTATCTTATGGATTTATGTTTCTAAGTGTTACGCAGTGTAAACTTTTAACTGACATAAAACATTATACATTCCTAGAAGGGATGCAAGATAAACAACATATATGAAGACAACGATAATGTCAAAGTTTTGTGAATTGTATATTTTTCAATAACAAAATATGTATTTTGTTTAAACAATGCCCAACGTGATCCTGATTCAGATCCCACTTTCTGAGATAAAAGCTATGGTTTTTACTAATTTTTATTAATCTTTTTCATTTATTACTTAACTAGAATATATGGGCGATAATACATGCAATAATCTAATTTATACAATTCACATTCCTTTTTGACCTGTTATCGGTGTCCTCTTCTACACGCGTCAGGGACGGACTGGCCCTCTACGACGCGTTCCCCTAGGTAGGATAAAATACACATTGTCATTCCAATTTACAACAATTATCACAGGCGTGCATTATCATCTAATAAGATAGACAGGAGGGGGGGCAGGAATAAGGTTGCTCCCAAGTCCCAGACTTGGGCAGGTGCCCCGCATATTAAATGCAGCCTAACACCTTGTGGTTTCCGGTACCCCTATCCGCAAAAGTATACACCCAGTGCATTGACGAATTGCTGGAATACGGCTCTCGTGAATAATCATTTCTGAGCCACTAGCGGTACCGTAGCCACATACGCATGTCCCAGACATGTTGAGCTCCCAGAGCTCTGACCTCCCAGAGGTCAATGGGTCCCAGACCCATAATGAGAGTTTAGCTTACGATCACACGAGTGTAGGTCCCAGACCTATCATGATAAACCCCAGGTTTATCCTTAACGTCCCAGACGTTATCGTGTGTCTCAGCCCCTCATTTGCATGTCCCAGACATGTGAGTTCCCAGAACTCGACCTCCCAGAGGTCAATGGGTCCCAGACCCGTTATGAGAGTTTAGCTTACGATCACACGTTTATAGGTCCCAGACCTATCATGATAAACCCCAGGTTTATCCTTAACGTCCCAGACGTTCTCGTGGATCTCAGCCTCTCATTTGGTGTCGTCACACCTCGAAGCATAAAGCTCCATGGACCCAGAGTTGTCCCAGACAACTCTTCGGATAGTTAATTAGGAAACTACTACGTTTGCGGCCACAAACATATAATACAAATGTATACTTCACATATACCATGCATATCAAATACACAAGCAGTGTATATCATATCAATCAAGCATTTGGTGATCCACACCAACCTATACCTGTATAATAATTAGAATGACAGTGAGTTCTACCACTCACCTATAATTACTGCAAGCAGCTAATCTTTTCTTATGGACACTTTCACAGTTTCACCCACACCACATCTGTATAGCACTGCTAGCACACAACAACTAACTGCCCTGGCCATGCAAGGGTCGGGGGTTGTTATTGTGTTTAAGAATGTCAAGTGTTTTTGCCTTAAGCCAGCGCTTCTAAACCAGTGGCGCCCAGTCGAAAAGTAAATCTTACATATATTTATTTATTTGAATATTTATTTATATATTTATTTATACATTTATTTATTAATTTATTAATTTATTAATTTATTAATTTGTTAATTTATTAATTTATTAATTTATTAATATATTAATTTATTAACTTATTAACTTATTAACTTATTAATTTATTAATTTATTAATTTATTAATTTATTAATTTATTAATTTATTAATTTATTAACTTATTAACTTATTAACTTATTAACTTATTAACTTATTAATTTATTAATTTATTAATTTATTAATTTATTAATTTATTAATTTATTAATTTATTAATTTATTAATTTATTAATTTATTAATTTATTAATTTATTAATTTATTAATTTATTAATTTATTAATTTATTAATTTATTAATTTATTTAATTTATTTAATTTCTTTAATTTCTTTAATTTCTTTAATTTATTTAATTTATTTAATTTATTTAATTTATTTAATTTATTTAATTTATTTAATTTATTTAATTTATTTAATTTATTTAATTTATTTAATTTATTTAATTTATTTAATTTATTTAATTTATTTAATTTATTTAATTTATTTAATTTATTTAATTTATTTAATTTATTTAATTTATTTAATTTATTTAATTTATTTAATTTATTTAATTTATTTAATTTATTTAATTTATTTAATTTATTTAATTTATTTAATTTATTTAATTTATTTAATTTATTTAATTTATTTAATTTATTTAATTTATTTAATTTATTTAATTTATTTAATTTATTTAATTTATTTAATTTATTTAATTTATTTAATTTATTTAATTTATTTAATTTATTTAATTTATTTAATTTATTTAATTTATTTAATTTATTTAATTTATTTAATTTATTTAATTTATTTAATTTATTTAATTTATTTAATTTATTTAATTTATTTAATTTATTTAATTTATTTAATTTATTTAATTTATTTAATTTATTTAATTTATTTAATTTATTTAATTTATTTAATTTATTTAATTTATTTAATTTATTTAATTTATTTAATTTATTTAATTTATTTAATTTATTTAATTTATTTAATTTATTAATTTATTAATTTATTAATTTATTAATTTATTAATTTATTAATTTATTAATTTATTAATTTATTAATTTGTTAATTTATTAATTTGTTAATTTATTAATTTATTAATTTGTTAATTTATTAATTTATTAATTTGTTAATTTGTTAATTTATTAATTTGTTAATTTGTTAATTTATTAATTTGTTAATTTGTTAATTTGTTAATTTATTAATTTATTAACATATTAATTTATTAATTTATTAATTTATTAATTTATTAATTTATTAATTTATTAATTTATTAATTTATTAATTTATTAATTTATTAATTTATTAATTTATTAATTTATTAATTTATTAATTTATTAATTTATTAATTTATTAATTTATTAATTTATTAATTTATTAATTTATTAATTTATTAATTTATTAATTTATTAATTTATTAATTTATTAATTTATTAATTTATTAATTTATTAATTTATTAATTTATTAATTTATTAATTTATTAATTTATTAATTTATTAATTTATTAATTTATTAATTTATTAATTTATTAATTTATTAATTTATTAATTTATTAATTTATTAATTTATTAATTTATTAATTTATTAATTTATTAATTTATTAATTTATTTATTTACTAATTTTTTTATTTATTTATTTATTTATTTAATTAATTAATTTATTTATTTAATTAATTTATTTATTTATTTAATTAATTTATTTATTTATTTTTTATTTATTTATTTAATTATTTATTTATTCATTTATAAATAAATAAATATATCCTCAAGGCCATTGCCGGGGGTGCCAATTATTGAATCGTACTAATAAAAAATCTTTTAAATTACATAATCATACAGCATGAGACAGAAAAGTCAAGGCGGAGCCCTAGGGAAAACTGCTAGTCCTAATACTAAAAGGTTAGAATCACTATCTATAGTTATATATATATATATATATATATATATATATATATATATATATATATATATATATATATATATATATATCGGGGATCATCCTGTATATGGATCACCCTGTATGTGATTCACCCCTGTATACAACATGTAAACAAATCGGATGCGTAGGTGCACGTGTCTAAAACAGCTTACGAAGCAAGTGCACTGGCGGAACCAAGAACAGCCGATCGAGTATCAATGACATCATTGTTATTCTTTATTGGAATGCGATAAGGTTTGGGAGTAACCAAAACAATTAAAGAAGAGAGCGATGTGTAGGGCATTACACTGTGGTCGTGTGATCGAGCTGGATCTTGAGATCGCCGCGTGTCCGTTCTGTTTCATTTATTTTGTTATATTCTGCATTGTTGTGTTTGAACTATTTCTTGGGAACTATTATTCGTGTGTTTTATTATTAATACTATTATTATTATCATCATTATTATTGTTGTTGGACTACGTACTCGTATAAATAAACTTTTATTATTCTCATTGTAATTTGTGTGGTGACAAGTATTTAATAACAATCCATCCAACATATGAAGATATCTAAAATAATAAATTCACATGAGGATAGTTTTAGGCTGCAAGATAATTTAAACAGCATTCTATTATGGTCCAAATCTTGTAGACTATATTTCAATTTTCAAAAATGCAAAATTATGACATATTCTGTGAAAAACTCTTTTACATCCTACACTTATAAAATGGATCACCATCAGCTAGATCGAGTCACTGAGTTTAAAGATCTAGGAATCATTTTTGATGTTAAGCTCTCTTTCATTCCACATATAAATTACATTGTAAAGTCTGCTTACAAAACACTAGGTTTCATAATTCGAAATTGTCGTTCTTTTTGTAAGTTAAAAACCTTAAAAACTTTGTACTTTTCCTTTGTACGCTCAAAACTTGAATACTGCTTACAGATATGGAATCCTATATATGAGGTTCATAGCAATATTATCGAAAAGATACAATACAAATTTTTAAAGTATTGTTATTTTAAAATTTACGGTGTTTACCCTACACATGAGACATCATACAATTACATGCTACAGACTTTCAATCTGATTTCGTTAGAAAATAGGAGAATAATGCAATCTTCTATCTATTTATATAAGATAGTGAATAATTTTATAGACGATTCCATTTCTTTAGGTAGTATTCCATTCTCCGTTCCACGATTACCATCTAGAAACAAGAATACATTTAGATGTATATTTGTACGTACTAATTATGAAGCTAGATCGCCCATCAGGCATTTATGTTATATTTTTAATAGTTTATCTGTTGAAATAGATATTTTTCATTTAAATCTAGGACGCTTCAAGCAAGCATTGATAAATATATTTGTGTAGTATTATTTCATTGTTATTTTTCTTTGTTTAATTTACATTCTTTCTTGTGTTGAAACATTAATTATTGTAAATGGATTTGTATATATTTTGCATCCACCCCGTAATTGGGATCTTGATCCTGTGGGATGGATGGGTTACTTTGAATAAATAAATAAATAAATATATATATATATATATATATATATATATATATATATATATATATATATATATATATATATATATATATATATATATATAAATATTTGAATTCATCACGACGATCGCCCAACTTTAGACAAGGCTACCGCTTAAACGGTGCGACTGATTTTCATGAAATTTATATCAAATTGTAGGAAATGATTGACTTCAGGGCCCTTCTAATGGGACGAATTTCTGTAGGATGCATAGTTTTCGAGTAAAAAATTATTAAACGTAAATTGAAACAATGGATCGAAGAGTTCAAGTAAAAATATAGAAGATAAAAATGCTGTCATGTGTATCATTTAGCATATCATTGTCAACGATGACAAATTAATTATGAATGTCGTATGGGTTGTCGACCTTTTCAATGCTAAATATAAATAAATATATTGTTTAAAATTAAAGAAAAGAATATGAATTAAACGAGGTAGGTATACGTAATGAATTTAAGCAATATTTATTGTTAATTTAGATTTTATTTTGTAAATAGATTTTACGAAATGTCAGAACTTACTAAAAACTACGAAAACGTTGATAAAGACTAGAAGAACATTAATTTCTGTTTTGGATTGGAATGTCCAGGCATAAATTCATCAATTATTAGAGACACGAAAAATCCAGCTGAGAATTAATTTTTTTATAGTTTGCAACAAAAAGAATCCAATACCTTAAAAATGATACTGGTTTAATCTGTTTTTTCATTTAATTTTCTTACATTTTATTATTTCAGTTGAAACAAATTCAATCCAAATAAGTTGTTTTTTACATGGATCGAAGAACATTAATATCTGTTTTGGATTGGAATTCTGACTGATTTTTGACAAATGTTCAGGCAGAAATTCGTCAATCATTGAAGACATGAAAAATCCTACCCGAAAGTCATGTTTTTCATAGTTTGCAATAAGAATAATTCAATACCTTAAAAATGGTACTGTTTTAATCTGTTTTTTTTTTATTTAATTTTCTTACATTTTATTATTTCAGTTGAAACAAATTCAATCCAAATAAGTTGTTTTTTACATGGCACGAAGAACATTAATATCTGTTTTGGATTGGAATTCTGACTGTTTTTTACAAATGTCCAGGCATAAATTCATCAATCATTAGAGACACGAAAAATCCAGTCGGGAATTCATGTTTTTTATAGTTTGCAACAAGAAGAATCCAATACCTTAAAAATGGTACTGTTTTAATCTGATTTTTTTACCTTCCGTCACCTTTAGGTAAGGAAGGTATTGTCTTTGGTCAAAAAATTCGGTGGTGAGTTTTTGATGAATAAGCACGTTTTAGGGTCCCTAGAATACGATTTTACTATTTTTACGATGATGTCTGTATGGGTGTGTGTGTGTGTGTGTGTGTGTGTGTGTGTGTGTGTGTGTGTGCGTGCGTGCGTGCGTGCGTGCGTGCGTGCGTGCGAGCGTGCGTGCGTGCGTGCGTGCGTGCGTGCGTGCGTGCGTGCGTGCGTGTGTGTGTGTGTGTGTGTGTGGATGTGTGTGTGTAACAAAATTTTCGTCTACGATAACTCAAATACTACAATTCCAAAAATTATAATTCTTTCGTATTCCTCTTCGTTGCATCCATATGAAGAGCTGATTAGATTTTGGTTATAATTGGTCAACCGGAAGTACCCTCATTTGCTGATTTTAACAGTTTTTCTTGAAAAAACGATGTTAAATATAATTTTTTCACATTTAATATTATTATAAATATTAAAGAACATTGTATTCTCTATACGATTTGACTACATTTTATACTTCATATTAAATGGATATAGAGTTATGAAATTATAAAGAAATTAAATTTCATAAATTAGCCAGCTATGCTAGAAACAGCTACTACATTAAGAAAATTATGATTGAAAGATGTCAGTGTCAAGTGCAATGACATATTCGTAGTATATTTGTGTTAGGATCTTTTTGCTCGAAATTTTCTGTAAGAAATTTGTATAAAATACATACAACTGTCGAAAGGTAATGTACATACAAGAAATTTAGAATCTTTTGCAAGGAACTTTATGTATGGATTTTATAGAAAATACATACGCATTTACGAAAATTCTACCGGTAGATACCGTATCTACCGACTGTGTTCGAAAACACGAGTGGTAAAACGTTACCGTGTTCGAAAATTGTTCAGTATCTACCAGATCCACCTACTGGATTTATGAAGAATCTAGTCTCAAAAAAGGTAGTGATGCAAAGCGAAGCGTACGCGGTAAAAGTGGAAATGTGTTCAATGTAGGACTCTGCTCATTTTGTTAACTTCGTTAAATTTCTAATCTGTTTTAAATTTTCAAATTTTTTCATAGGTTATGGATCTACCTTGTTTACCACTTGCGTGCTTATAATATCGATTCCGGTAGCTATAAACTGATAAAAGCTGTTTACCGGTAACAGATCACCGGTAGAATTTTCGTAAATACCTCATATAACTGACGGAAGGTAATGTGCTGGCCACATCAGATTTTTTTTATTTAATTTTCTTACATTTTATTATTTCAGTTGAAACAAATTCAATCCAAATAAGTTGTTTTTTACATGGATCGAAGAACATTAATATCTGTTTTGGATTGGAATTCTGACTGATTTTTGACAAATGTTCAGGCAGAAATTCGTCAATCATTGAAGACATGAAAAATCCTACCCGAAAGTCATGTTTTTCATAGTTTGCAATAAGAATAATTCAATACCTTAAAAATGGTACTGTTTTAATCTGTTTTTCAAAAAAATTCGATAACTATCTTAAAATGGTACAGATTTTAACCCGGAATTCAAATTCTTATATTAAGTTTAAAACTATCTATTTAAGAAAAATATATTGCCAACTCTTTTACCTAATAAAAAATTTTTGAATAGCATAATCAAACGGCATAAACCAGTAAAGTATTTTTATATGACCTTTACATTCTTTCCCCATAATAACAATTCAAACTGCATTCATATATTTTCAAATTCGTTTTATATGTTTAAATATAACAACTTATTTTTCTACAGTATGTAACTAATTATTTACTCTAGAATTAAACTATTATATTTGTGTGTTTTGTTTGATTTATTTTTATCATTAAATTTAGTATTGTGTACCCATATACATGTTAATAATATTATGTATATATTTATCCTGTAATTGAAATATTTTGTCCAGTTTCATTGAATCTATAAATAATTACTTTCAATTTTCTCAGGTTATTTACATAATTATTGCTCGCATAAAACGCGTAGTATTTGTTTATTTATATATATATATATTAAGTTTTACAAAAAAAATTATTAATTTAAGATATAATTTCATATTGACATAAATAAAAGTACACTTACATACTACGAATGGTTGATATAATTAAATCATAATGAAACTTATGAATCTGGGTATATTTCACATTTTATGAACAAATATAATAAATGTAGCTGTTTCATAAAACTATTAAACTATTTCTAAATTTTTATTTTGAATACCTGTAGAATGAGAAATATGAATTCGGAAATTGCATTTTTTACATAGTTAGCAAAGATTTCGGCAATCAAGGAATGTGACGTAAATTTAATTGGATGTAAAGATAAGTAATAATTTATTGTTATTTTCGTAAATAATTAAATAAAAAGATTGGCGTCAGAAATAGTCATAACAACAGTCCCCCCATTCCTGTGACGTCGGAGCACATACAGTACGTCATTCACAGCCAATAGAAAAACAGGTTACGTTATGTATATAAATAAAAGTAGGCGATAGTTTGTCACATGCTAAACTGTATGTGCTCTGACGTCACATTCCGTTTTAGATCAGGTGAATTTGTGGGCAGGTTGGGTGAGTAGATTGCGTGGGCAGTTTGGATGGGCATGTTGTGTGGGGGTAGTTTAGGTGGGCATGTTGCGTGAGCAGTTCGGGTGGGACTATTACGTGAGCAGGACAGAATTCAAACGCTTTGAAAGTCTATTAGCGTTACCACTTTGGTTTTAAATTGTGCGTAGACAGCTTGGATGTACGTATAAACTATTATAAAATACTATCGGCGGAGCCCTAGGGTAAACTCGGCAAAGCCGAGGTTAGGCTAGTAATAATACTATATTTATAATATTTTTCTTATTTAAAGAAATAAAACACGAAATTTCAAGAGCGCTAGAATACGTTTCTAGGCGACAGTGGACCCTAGTCACGTGGTTCTTGCTCTGTCTTTATTCCACAATGTTAACCATAGACTATTCTTGTCTACTTTCCTTCCATTTACGAAGTTAGTGCTATGGTTGTTCCCGGCTGGAAAAGTGTTCAGTGGTAAAACACGCCCCGTCCCAGTAACCAAGTTCTCGAAACTATCTCCCTTCATCGAGCTCGCTATTATATATTGCAGACATAGGGGCATCAGCAGAATATACCGGATGTCTACTTTATTTCCTGAACGTAGGGAATTCAATGTTAAAATTTTAATTTTACCTGTTAATGAAAAAAAAGTGCAGCGAGGAAAAATGTTCAGAATGAAAAAGTGCATCGATGAATACCAAGTTAGTTGTTCAATTGTTTCTAATGTACGAGTTAGAAACAAAAGAAAATACAGGATTTACGGATATTATCAGAGTGCTATGAAAAACAAGACAATAATTTATCTTTGTTGTTTCTCAAAAATCTGACAGACGACATTTATTTTGATTTTATTGGCGAAGCATGTTGAATACACCAATGTGTTAAAAAAAATAAAGGAATTGTCACACCTATATTTATACTCTGCGATTGTTTAAAGACATGGCATTAAATTTTGCGAAAGTGCTTTTTCGTTTTCGAAAGTCATTTGCATATAGAAACAATAAAAAAATTCAGTATTTAACAAGTTTTAAATGTCTATTTATAAATATTCAACTATTTAAATAGTAATGTAACGTTTTTATTTATTTGGGTGAAGAGTAAATATTAGACAATTAGTATTAATTAAAATAAAAGTTTATTGTAATGATAAATAGATATTAAATATAATTAAAAGATGATAAATATAACGAACACTGCGATTAAACAATATTAAGACTAAGAATATTATAAAACACTTAAACACTAAGATTATTTATTTCAACAATATATAGATCACTTATTTATTTATACAACTATGTTTATTTATATCCACCACTTGTCTACTATCTGTTTATATCACCAACTGTTTAACACGCAACGCTTATTTATATCAGACTGTCCAGTGCCTTCTCCAACGGTGCTTATATACCGTAGCCGAAAATTCGAGAACGCACGGGAATACTTCTAGATACAACACAATAGGTTACATCAACCGCGTAATTAAGCAGGCGCCGGCCAGTCGGTTGCGTCATCGCTAACAATAGACGCTCGCTCGTCCCTGCGACAGCGACACCGACGGGGACAGAGGCGGTAACAGTGGCGGCGAGGGCGGGCACTGCACATTACAGTAATTTAATAAATTAATCACTAACATGAACTAATGATCGTTTTTATTGATATCATAAAGTTAAGTTGGGAACACACATTGTTTCATAATGTACATATATAGCCCTGTACATACCTTGCCTTATACATTTTCCTAACGTACAAATATTGTCATGTACATTTCCTGCCTTATACAAATTCCTAATGTACATAGATCGTCCTGTACATACCTTGCCTCGTACATTTTCATAACGTACAAATATTGTCCACGAAGTTGGCGCGGGTCCTACTTCGCGCGCTCACAATTTAAAAAGTACATTCCGGAGGTCAGATCTTCATTGAATCGGAATAGGTTGATAATTGAGAGCACTTAATACTGATAGATGACGTAAGTATTAAATTGTGGATGTAACAAAAATTATAAATATGAATAATATAGGTTTTATATACAGGTGTAACAGCTACGCGAGCTACCTAAAATATTTTTTTATTATTAATCATACAATAAAATACTATGAGACAATCTTATACAAGACCAAGGGTGACATCCGACTAGAGGAGAAAATATTTTTTTGAAACCAGTAGCTCTCAAGCTCAAGTAACACAAAGTTATAATTTTTAAAATGATATGGGATATATTTTGGCTGATAATCATTTTATATCCTCACATATGAAAAATATTAAGAAAAATAAATTGAATTTGATGTTTATAATCATTTTTAGTAGGCTATGCATGAAAAAAAATGAGCTTAAATTGAAACGAAACATAAATATTTGTTAAGAAGTTTATAAATAGTGTTGTATTCTATTTGATTTATATCCTCAATAATTCAAATTGACGAATAGCATTTTATGTTTTTCATACATAGCCTACTGAAAAATAACAAAAAAAGTTTGATACAAGATAGATATCGTGGAGGAAAATCGTCAAGCACAGTCACACTGACAGACATCATTGTAAAAATGGTAAAATTGTGTTGTGGGGACCCTAATTCGTGCTTATTCACTGAAAAGCATTACCTCCCTTATAGACCGGGTCTATTTAAATACCCAGAAAAAAGACGATCTACCCAGCTGTGGGTCATAACCTAAAAATGTTTTAAAAAATATTTTAGAATCTATTTTAAATAATAGAAGTGTAAAAAAACAAAATTGGTTGCTGTCATTATTGTTTTATTTTAGCTAAGACCAAGCGACGTGATTTTTTATGAACGAAAGAAAAGAAGAATTTATCCAAATTTTCGTCCAAAAATGCGACACATGTATGAAATAAAATGCTGTGCGTCATACGTCCGTTAAATAATTTTTACGGTAGGTACTCATTTACCAGATTTATAACGTAAATTACTACAACGTTTTATTTTATACTGTATCACATTTTTCGATATCATTCGAAAGTTCGACTTTTGCTGCTTTCAGAAAAATAAATGATTTCACTAAGTACTGCTATTATGAATCGTTATTTTACATTATATTCTTATAAAGTTAAACGACCCTTTTCACAATACCAATCTACAAAAGGGGGTTCCTAGAACGGGCCAAAGTTTTATGTGCATATTTTAATGGAAGTAAAGGTAAAAATTGTATAAATCAAGCTTTATGCTACAGTGCCATCTGTAATACAAATTGTGATACAAACATATTCTAACCTCTACAGGTATTTGAAGAAAGCATAAACAAATAATACATTTGGTATTTCGTAGGTTTCAACATTATTTATATTTAGCTTCATTGTATATACTGGCATTGTATAATATAAAATAAAGTTATAAAAATAACGGCAAATACAATGTGTTTTATTTATCTTCTACCGGGAGCTAGTTCTACGTGAAATATATGTAAAGCCCAATCCAGACGGCATGACAAATAATTGGCATATTTTGGCGCATGTAATATGAACCAATGTTGGTTATAGATTGGAAATATGAACATTTGCCAATGAGTATCATCCACACGATATGTCTATTGTAATTTTTGAAATTTAGGCGAACATCACTTCCAGCATTTGCCAAAATGCAAAGTGACGAGGAAGTCGCTGTTGCAAGTGCTGCAGTTGTTGTAATTTGCTCTGCAGCAAATTTATTATTAAAAAAAAAGAAAAAATGTAAAAGAAGATGGTGGATGGTTTCCATTAATAAAAGCAGAAGAAGGTAAGTTGTTTTTTTTTATTTAAAGTAAATAATTTTTTAAGCAAATTTTATGTGCTTATATGTATTTGTAGATACAATGGTACGGATTTACTTATAGATTTAAGGCGTGAACTCTCCGGAAAATTTGAAAATTTCTGCAGGATGTCCGCAGTAGACTTTGAATATTTGATAAACAAAATAGGACATCGAATAGCCAAGAAAGATACAAATATGAGGAAAGCTATACCTGTACAAGAACGGTTAGCTGTTACTCTAAGGTTTTTAGCATCTGGCGACAGTTACAAAAGTCTTTCGTACTTATTTAAATTTTCACCACAAGTAATATCCACCATTATAATGGAAGTCTGTCTTATTTTAAATGATGAATTAAAAGACAACGTCAAGGTGAGTACAAAGTTACACATTTATTAAATTTGTTACGTACAGAGAAATAAACAAAATATTCTTAAGGATAAAATACAACTTATCAAAAAAAAACAACTGTTTTACAGTAAAATTAATATATATTGTACTACAAATTTAAAATAGTAGATGTAGTTGACAAATATTGTTCTACATCAGAACCTGGCTCGGTATCCAGTTCTGAATAATGAGGTGTATCTTCCATGTTTTCATTAGAAGTAATTTGTTGCTGTGGCATTGAAGGAGAGAGAAGGGGGCTCATATGATTAGGACTACATGAAATAGAAGTAAATGAAGATTGTGAATACGCTGAAGGAGAGGGAATGGGAGTTGAATGATCAAAATTATGTAAATTTATCAATGATCCACGAGTCTGAGATTGGATAATTTCATTTTGAACATCCATTTCTCTTAACTCCGCTTCAAAAACTAAATTATCTATTTTATGTATAAGAATTTTTCTTGTTCGAGCATTTTTTAAGGACCTGAGTCTTGAAGCTAATAATTGTCCGTAAAGCGTGCATTCATCAGGAGTTTCCTGCTGTCGTGGTGATCTTTGTTTAATTACATCGAGAGCATCACAAGCTCTCTTCATTTGTGTATATATTTCCACACCAGACTCTGCTTTCCTTTTTTTATTTGGAGATCGAAATAACTTCTTTGGTTCTTTACATACCATATTTTCTGTAAATAATATTAAGAAAATTTAATGAGCAATTATACGAGAAGAAAAACCGAAACTTACCAATAGTTTGGGCGATTTGTTTATGTACATTCGTAGATGATTCAGTTACACCACTTAACTCATCTCCTTCACATTCAGTCTCATTTACTAATTCTATATTTGCTTTTCTATTATCAATACTGTTTTCTTCATCTACCTAGAAATTTAATAAATTTATTTTTTAAAACATTATTAACATTTATTGATTATGTTTTTTTAATTCCAGCTTCCAAAGAATCAAAAAGAATGGCAAGAAGTTGCTAATAAGTTCGAGCAGTACTGGCACTTTCCTCATTGTTTCGGCGCACTGGACGGGAAACATGTCTTGATACAGTCTCCTTATAATAGTGGCTCTGAATTTTATAATTATAAAAATACTTTTAGTATTGTACTTATGGCATTAGTCGATGCGTAGTATTGTTTTCTATTTGCTGATGTAGGATGTCAGGGAAGAATGAATGATGGCGGAGTTTTTAAAAATACTACTTTGTTTAAAAAAATTGATAAAAATGATTTTGCGTTTCCTGATATGAAACCTCTTCCTGGAAGAATTATTCCAGTACCATACGTTTGTGTAGCAGACGATGCTTTTCCTCTTAGTACAATTCTGAAGCCGTATCCTGGTATGCATTTGAATGGAAGCATTGAACGCATATTTAATTATCGTCTTTCGAGAGCACGTAGGATAGTAGAAAATGTATTTGGCATAATGGTTTCAGTTTTTCGTGTGCTTCGAACACCAATGTTGCTTCAGCCAGAAAAAGCGTCCGCAATTACAATGACCTGTGTATTGTTACACAATTTTTTAAGACGCAGCGCAGCATCTAAGCAAATTTATACACCACCAGGAACATTTGATAGCGACGAAGAAGGCAAATTAGTTCAAGGGAATTGGCGCGACAATATTTCAATAGGTACAACTATGCAACCATTAAAAAATAGGTAGAAAATCTTCTACTACCGCTAAAGATATACGCGACGAATTCGCAGAATATTTTGTTACGAATGGTAGAATTCACTGGCAGGATGAATATTCTTAAAATTATAATTGATTCAGGACTTAAAATAACTAAACAGACCAGGTCACTTAAATTTGCACTTATTAGAAATTTCGTAAAAGAATAATAATTACGTTTCAAACACATTATTAAACATTATATAAAAGCTCAAACAAAATTAATTTCGTTTTGTGAAACTAAATATTAATGTTAAAAAAGTAGTTACAGTAAAATAAATATTTAATGCCTAGGCAATAAAGTTTTATTTTAGTGACGATTTTATTATCTTTAATGGATTATTTTGACTAAAAGAAATTAATTTTGTTTAGCTTTTTATATAATGTTTAATTATGAGTTTAATAACTATTTCATAAAGAAACAATTTTATTTAAATTTTAAGTTAAGCTTGTGTAAATATATACTAAAGTAAAAGATATCTTAATTTGAATTGAACTTAAATACCTATATACATACATGATTGTTATTATCGGTTTTGTAACCAGGATTAATATGAAGTAAAAAATATTATCATAGTGAAAACAAAACTTCTATAAGTATATACGTATTAACCGCTTTATTTAATATTTTGATGATTTGGTTCATATTTTTTCATTGTAAAACATATACAAAATATATGTACTAACCTCTGTATTTAAAGTTTTGTTTATTTTTCCCGTACTTCTTAAAAATCTGTCCATGGCATCGTATGCAAACCAAGTTGGTTTGTATATATCGCTAGTACCTGCTCCTGATTTTTTAGATTCCTTCACTTTTTTCTTTAATGATCATTAAAGATTCTTTTTTTTCTTTAAATGATCTATAGTGAAATTTCCCGCTAATTGTTCCCTTATTTTATTCCAGGCATCATTAATTTTATTTCGGTTTTTGTGATTTAGACTTTTGGATCCCATAAAAGTTGATATTTTTCATACAGTGCAATGAAATCAAAGATTAAATCATTAGACCATTCACTTTGACCCTCAGACATGATGACTTGTTGCTTGTTGCACCACTGAATGAATGCAAATGCAATGAAAATAATACTTTAGAAGACAAGTTCGTTCCAGTCGTCTGGATAGAGTTGCCAATGTATTAGCCAACGTTGGTTATTCCTTTGATGTGTGTACAGTTTACCGCCTCTGAAGCGAACGTCGACCAATGCCAACATTTGTGATGGTTGGTCATTGGTTACCCGTACACACGACATGGCCAACTATACAAATGTAAACATTGGTTCACATTTGCCATGTCGTCTGGATCGGGCTTAACATGGTTTTCCAAACCAATGACCATTGGTGCTCACTTTAAATACCCTGTAGAACAATTTGCTGTTTTTCCCGATTCCCGGAAAAAAACAATCTTACCCTTATGGTTGGATCATGACCCAAAAAATATATTTAAAAAAATATTTTGCATTTTATGTGTCTTAGGGTAAAAATTGTTAGTTGACTAAAACCCAGATGGAACAGCATGGGCAATTTTTGATAGGTAAAATTCACAGCAATAAAAGACTTTAGCGCCCCACGCACACGCAATGATTGAAAATGGCTGGCATTTTAATATCTGTTCCCATTTACATACACATAATGTCATTTTATGTAGGTCCAACACAAAGCATACCTAGATTCTAAAATATTTTTTAAAACAGTTTCGGGTCATGACCCACAACTGGATACATCGTCTTTTTTCCAGGGAAGTTAGCAAATTGTTCGCCAGGGTATTTAAAGTGAGTACCAAGGATGAGTAAATGGAATACCATGATACATTTTCACGTAGCACTAGTCCTCGGTCTATAAGGGAGGAAATGCTTTTCAGTGAACAAGCACGAATTAGGGTCCACACAACACGATTTTACTATTTTTACAATGATGTCTGTCAGTGTGTGATGATTTTTTCCTCTACGATATCTCTCATATCAAACTTAAAGAGCATTTTTTTTTTGAATTCAACAATGTAATTGTTTTATGTCCTATAGATTTGATTTTTATGTTATTTTTCAGTAGGCTATGTATGAATGAAAAACAAAAACTGGTATTTCTCAAATTGAATTATTAAGGATGGAAATCAAATAGAATAGAACACTATTTGTAAACTTATTAACAAATATTTGTTTCGTTTCAATTTAAGCTCTTTTTTTTTCTTATACATAGCCTACTGAAAATGACTATATATTGATATGTCGTCGGTTTCGAGGATTGAAGTAGGCAGGAAAAAAGAAGACGATACGTTTTCGGACAGTGGGTTTTGATGAATGACAGTTAATGTTTGTAGTATAATTTTCTGTATTCATAATTATATAAAATAAATAAAGTAAAGATGAATTGTCTATCGGGTACAGTTACATCAAATGGCGACGAGGATGGGATCTAGGATTCTTGCACCCGACGATTTTCTCCCAATTCCTGGAGAACCTTCAGTACGATGGACTTCCTGGTATACGACTGTGGAAGATTTCTTTTTCTTAACAGATCGGACAGTGCCTGCTGATCAAAAATTAGATGACAAAACAAAAAACTTGTACCTTTGTCAGTTCCTTGGGGCCGAGGGCCGTCGTATAGCATCGGCTTATCCATTCTACATTGGACGTAATACTTCCACCCATAAAATTTTTGTTAAAGAACTGAAAAATCTATTCGCTCAACAAATAAACCAAGTACGAGCAGCTTTCGATTTTAGAACGCGGTTTCAAGGTCCTGATGAATCAGTGAAAGCATACGTTACCGAATTACGATCGCTGATTACTATAAGAGGTTATGGAAACGTCGATTTGGAAAAACAACTTCTAGCAGAGCAACTCGTTATGGGTTGTCGATCCAAAGCAACTCAACAGAAATTACTTGCAGAATCTGTCTTAGATTTTGAGAAATTTATGTCAATTATGCTCGCAGACGAATCCGCTTCCAAGAATTGTGCTGTACTTCAGCATGTAACGGCCTTAGAAGTAGCCGCAGTTAAAACGAATCGTGGTGTTCGAAAATCAGAAGATAAGAAACTTACATGTTATGGTTGCGGAAAAGAAGGTCATGTCATCCGTTCACATAAATGTCCAGCTGCTGGTAAAACGTGTAAATACTGCGGAAAAAAAGATCATTTTTCTAGTGCTTGCAACTCAAAGAAGAACAAGCAACGCCGTGGTCAGAGAGTCAATGAACTTCTTGTAAATAATTGTCGTGCAGAAAATCTTCGTAATAATCTTCGTTTGGAAATATTTCTTAATTCTGCAAGAACACGGAGTAGAAGTTACACTGGTTATGTGGACACAGGCTCTGATATTTCTACCATTACTAAAACAATTTTCTATAAGGCGGGTTTCAAAGAAGAATTACAGCCCGTTGATAAAGTAATAAGAAATTTCGATGGCTCCTGCGTGTCTAAAATTCATGGAAAATTTTTAACAAAAATACAAATTGGTGAAAAATCTACAGAAGCTGAGTTATACGTCACTACAAATGAATTAACGCCAACCATTGGAATCGATCTCGTTCATGCTTTGGGTTTGAATATTCATGGAGAGGATCTTAAAATTGCTTTTGTTGACAGCAACAATAAATATCTGAAACCGTTTCCAAATCTTTCCAGTACAAGAATTGGAACATTTACATTATTCAAGCACAAGATATTGCTAAAGCCAGAGGCTATTCCGAAACAAGTAAAAGTCAGACAAATACCGTATGCTCGACGTGAACAAGCTATTGCCGAATGTCAGAAAATGGTAGAAGATGGTATTTGGTACCCCGTAGAAAAGAGTGAATGGGTACATGGACTGGTTACAGTGCCAAAGAGCGACGGAACTGTAAGACTCACGACAGATTTAACCGAGCTCAATAAATACGTCATTCCTGAAAGACATCCTCTCCCACATGTAACGGACATTTTTATAGAGCTTCGAGGGGCTCAATATTTTACAAAACTAGATCTCAAGAAAGGATATTTCCATCTAGAGCTAGATCCAGAGTCACGTCTTCTCACAACTACGATTACTCCTGCTGGATTGTTCGCTTACAATCGTCTTCCTATGGGCCTAACGGATTCCGCTTCAGTTTTTCAGCGTGCAGTCAATCAAACATTATCAAAATGTAAGAACGTCCAGGCATATATAGACGATATAATTGTTTATGGGAAAACAGAGAGAGAACACGATGAATCCCTTCGAGAAGTATTACAAACTCTCAATGAAAACGATTTTCGTCTAAATTTACAAAAATGTGAATTCCGGAAGACATCAGTTTGTTACTTAGGACACATCATTTCCAGAAATAGCATTCAACCAAATCCTAAGAACATAGAACCGATTTTGGCGGCGCCAGAACCTAAAAACATACGAGGTGTGTTCAAAAAATATCGCGAATTTTATGTTTTTTCAAAAATTATTTATTTATTCATGAATATCTATTTTGTCCCCTTCAAAGTAATCCCCATGAGATATTATACACTTGTGCCAACGGTTTTTCCAATCTTCAAAGCACTTCAAAAAATCATTTTTTTTTATCTTGTTCAGCTCCTCCTTCGATGCCGTCTTTATCTCGTCAAGCGTAGCGTAACGTCGTCCTTTCATGGGCCTCTTCAGTTTAGGGAACAAGAAAAAGTCACAGGGGGCCAGATCTGGGGAATACGGTGGCTGCGGCATCATTAGTGTGTTGTTTTTGGCTAAAAAGTCGCGCACAAGCAACGATGTGTGAGCAGGGGCGTTATCGTGGTGCAAAAGCCAATTTTTGTTCTTCCACAAATCCGGGCGTTTCTGGCGGATTGCTTCGCGCAAATTGCGCATAACTTGCAGGTAATATTCCTTATTGACCGTTCTACCCTGTGGCAAGAACTCATGATGCACCACGCCCCTGCAATCGAAGAAAACTGTCAGCAAAACTTTCACATTCGACCGAACTTGGCGCGCTTTTTTCGGTCTTGGTTCGTGCGGCAGCTTCCATTGAGATGATTGAACTTTGGTTTCCACGTCATAACCATAAACCCACGATTCGTCACCAGTTATGACCCTCTGGAGCAAATTTGGGTCGTCGCGGACAGAGTCCAACATCTCATTAGCAATGTTCATGCGATGCTGTTTTTGGTCGCAATTGAGCAATTTTGGTACAAATTTCGCGGCGACCCGTCTCATGCCCAAATCATTGATAAAAATCGAATGGCACGAGCCAATCGATATGTTTAGGTCCTCAGCAACTTCTCTAACGGTGATTCGACGATTGGCCAATATCATTTTCTCCACTTCATTAATTTTTTCGTCTGTTGTTGAAGTGCTCGGGCGTCCGGCACGCTTTTCGTCGTTCACATCTTCTCGGCCTTCTGAGAACATTTTGTACCACCGATAAACGTTGCTTTGGTCCAAGGTAGCTTCTCCGTATGCCACAGTCAACATTCGGAATGCATCCGCGCACTTAATTTCGTTTTTCACACAAAATTTGATACAGGTTCTTTGTTCCATTTTTTTGAATAGGTAAAAATCGAAGACGATCCAAAACACGTGCAAGCAAAGCAGCTGTCAACAATTAAGTGAACATTCAAAATGGCCGAGCTTGTCGACATAAGTGAGAGACATGAGTACCAACATAAAGCCACAAAAAGATCGAAATTCGAATATACGTAACCCGCGAAAATTCAAAATTCGCGATAGTTTTTGAACACACCTCGTAAAACAAGTACAGTCTTTCCTAGAAGCGATAAATTATTATTCAGAATATATTAAAGGACTCGCCGAAAAAGCGGAACCACTTCGAGCTCTCACTAGGAAAAACAGCAAATTTCAATGGACGAAAAAAGAATCCAATGCATTCAAAACTTTGAAAGGTTCTATCTCTAAAAGTGCAAAACTGTCAGTATTTGATCTGAATGCTCCCACAATCGTTACTACAGATGCATCAGATTATGGTCTCGGAGCAGTTCTAAGCCAAATTCAAAACGACGAAGAAGTTGACATTGCTTTTGCTTCACATACGCTCTCTTCAGCGGAGAGAAACTACTCCGTGGGTGAAAGAGAAGCACTTTCTTGTTTATGGGCATGTGAACACTGGTCTAAATTCCTGCTTGGCAGAAAATTCATACTGCGAACAGATCATTCTTCTTTGACAACATTATTGTCAAAACATACATCGACCAGAAAATCAGCTAAATTTCTTCGATGGTTGGATCGTTTATCAGCTTACGAATACGAAATAGAATATAAAAAAGGCGAAGATAATGCTGTAGCAGACTTTCTTTCAAGACATCCAAGTGGAAACGATTCAGAAAATTTAGACCTTTGTGTAAATATTAAACAATTGCTCAATGATAAAATCTCCAGCGCCACTTTACAAGAAGCACAAAAAAGTGATAATAATTGTCGTATCTTGTTCAACTACATCAAGAATGGTTGGCCGCGCAAATTCAGAGTTTCCGAAGAACTTACAAAACTTTATATCCTTCGAAACGAATTTTCAATCGACCAAAAATTGATCACCCGTAATGATCGTATTTTCGTTCCTGTCTCCATGCAAAAGAAAATTTTAGAATCCGCTCACGAAGGCCATCCGGGCATTGTTAGAATGAAACGTCAGATTCGAAGATCATATTGGTGGCCAGGTCAAGATGGCGACGTCGAGAGGTTTGTCAAATTTTGCACAGCGTGTCAAGATAGTGAAAAGTCACACAAAAGACCAAAATTAGAGCCAACTCAAAGTAAAAATGTCGAGAAGCCATGGTCAAAACTCGCTATAGATGTCACTGGTCCTTTTGCTATAGCACCCCACAATCAGAGATTTATAGTTGTTCTCATCGATTATTGTACAAAATATCCAGAAATACTTTTAACACAATCTGTAACTTCAAGTATATTAATCAAATGGTTGCAAGAAATATTTGCTAGATATGGCAATCCCGACGTCATTGTGAGTGATAACGGAACTAATTTCACATCCCAAGAATTTCAAAACTTTTTACATTCAAGAGACATTCTATCATGGCAGACTCCGGTGTACGATCCCCAAAGAAATGGTTTAGTCGAAGTTTTTAACAGATACCTGAAATTTGGCATACAGACTTTCAGCCGAACAAAGAAAAAATTTGACACAGGAATTAATGAGTTACTTTTTAACTTTCGTGCAACGGCTCCTTCACCAGAGGGATCATCACCAGCAAAACTTTTATTCGGACGCGAAATGCGGACGAATTTTGAACCCAGAAAAATACATATTTCGGAACAGAAAAATGCTCAGAATAAGAGAAAATCAAGATTCAACCAAAATGACTGGGTAAGAACTCGTCTTCCTCATGTTCCAAAAGGAGAAAGTCCATTTTCAAAACCAATCAGAATCAAAGAAGTATTGGGTAAGAATACTTTCCGCTTAGACAACGGAAAAGTTTGGAGCACTAAAAATTTAATTCCATACCGCCAAATTCGTCACGAGATTATAAATGAAGTAGAGTCCCATCAGGAAGAAAATCAAGAAGACGCCCCTGCAGTGCTTGTAACTCAACCACATCTTAGGCGATCATCAAGATCGAATAAAGGAATTCCTCCAACGCGATTCGAGAACGAAGTCACTTATGGAGAGAGGCAATGATATGTCGTCGGTTTCGAGGATTGAAGTAGGCAGGAAAAAAGAAGACGATACGTTTTCGGACAGTGGGTTTTGATGAATGACAGTTAATGTTTGTAGTATAATTTTCTGTATTCATAATTATATAAAATAAATAAAGTAAAGATGAATTGTCTATCGGGTACAGTTACATCATATATAAACATCAAATTCAATTAAATTTTGAATTCAATTTTTCTTATATAGGCAAAGATATAAAATGATTACACGGTTGAATTCAGAAGAATATATTTTATTGAATGAGCCGTAAAATATATACCATTCAATTTTAAAAATTATAACTCTGTGAGAACCACTGGTTTCAAAAAAAAAATTCTCCTCTAGTATGTTTAATAATATAGAAATTATTTGAGGTAGCTCGTGTAGCTGTTACACTTATATATAAACCTATATTATTTATATTTTTAATTTTTGTAACATCCACAATTTATTACTTACGTCATCTATTAGTGCTTCCTAGAATTATCAACATATTCCCAAACAATAAATATTTTTCTTTACTATTTGAACTCCGGAATGTACTTTGTAATTGTGAGCGCGCGAAGTAGGATCCGCGCCAACTTCGTGGACAATATTTGTACGTTATGAAAATGTACGAGGCAAGATATGTACAGGACGATCTATGTACATTAGGAATTTTTATAAGGCAAGAAATGTACACGGCAATATTTGTACGTTAGGAAAATGTATAAGGCAAGTTATGTACAGGGCGATCTATGTACATTATGAATTTGTATACCTACCCGTTAAGTTACATTTCTAACAATCCATGCCTGCCGATATAAATTATTTATCATGTATAGTAAAATATTAAACTAAAATATGTATATTTCTTGATTAAAATTTGATAATACTTAGTTGAACAACATTAGTGGTTGACAAGAATCCATGTAACATGCTTGTGTAGCAACTGTTTTTTTGTTTGACGTTTATTGCTGTTGCATTCCATTTAAAGTAAGAAAGTTAGGGTGTACTTCCGATTAAACTTGAAGTGCTACTGATTTGAGAATGTTTTAGTTGAAACGGGCACGTCGGAAAACCCCTAGACACCAAATTTCGTAAAATAATATTGGATAGCTTTTAAAATAACGATAGCGTAAACTCACTCCTGGTACACCCTGTATATATATTATGACGTAGCTACCCATGTGTTGGGTTTGCTGTTACTACTTTCAGGCGCCAATCTGTGAACTGTCTGTTTTAGTGGTAGAGTGCCCGTCAGCTAAGAAAAAGCCATTTACGTCATCAGCGCAGAAACCAATTTTTGTCATTGCCCTTGGTCGTCATAGCAACGACTTAGCTTGTTCACGTGGTACGCCAGTGTCGTTCGTGTCTTATTCTGACGTTTAGTTCTAATGAAAATGTATCATTTGAAGTATCATATGATTAATCAACATATCAAGTGTATTTGTAGGTTTTAAAAAAGGTAAATATAAATGTATTAAGAATAAATGTAGAAACTGTACTATGCTTTGCAGATTAATTTCTACCAAACAATTTACACAGATGTTGTACCTGTAAGTAAGAGATTAAAGTTAATACCAGAAGAGATTAAAGATGTAATTACACTGATATTTTACATGACCATTACACCGACTTAAGATTACTTATGTTATTACAGTCATCCATTAGGTCCAAAATGTCCACAAGATTAACGGAATCCAATTGTCTTGTATACAACGCAATGATGTTCCATAAGTTTTCAAATAGGGAAAAATTAAAGATTTGAGCAGAGAAGGGATAAGTATTTGGTATAAGTAGTACAACAACTTGATAATTTAGTTATATTTCAGTTTACCTCTGCCTTATCGAGTGTTTATGAAATATTTTTGTGTCAAGTCGTTTGTGCTTTTTGGGATTTTTTTGTGTACGTGATAATTCGATAGTTGAATCAATTTCATTATTGGTAAGTTATTGTTAGTACAATCAGGGCTGATATTTCAATCTTTGAACAAAAGTTGCTTATAAAGTTCCTTGAAATAAACGGATGTGAAATAATTTATTAAACTACAATTTTCAATGCGATATTTTTTATTTGTTACCCCAATTCTGTAATATAGTCGCTAACTCTTAGTAACATTGCTGTAGCAAATAGCCAATAATAATTGCGAACACTGAAGAAAATTTGAAAATGACAAAGTTTACATTTGTTTCTGCTGGCTAATAAAAAATGTTGCTAAGATTTAGCAACTTTCTTACAGAATAGGGGTGATTAAGTTTTTAATTATCAACTTAGTTCAGAGACTGAAATATCGGGTCGCACTAAAATAATACAAAATTCCGTTTGTTCCAACGATTACTCGATATAATATGGACCTTAATTTGTTTTTTAGTGTTTGAACGCTGATTCCAGTGGCACTGTGTTGCGCAATAATTGTGATTTTTTATTCATACATACAGAGCGCGATGCCGAAAAGTTGGAACACAGGGTTTAATTATACGTAGCCAAGGACGAGAGTTAGTTGCTAATGTGAGCAATTTTATGAAAAAGGAGGCTGAAGAAGGAATTACTATTCCTTTAAAAAATCATAGGTTCGTACTCAATTATTGTTTCCTTATAATTTAAATTTTAAATTAATAATTTATATTTACTATCAGTTTAAAGTTCACCTCTGTTGAACGTAATAAACATAGCTAAAATATTTAAATCAAAATTTTGAACAGCCTAAATTCTCAAAATACACAAATTTTGTTATGCCAATTTTATTTATTACAATACATTCTAATCTAATCCTATTCATATTTTCTTTGATAAGATTAAATATGAAATTATGAAGTAGAATAGAATTAACTAACATAAATAATATTTTTGCAGGGAAAGAACTTTGGCTGCAACTGGAGTCTCCAGATCTACATATCAAAATGTTTTGAAAGAATCGCAAATAGTAGAATGCCCAGGTTCAACCACATATTATCGATCCCCAACTAGGAAAAGATAAAGAACATCTTCTAAATTAGGAATTATAACTGCCGGCCAGATAAAAAGTATTCGAGAAATAATATATGATTTTTATATTCTCGAAAAAAGGAAACCTACTATAAAGTGTAAGAAATTTTTTAAATATTTTACGCATGGCCCTTAATCGATTAAAATAATAGTTGAAGTCCTCTCACTTTCCGGGTGAGCGTTTTATTACTTGACGTCAGTTGATTTTTCAAATTTATTCTATTTCAACATTCACAGTGACATCAACTCGTATAACTTCTTTCTCATTTATAAAATAACAGCGGTCGGGATATGATTACTGAATATCTAAAAAACGTAATGTTCTTTCAGGTATTCTTCAGAAAATCAAGGATATGCAAATTTTAACAGAAGACATATCCGAGAGCAGTTTAAGAAGATTTCTTAAGACTATAGGATTGAGGTAATTAAATTTCAGAACATATTTTATATTACTGTCGAAAAATTGTATATAATCAATTTATGTAATTCAGTTATTTAAAAAAAAGATACAGTAATAATGGCTGATAGCATAAGTTTTGTTTTAACTAAAATGCTGTTTTAAAAATGTTAAATTTCAGTCAATAATAATAATAAATATTAAATTCATCAAAATATGATTTTAAAGCCGACCATAGATTGTATTCAAACAAATATTTTTTTTAAATCGTTTTTTAAACTTAAGGGTGAAATGAAATATTGAAATTTGAATTTGACATTTTTTAAAGCAGCCTTTTAGTTAAAACAAAGCTTGTGCTACCAGCCATTAATGATAAGGCTAGTTTAAATGTGTTACCGTTTTGTGTTGTAAAATTTTGTAAATATTACGTTTTGTTCAACAGAATACATTTTTCTTTATTTTGAAAGTTTACAATACAAACTTGTTAGTTAGAAAATGGCTAAATTATCATTGCCAAATTTCTTTATGGTTGCTTAATTAATAAAGAAATTATTGCTACCTTAACATTTTTATGGGATCCCGGTACATATATTTAAAATATAAAATTACTTCAAGGTACCTGTAATAATGAACCGCAAGGCGCTCGTGGAATCTTACGATATCCGTCTTAAAAGGATTAATTTTTTAGAGAAGATTGTTAAATATCGTAATGAAGGACGAAAAATTATTTATTGCGATGAGACATACTTACATAGTAGTCATACTACAGAAATGGGCTGGTACGATGAATCGTGCAAAGGTCTAAAAAAGCCTATTTCCAAAGGCCAGAGGCTAATTATAGTTTATGCTGGAGGAGAAGATGGATTTGTCCATAATGGTTTATTAATATTTCGTTCCGGTAAATATTTTCTTATTGGATTTCACATAATTTATATTCAATTACTAATTACACCGAAAAGTAATTATAATAAAAAATTGTTTGATTTCAGGTACCAAAAGTGGAGACTACCATGACGAAATGAACCACATAAATTTTATGAAATGCGTTAAAAATCAATTGCTGCCGAATTTAAAAGAAAATTCTGTTCTGGTGGTAGATAATGCTTCTTACCATAATGTACTGGAAGAGAAAAATATTAATTCTGGAAGTTTAAAAAGCGAAATGCTTGCCTGGTTGGAGGATAAAAATATACTTGCCAGTCCATCGTTAACAAAACCACAATTGTACAAAATTATATCGGACAATAAGTTCCGATTTCCGGCAAAATATAAATTGGATGAACTTATGCAACAACATGGGCATTGTGTTTTAAGATTACCACCCTATCATCCTGAACTTAACCCAATTGAAAAAATTGAGTCTGATGATGATTTAGGGTGTTGTATGTTGGATGTAGATGAGTGAAATTTCTGTATATTTTTTTTGTACATGTATATTTTCTTTATTTGTATTATATGACTGTGTATTGCTCGTATATTTCTGTAAATAATTTTTTTTTTGTACAATACTTTTATACTTTTCATGCATATATTATATGTGTGTGATATATATTCAAAACTAATTTTAATTGTTTTCTTATTCTATTTCGTCATTGCCACTGCTATCACTTGTCATTTTGTGTTTACGTTCTTAAACCGTGTTCTATCATTTTGAAAAGTGCTAAACTGAATTATTCACTCGGTTGATTTGCATCACTGGCCTATGGCTCGGGAAGCAAACGTCATCTTCGTAGCATAATCCTTCGTACTCGATTAGTAATATACTATTTTTATAATAAGTGTATAATATGAAAGTAAGTATTTGTATTATTATGGCATTACGTCATGTGATGGCCTAATGTGCTTCCTAAATGAAAATCAAAGCAGACGAAGTGAATAGGTATTTAAAAATGTCTCTTTAACAAATTTACAAGTCATTTATAAATAATTTGTGGTAATCAACGATGCTCTGTTCCATTTAAGCCATTCAGTAGATGGCACTGCCAACAGCGCAAATCTGAAGTAGCCGAAATTACATTGGATAAACTTGTCTCTTGTCTCCAATTTCAGCCAATCAGAGATGTCAAAACTATTCCCTATGCCCCGCAATACTGAATGGCTTAAATGGAACAAGGTATAAAATAAATAGAAAAAATAACAACTGAAGTGCGCTTTCGCTATTTGGTAAAAAATAAGATGGCACGCCACTGCCTACAAAATCTGTGAGCCTACGTCATCACTACGTCATTGCTTCGCGCATCTATTGATGACGCAAATGGCTTTTTCTTAGCTGACGGGCACTCTAGTTTACGATTGCGGATAGCTAGTCGGAGGTCCAGGCTTATTATTTATAAATGATTGTGAAATGTGTAAAACAAACATTTTATTAACACACACCAAATGTACAAACATGTAACAAGAATAAAAAAAATTCCTGGAAATCTGTCTGTTTGAGTCTACTTTGAATTTAACTTGGTATATCTTTACTATACTTGACTGGAATCCTGTCTCTGAGATGACACTCTCGCTCGGATTCAGCGACTATCTCGAGGGCAATTCGCGACGCTCGTGTCGTTGACTTCTAGGCTACAGAGGCTGTAGTCCTGTAGTTAGACTGATCCTCTTGTTTAGTCGAAGCAGCTATTGCAAGAAGTGACTTCTTAAGCTCCGCGAGTGATATTTATACCCAAATTTGGTTACATTTGGTTGAAATTTGCGCGTTGGAAGAGGGAGATGTTAGCAGCAATCTTATTGGTGCGGAGACGGAGTTGTGTCGCAATGTCTGATTGGTTGAAGCCTGGGTTTGTAACATGTTTATTTGGTGTCTTTAAAAAATAAGCAAAAAATAATTTTCCAATTTTTCTGTGACAGTTATTGCCAGGTAGAATATACAATTAAATATTACATGAATACAATAAATAATCAGTATTAAAAGTCTCAGTTTCCCTTGAAGTCCGTGGCTGGCCGTGGCGCTAGCATCGCTCAGCTGTGGAAGTTGTCAAATGGATTTCCTAGTGATTTTCTCCAAGTTCTGTGAATGGAATCGTGTCCTTAAGGGTCCTATTGTTGTCCAGTCAGTTAGGCCCGGCCCGTGGATTATGGGTATGCCGGCTGGCAGTAGTTGTATATCCTCACTTGTAACCTGTAAGTTTTCTAAGTGTGCTTTGACGAAGAACATGATTTTCATCCCGATTTCTTAGCAAAACTTAGAGAAAAGTGTTGGATGACGTTCTCTGCCCTAATTACAAAGCCCACGGACCGGCTAGGAAAAGAATGGAAATCAGTGGGAAGACTGTGAACTTGGAGTTTTGACCAACTATGGCTCTGTGTGTCGTCTTTCGTCTTTTGCCGGAAAATTTGAAGAAAATGGACAAAAATATGTGACTTCGTCACAATATATATATATATATATATATATATATATATATATATATATATATATATATATATATATATATATATATATATATATATATATATATATATATATATATATATCGTGTGTCTGTCTTAAAGGTGTACATAGGAGATTAACATGGGAAATCAGTTTTTTACAATTTCCTGCTCGCCTAATTATTTTAAGCTAAAACGCGTCAAATGAAAGTTTTAGGGCATAAAATTATACATCTAAATTAGTAAACAGTATTATGTTTACATGCTTTATAGCGACAGAAATTAAATATGTCGAAAATTACTTTGAATCGACTGCCATGGAATTAAACAAAAAATAAATAAATGCTTGACGTTTTATTTGTCACAAGTCAAGTTATTTGAAGTTTTTGACATTTTGAATTTGCCTCTAGTTTTATTGCCTGAAATCATTAGTACTAATGAAGAGCGTGATTTTACAATTCCTATATTCGTGACAAAATTTGAAGACTGCTAATGTGTCTCTAAAAAATGCGAGTAAGCCGCGTAATCAGAATATCGGACGAGCAGGAAAACGTGCGTTACTGGAAGAAAGAGTTTAGTACTAGATGTATTGGAAATGAGTTGGGAGTACATCGCAGCATTATACTTACATAATAATTTTGTTTCGCAATTTTTAATAAATTCATATTTAAACAAAACTGTATTTTTTAACTTTATTGTTGAATAAAATTAAATGAGACATTCAAGATCAAGTTAGCCGAAAGAAAAAAAGAAGAACAATAATTTCTTAAGACAAAAATGTCAAGTTTGTAAAGTCATAAAATATAAAAGTTATTATTAAAATAGTGTTATTCAGTAATATAACGAGTTCTTTTTGTGTTCAACTAGCAATAATTTATCAGGTTATGGGCCCAGATACGTTCAACTTGTGCTTGTAATTTATAAAATTTAAGAAAATATTCATTATGAGTACGCATAAATATGAAATTGATAAGCTCGAACATGAAGAAGATTGGCCACAATGGAAATGGCACGTATTGTTAGTGCTCGAAGCTGAAGGATTAGACGATCTTGTATTAGGAAAATGTGTAGAACCAGTACAATCGACTAAAGAAGATGCGACTCAAAAGACAGTTCAAGATGCAGCACTCGCAAAATATAAGGCTGAGAACTCTAAAGCGGCCAGTATAATTGCGAGAGCATTGGGCAAGAATTATGTTCAGCTTGTGTTAGGATCAACAAGAGCGCGAGAAATCTGGGAACGTTTATGTACTCGGTTTGAACGTAGTACAGCACAACGTTTGAACATGCTTATGGAAGAATTTTTCACGTTTAAACGTAATGAGTCTGACGATATTAGCATGCATATTGCAAAGATGCAGTCATTATTCTACGATGTCAACAATGAATTAAAGAAGCACGAAGAATCAGTAATGTCCGAAAAATTGTTAATTGGTCGAATTATGTCGACACTTGGTCCAGATTACAATGAGTTTAGAAATGTGTGGGAAGCAATCGAAGTAAAACAACAAAATGTCAATTTATTGATTGAGAAATTGTGTACCATTGAACTTCGTTCCAAAGCAACGTCAATGCTTGGAGAAAAAGGGGCATTTTCAGCAAAAACAAAGTGTACCTTCGGAAAGAAGAAATTTATCAATGGAACTGGTAACAAAAGTCAAAGTACGTCAATTCCAGAAAATACTAGAAATACGAAGAATAATGTCAACAAAGAGGACATCCTGCATATAAATGTCCGCAAATGCAACCACGTAAAATGAAATCCAATGAGGTGGAACAAAATCGAAAAACAGGTGCGTTTTCAGCTTGTGCTAATTTTAAGAATGATGTTGATCATGTTGATGGTTGGACATGCGATAGTGGAGCATCGTTTCATATGACGCATAATAAATTAAACTTTGAAACATATAAACCATTTAATGTGCCTCAACATGTAGAACTCGCAAATGGCTCAAAAATTTTAGCCTATGGTAGTGGAACGATTCGAGTTTCTATGAATTATAATGGTATTTCGAATGACGCTATACTTTATGATGTTTGGTATACACCAGACATATGTCATCAATTATTCTCAGTGAAGAGTGCGACGAAACACGGCAATAAAATAACATTTGAAAACAATCGAGCAGTAATTCGTAACAGAAGTGGACAAATTTGTGCGAAAGCATCGTTTCTTGGTGGACAGTATGTTATGGATATGCACGTCATCAAATCAAAAGAACGAGTGATGATAAATGTCGCAAAACAGAAAAATTCATTGCAAATATATCATGAAAGATTTGCTCATGTAAATAAAGCGCAAACGAAAGCTTTATTAAAACGCATGTGTATTGAATTTGAAGATAACGACGAATTTTGTGATGGTTGTGCAAAAGGGAAGTCACATCGCATGTCGTTTGCACCGGAGCGATCAGAACGTTCTAAAATAGTCGGCGAGAGAATTAATGCGGATGTCTGTGGTCCGAATTCAAAATCGATAGGCGGTGCTGAATATTTCGTCTTATTTAAGGATGAATACAGTAAATGGCGTCGTATATTTTTAATTAAATCTAAAGCGCAGGTGTCTGAGTGTTTGGATACGTTTCTGAATGAAACGAAGACAGCTGGACACACAGTGAAGTTTTTACGTTGCGACGGTGGCGGAGAATTTGTAAACAACGTGGTGAAGAAAATTGTAATGAAACATGGCATTACATTTGAAGTAACTCCGCCATATACTCCAGAATTGAATGGTGCTGCTGAACGAGAAATGCGCACTATTGTTGAAGCAGCAAGGTCAATGCTGAATTCAAGCGACTTACCAAGGGGACTGTGGGCAGAAGCATGTAATACTGCCGTATATGTTTTAAATCGTACGTCGAAAACACCAATAGAACACAAAACACCATTCGAACTTTGGCATAATACTACGCTAAGAAATCTTGAACATTTACGAATCTTTGGTACGAAATGTTACGTTCATGTACCAAAACAACTACGAAAGAAGTTCGATGACAAAAGCTTAGCTGGTAATGTCATTGGGTATGTAAATAACAAAGATGGTTGGCGTATTTGGGTGCCGTCAAAGCATCGAGTTATATGTAGCCATGATGTTATTTTTAAACACGAAGAAACTTGTTCAACGTCAAAATCTGTGACTGTGATTGAAAAATCTATTGACGAGAATGAATTAGAGGATAAAATATTTACTAAGCCGAACGAGGAAGATGTTATAAGCGAAAGTATTGAAGAAGAAGAAAACAATATCGATGAAGAACCGTCTGAACTAAACGAGGAACAGTCAAGTTCCGGAGGAAGAGACGAAGAAACTGTCCGTCGAAGTATTCGTCACCAAGAAAAGCCTAAATGGATGAAAAGTGGTGAGTGGGCGTGTATGGCAGATACGCAACATACATTTGACACTCCGGCCTCGTACGAAGAAGCAATAAATTCACCAAGTAAAAACCAGTGGCTGAATGCAATGAAAGATGAGTTGCAATCACAAGATGAAAATGGTACTTGGGTTTTAGTTCCTCGACCGAACAATGTTAAAATACTCCATAATCGTTGGGTATTGAAAATAAAATCAAATAATGATGGGAATTCATTATATAAAGCACGTTTGGTAGCGAAAGGCTGTGCACAGAAAGAGGGTATTGATTTTGAAGAAACATTCAGCCCTGTAGCACGATTTGATACCATACGAGTATTACTGGCTACTGCAGCAAAGAAAAATATGTCGATGTGTCAGTTTGACGTGAAGACGGCATTCTTGTACGGTGATCTACAAGATGTAATCTATATGGAGCAACCAGAAGGTTTTGACGATGGAACCGGACGTGTATGCAAATTGCGTCGCAGCTTGTATGGACTAAAACAGGCTCCAAGGTGCTGGAATGCACGTTTTCAAACCTTCATGAAAAAGACAGGAATGAAGACAAGTTCTGCCGATCCCTGTCTATTTTATCGTCGAAATGGCAGTAACCTATTGTGTGTAGCAATTTATGTAGACGATGGGCTTGTCATTGCTACTGATAAAGAAGAAATTGAAAAGTTTTTACAAGATTTGAAGAATGAATTTAAAATTACTACTGGGACTTTAGATAATTATCTTGGAATGCAAATTGTACAACGTGAAGATGGTTCAATTTACGTAAATCAAACAAAATACACAAAGAAAATTTTGGAAGAATTTAGAATGACTGAAGCAAATCCAGTTCATACACCTTGCCAACGAGCCGAAAGTGGAACAGAAGATACAGTTGACAAAACTCTTTATCGCAGAGCCATTGGTCGCCTAATGTATTTAATGGTAGGGACACGACCTGACATTGCTTTTGCGGTAGGACGCATTGCTCGACACTTAGAGAAGCCTACGAATGCAAACTGGAATGAGATTTTGCGCTTACTGAAGTATCTACGAGGAACGGCTGATTATGGTATTCTTTACAAGAAAGATGGTGATGGGCTTGTTGTATACAGCGATGCAGATTACGCAGGAGACAACGAAACTAGAAGATCCACGTCAGGAGTTGTTGCCATTGTATCTGGAGGAGCTGTAACATGGAAGAGTCGGTTGCAAGAAGTCGTCGCCCAATCAACAACCGAAGCAGAGCTTATCGCAGCGAACGCAGGTGCACGTGAACTTGTGTGGCTCAGTAGACTATTATTGGAACTTGGGGTGTCGTCAGACATACCAACTCTTTATACTGACAGTGCAAGTGCTATAAAACTGGCGAAAAATCCTGCCTTTCATAACAGAACAAAGCATATAGCAGTAAAGTATTTTTATATACGTGACTTGCTGTTGTCAAATAAAATCCGTTTGGAACACGTGGAAGGAACAAATCAACTGGCAGATGGTTTAACGAAACCACTAGAACGTCAGCGTTTTACAAAACTTCGTAATAAAATTGGTATTACTAATTAAATGTCTTATTTAATTTGGAGGAAGTGTTGAATAAAATTAAATGAGACATTCAAGATCAAGTTAGCCGAAAGAAAAAAAGAAGAACAATAATTTCTTAAGACAAAAATGTCAAGTTTGTAAAGTCATAAAATATAAAAGTTATTATTAAAATAGTGTTATTCAGTAATATAACGAGTTCTTTTTGTGTTCAACTAGCAATAATTTATCATTTATTAATTAGTCTAATACAATATTTATATTATTATCATAATTAACGATATGTGTTCATTTCAAATTGACAAAAACGTCAAATAAGTTAACTTACGTTTGACACATAAAACGTCAAGCGTTTATTTATTTTTTGTTCAATCCATGGCTGTCGATGTTTTCAATGTAATTTTCGACATTTTCATATTCAATTTCTGTCGTTACAAAGCGTGTAAAGGTAATACTGTTTATTGATTTAGATGCAGAATTTTATGCCCTAAAATTTTATTTGACGCATTTTTTCTTAAAATAATTAAGCGAGCAGGAAATTGTAAAAAACTGATTTCACAGACACACGGTATATATATACAGGGTGTTAATACTAAGTTGTAACACCCGAAAACGGCAGTTAGAACTCATTGAAACAAACAACTATTCTTAGTTAAATTTTTTGATTTGGAGCTCCAGTTCATAGTTATTGGCGTTCTTTTGTTTTTCAAAAAATCGTCATTACTCCCTTATTTTAAGGAATATTTAAAAAATACAAAAACTTTCTGCATTTACTTTTGGTTCTCTAAAACATTTGTATTTACAATTATTTTCTATTTTATTAAATAACAAAATGGCGACCGATCAAAAATTTCAAAACAAGATATTTTGAAAACCATTTGATCGATTTTTGAAAATAAAACATTTATAAAATCCTTAAACTATCTGCTATAACATTTGTTTGAAACATTTTTGTCCAAAAAAAGTTTTTATTCAAATTGAATTACAAGATAAATTTTAACAAACGGCAACAATTATTTAAAACAAAGAAGGCTTCCTGCCATTAAATAAGAAAATTAAGCAAGAAACAAACAAACAAGAAAAATAAAACAATGAAACAACAACTGATTGAATGATGAAAATTATTTTACTTTCTTAAATAACTAAATAGGGAATATCCGAATAAATGGATTGGGAGAGGAGGTGCTGTTGCGTGGCCAGCCCGGAGCCTCGACCTAACTCCCCTAGATTTCTTTTTCTGGGGTCAGATGAAGACCCCTGTGTATGAGAGACCAGTAAACACCGAATTAGAACTGGGGGCTAGAATAGTAGCTGCAGCAGAAAATACAAAAGACAAGCAGGCAGCTCTTGCAATTGCAAGTGTCTCTTCTAATATTAAAACACGCTGCCGGGCTTGCGTTGCTGCGAATGGTGGCCATTTTGAAAATCAAATTTAGTCCCTCCCTTGTTGTTTCATTGTTCATTGTTTTATTTTTCTTGTTTTCCTTATTTAATTTTCTTGTTTAATGGCAGCAAACCTACTTTGTTTTAAATGATTGTTGCAGTTTGTTAAAATTTACCTTGTAATTCAATTTGAATAAAAACTTTTTTTGGACAGATCGAAAAAAATGTTTCAGGCAAATGTTATAGTAGATAGTTTAAGGATTTTATTTTCAAAAATCGATCGAGTGGTTTTAAAAAATCTTGTTTTGAAATTTTTGGTCGGTCGCCATTTTGTTATTGATAAAATAGAAAATAATTGTAAATACAAATGTTTTAGAGAACCAAAAGTAAATGCAGAAAGTTTTCATATTTTTTAAATATACCTTAAAATAAGGGAATAATGACGATTTTTCGAAAAACAAAAGAACGCTAATAACTATGAATAGTGTTGCCGCGAGACAAGATTTGTCGAGATTTTACATTATCTCGATCTCGACATTTTTTAAAATTATTATTAAAACCAATCTTGATCTTGAGCAACAAAATTAAAATCCATCTCGATCTTGAGGTCGAGATCTCGACGATCTCGACTTTTCGGCTATTGTCGTGCAAATTCGTTCGCTCGGACGTATTGCATTTGCGCATTAGCGCATTGGACATGTGAATGACTATGTTTAGACCTGTGACTTGTCTGTCTGTAATATATTTCATGCGATTTCAGGTGTAACCGTGTAACTTCCATTCTGATTTAATAAACGTGTTAAGTCAAGTCATCTTTGATCTGCCCTCATACCGCATAAAATCTGCACACATCCTACAATACTAATTAATGTATAATCAAACACGAAAGTTGTATTTTTTATTCTGATTTCACAATTTTTTGTCTCTTGTTTTTAATACGTATGTCCCAGAATGAATAAACTCAATAAAAAGTGTATGGTAAATATAAATACATATGTCTATACGAATAAAACACAATACGAGTACATACTATATTTATAAAATACATTGTTATTTTCTTAAAATTTTAGGAAGATAAAAATAATAATTTTTTTCCTATACATTTCGAAAGCGATGACGTCAAAATCGAGCGGGAATTACAATACCTGAAATATTGTTGAAATATGTATCCGGTTTGTAAGTGTGGCCGTGGTGAACAAATCGGATTAAATAAATATCATCTGGGTGCAAACTTAAGTTTGATTATGTGTATTTTTCACCACGGCCACACTTACAAATCGGATACGTATTTCAAGAATATTTCAGGTCTTGTAATTCCCGCTCGATTTTGACGTCACGCGTTTGGAGTTTATCAAAATTGCAAGCAAATAGACCATTTTCATTGGTGGTGTGCGCATGATTAGAGTGAGAGGTCGGAATTGCCCTGTTAAATTATTTACATGTCAGATGAGGAATGAAACCTCGTCATTTTCTTCACAAAATGTGTGTTAATAAAACTTTTTGTGAAGAATAGGACAAGTTTCATTCCTCGTCTGATAATTCCTTCACGATAACTCAGCAATTGTAATTGTTATTTACATGTTGATGATATGGTCAACTAACTTCAAAGTTGTTTATGTCATACTGCCATCTCTCATTGCGAAATAAAAAAAAATATGGTTGGGATACATTGTTGTGTCCCGGGGTGCAAAATCATATTAAATGAAAACAAAAATGTGTCTTGGCATTTATTATCTGCGGATGGTAACAGCTGACACTGTTGAGTTGAGAGATCAGCAGAGGTCATGTTAAGGTTGCTTTGTAGAAAATACAACTTATTTAATGTTTCAAAAATTGGTAATAGATGTCTCAATCTCAATGAAAATTGTATAAATGTATTTATAATAAAACTGCCTAGTATTATGTACAGTACTGATGAAATGAAATAAATGATCGAAACTTGTGTATGAATAATTAATAAGTTTTTCAAGATCAAGATCTCGCCTAATCTCGTCAAGAATTGAAGTATGTAATCTCGTCTCGATCGAGTATTTGACCTTGAAATTTATTTGGATCTTGATCTCGAA
The DNA here is from genome assembly GCA_963082715.1 of Harpalus rubripes. Taxonomy (NCBI): domain Eukaryota; kingdom Metazoa; phylum Arthropoda; class Insecta; order Coleoptera; family Carabidae; genus Harpalus; species Harpalus rubripes. The sequence continues at coordinate 150,366 of CAUJCB010000231.1, forward strand.
AATTTACTCAAGACGAGACGAGAAAAATCTCGTCTCGGCGGCAACACTAACTATGAACTGGGGCTCCAAATCAAAAAATTGAACTAAGAAAAGTTGTTTGTTACAATGAGTTCTAACTGCCGTTTTCGGGTGTTACAACTTAGTATTAACACCCTATATATATATATATATATATATATATATATATATATATATATATATATATATATATATATATATATATATATATATATATACCGTTTTAGGGCATAAAATTTTGCATCCAAATCAATAAACAGAATTACTTTTCCGTGCTTTGTAACGACAGAAATTAAATATGAACATGTCGAAAATTACGTTGAAAATATCGACAGCCATGGAATTGAACAAAAAATAAATAAATGCTTGACATTTTATCAAATTATCAGAAACGTCAAATAAGTTAACTTACGTTGTGACAGATAAAACGTCAAGAATTTATTTATTTTTTTGTTCAATTCCATGGCTGTCGATATTTTCATTGTAATTTTCAACATTTTCATAAGTAATTTCTGTCGTTACAAAGCATGTAAAGGTAATTCTATTTACTGATTTCGACGCAGAATTTTATGCCCTATAACTTTTATTTGACGCGTTTTTGCTTAAAATAATTAGACGAGCAATAATATATATATATATATATATATATATATATATATATATATATATATATATATATATATATATATATATATATATATATATATATATACAGAGAATTTATTTTAAAATGTAACATATGGTTTATCACTTCTATGGTTACACACTACTGTCAAAAAATGACAGCAATGTAATATTTGTCCATTTTAAAATGCAACATTATGAATAGTATTGCAGCGCAGGAGATACTTCCAGAACTCATCACAAATGGTGTCAATTCTTTCTACGAGGGACTAGGATATTGTCTCAGTGTGAATGGAGGTATTTTTGAATATTTATTACATTAAAATTATGAATTTTTGTAAGCCAAAGTTTTCTAAGATGTGCTACATTAAAGTTTTGATTTTTTGGTAATAGTATGTAGGCTAATTTATTGGAAATTGGTATTGAAAATACATAACTACAAATTTTTGTATGTTGCATTTTAAAATGGACAAATATTACATTGATGTCATTTTTGACAATAGTGTGTAGTATCCATAGAAGTGATTGACCATATGTTGCACGTTAAAATAAAATCCCTGTATATATATATATATATATATATATATATATATATATATATATATATATATATATATATATATATATATATATATTTATTTATTTTGATAGTAAATTAGATTCCCTTTAAAAAAGTATTAAGTAATAAGGGGTCTAAAATTATAAATTAAGAAGTTATCTACGTTCATAAAAAATAGTAGTTCATCATATAAATTATATTTGAAGAGTTTTTCTATCTGATTTAAAATAAAAGAATTATAAAGAGAGGACAGACCGATGAATCACCCGGTATATATATATATATATATATATATATATATATATATATATATATATACAGGGTGTTTCCTTTAAAACAACCAGTGCTTTTTTGGGCGAACTAATGACTTTAGAAAAAAATGTTATATACAAGAAATGATCAAGAATAAAGGGCTAATTTATTAATAATAAACCCAAAATTCGACTAGTGGTTCTCAAACGGCAGAACAAAATTATATTTTTTTAAATGGTATCCTATATAATTTTTTAATCCATTAGATAGAGAATTTTTTTCTGATTTCAACGATATAAATATGGTATATGGTTGTATAACAATTATTTCGAGAAAAATGGTATTAAAAATAATGTTATATTACAATAGGCTATGCAATACACAGGTTGTTGCTTAGTTACGCTAGTAGAAAACCCATTTTTTATTACATTATTTCTAGTTTTTAATACCATTTTTCTCAAAATAATTGTTGTACAACCCTATGCTACATTTATATCGTTGAAATCACAAAATAAAATTCTATTTAAAGGGCTAGAAAATTATATAGGGTGCCTTTTAAAAAATTATAATTTTGTTCTACCGTTTGAGAACCACTGGTTAAATATTCGGTTTGTTACTATTGATACATTATACCCTTATACTTGATCATTTTTTGTATAAAACATTTTTCTCTAAAGTTGTTTGTTCGCCCAAAAAAGCGCTGGTTGTTTTAAAGGAAACACCTGTATATATATATATATATATATATATATATATATATATATATATATATATATATATATATATATATATATATATAATTTAATAAGACGCAAATTCTGGCAGTCTCGTTATCGTCACTGATAATAAAATTATCAATGGAAATAAAAATGACAAGGAAAACAAATACAAAAAAGCATTTTATTATAACTATTTGACATTTAATATTTTTTGACATTTACAACTAACAAAAAAAAATTGTACAATACTCGAATGAGCTAGGAACAAACTCTTTTGAGTGTTATAATAGCTTAGGCGCAAAATAGGAAAAATATTTTCAACAATTTCGTACACATTAATCACAAAGGGTCAGTTGTATAAAATGTTGTTAGCTGATTACCGGCTAAATCATGTAACACGTCACTTATATTAAACAGCGTAGTGTCATATTTTGACAAATAGAAACAAATGTAACAAGTGACACTAAGTGTTTTTCATCACAGCCACATATTTTGATTGGATAACATTGTTAGCTATGTCGTTTAATATAAGCGATGTGACACGTGATACAGCCGTATGTGTTTAACTGCATATTGCAACAATGGATACGAATACTATTCTAATCGTATAGGTACAGGATCACTACTAAAAATTACTTTAAAAAATCTTCATAATAAACATCTTTATGCATTTTAAAGGTGAAATACTTATAAACTAGTTACATATCTATTTAAGTATCCCCAAGGGACTTTTTTATTGATACTTACACCATTTTAATTACTACTAAGTACAAGTATATTTAATGAAGTGCTTAAAAATAAAGTATTTCAGGCAGTCCCTTATGTACTTAAATGATCTACCAAGTTTGGCGTTCTACTTATACTGGTGCTGCTCTTATGGTATAAATGTATTAAGTACTGTCCATCTCTGGGATAAACCTGATATACTTTATTTTTCATAATCTTCAGAGGCGTTGGATAGTCAAGCTACCGGTATGATGGTGTAAAGCAATTGCAGCAAACCACGTCGAACACCCGAATCACTAGAATTGCCCTTAACATGGAGTACTGCAATAAATACACATATAGTTAATGTACTAAAAACACTATAGGTACCGTATAAAACCAGTTTGTTTGTACAACATATTATGTTGCCTAACGCCAAATTACAAAGTTTCAGTATTCATATCTCACTTATTGCGATCAATTTGTAAAACTCGTTTTTGTAAATTATAAAATTTTAAATTTAAAAATTAAAGTGAATTTTTATCGAAGAAATAAGAGAAAATTATGAATAATTAACCTGGTTAAGCCATATCAGGTAGGCTGTAAAAACAGTTAAGGTAATAATTGTTTACCGTAACAAAGTTATTCCTTGTTAAATATTTTTTTGCCATTGTTATTATGTTATGATCAAATTGTTTTGGCGTCGTTAGAGAACGAAGCCGGGTACGCAGATTCGTAACTAAATATTCAGGCAAACGGCACTATATTTTGCAAGCGCCAAAAAACTATTTGTATAAGTCAATTGTAGTTCTTGCACTATTCCAAAAAATGATTTGCTTTTCGCACAGTTGCTACCTTATAAACAATACTGAAATGGCCTACTTTTCTACAAAATTTTTTATATAAAATAGTGTCATGTTTATGCGGTTGGAGAAACCATTTGAATAATAAATTGGCATGGATTTACAAACGTAACCTAAAAAATCAACAAACATTTTTTATTGTTTTTGCATGGCAAGTTCAAATAAATGTAATTAGGCACTTACATTTACCTTTAAAATATGTTCATTTAAGTTACAATTAACAATTTAGTATTAAAAGTTGTAACATGTTGCTAACTTTTGTGTTAAAAATACTTGTTTATTTCTATGTTACGTCCAATAATTCAACTGCCCTTGTAGGTGACTATTAATTACAAAATATTTAATAATAAATATACCTTCTGTGAGGCGGATGTGACCCCCATGACGCTGACGTGCTTTGGGACATCGCTCTAGTCCTTTGCCCCATAGAAACTCCACCGCTTCGAGCCAAGTCTTGCCCCTAACGCTGTTTGGTGTCGCACACGTCGGAATGAAAGGATCAGTAACATACATTTTACGGTGTACCACAAGATTCATCAGTTCACATATAGTTTCATCACAATGCACGGGGTTGTCATAAAAGTACAATTCTTTTAAACTGCTCAAATCATCTATAAACCTTTCGTTAATTTTAGTGAGACGATTTCGAGCAATGGCTATAAAATTTAATTGGGGAAGATTTACAAAACAGTTGTCGTCAATGGAAGTGATCTGATTCCCATTCATCCAGACTTGTTCCAAATACTTCAAATTTGTGAATAAATTTGTTTGTAATGTTCTTATTTTGTTATCTGAAAAACTTATTGTTTTTATGTTTATTGTATTGGAGAATAAAGAGTTTGGCAAATCTGTCAACTGGTTGTCCATTAACTGTATATGTGTTAAATTTTTATATGGAATAAATTCAGTCCCTGCAAGTGACCTTATATTTCCTCCTAAAACAAAAATTTAAAAAATAATATTAAAATACACGATAATAATAGATATGATTATACCATGACTGTAAAAGTAATCTGCTTTGTAAAACCTTAAGTTAGCAGCTGAGGCCAGAAAATCAGATAAGATAAGTTACCCGATGAGCACACAATATTAAATTGAATGAAGTGCATGTAATCGCATAAAAAAGCAATTATTGAAATAATTTTAACATGAGGGAGGTAACTTTATTTTAGCCTAAAACAACTGTTTATGTAATAGCCGCGTATTTTTTTTATTATAAATAATTTTTAACGTAGACAAAATTTAACGGTAGCTTTAAAAATAAAAAATAGCGTTGATTTAAATGGGGAAATCTATTTTGAATGCAGTCAGTTCTCAAGTACGATCTGTTATAAACCCTAAAATGTGATTATGTTTAAAAACTCATCAACAAATCATTTGATCACAGACAATACCTTCCATATCTAATGGGTGAGAGAAAGTTAAAAAAATTAAATTTAAATGATATGCATAGGTCTTGTGACGAAGGTATTTAATTTTCTGTTTAGCGTTATAGTCTTTTGGGTAGCAAGTTAGTTTTTTGTTAAAATTTAATTATTCAAATCGAGGTTCAAACCCCACACGTAAAAATGTGGTGTTTGTAGTTTTGTTATTTTGTATTGAATTAAATTTCGCACATAATGTAATTGTTTGGTTATATTGTATGCCGTTTGTTTTAAAATGTATAACAATACAATGTATTTTGTTTGGAATGTCTTCAACGCTCGAATATTCAAAACCACAATATGCATAGACAGAATCATTTAAATCCCGAATATTCAAAAAACACAATCGCGCATCGGCAGAAAGCGCTTCGCCCGACTCATTCAAAAACCGTATACGTGGGCGTGGTCAAGCGGAGGTCACTCTAGGTTAGGTTATGGTTGGATTTGGTTAAATACTACTATTCCAAAAATTATGATTTTACATATTCTTTTTCCTTGTATCCATAAGCAGACGGGATTAGAATTTGGTTATAATTGGTCAACCCTCATTTGAAGATTTTAGCAGTTTTTCTTGAAAAAATGCTCTTAAATTAATATCATTATTACCTCCCGTCATACCGTAGGTATGTAATCGTGCCAAAAATGTGATGGTGAGCTGTCAGTAAATAAGCACGAATTAGGGTCCCCACAACACGATTTTACTATTTTCACGATGATGTCTGTGTGTGTTTTGTGTATGTGTGTGTGTGTGTGTGTGACCATTTTTTTCGTCCACGATAACTCTAATATCAAACTTCCAATAATCTCTTTATTCCGTATATAAGCTTTATGCATTCATATAAAGAGTTGATTAGATTTTGGGTAAAAATTAACAACCGGAAATAGTACTTTATTTGAAGCTCATAACTGTTTTTAATGAAAAACTATATTACAATATAATCCAAAACTTTTTAATTTTAGTATTTCAGAGTTTTATATCAGGGAAACAACATATTAAATTTTGGCTAAAATTAATAAACCGGAAGTGATACTTTACTTGAAGTTTTGAAGAGATTTTCGTGAAAAAAATTGATATTTAAAACTCGTATATGATTGAGAATAACATATTAGATTTTGATTACATATGATAAACCGGAAGTGGTACTTAATTTGGCACTCAACAGATTTTGGAGGAAAAATATATCACTATAATAAGAGTTTAGTAGACAGGTTTGTGAAATTATGCAGCCTAGCTCGGTGATTGGTTTAGCTCGTACAGCTATATTCAGACTTCGACCGGAGGCAACCAATGACATTCAAACATAACCTTCGTCTGAAGCGTGGCTTTCAGTTTCAAAAATGCCAGTCTGTCTTGCTATTCAGGGCCGGATCTAGAGGCACTTGCCTCAGGTTTAAAGTTTAACGGGGCGCCAACAAAAAAACCAAAAGAGCATTTTTTACTACCTATTTATAAAAGCGCCTCAATAATTAGATAATTACTTCAATAATGAAGATTATTCATTTGCAATATGTAATAATAAAATTTACATTAAATGAATTTGTTTAGCACAGCATGCAATCTGCATTTAGGGCACGGCGCCTGTGTAAGTTGATCTTTCAGAAATAATTGACATAAAATCGAAAATTAATTACAATTTTTTGGGTACGCTATGAATTTGGGATAATATATACTCAAGTAGATAAAGTAGTGCAGTTCAAAAATATTACTGTGTTTAAAGCATCTCAACTTATTAAAGAACTGGTAATGTGTTTGCACGAAATGAGGGATCATCGTTTCGAAGACGTGTTTGAGGAATGCAAAATTATTGAGGAACGTTTAAACATTACACCTGAATTTAAAAATGAAAGAAAAAGAAAGGCAAAGAGGTTGCATATATATGAAGCACAGGACGAAAGAAGCAATTTTCTTACCAGAAACTTTTTATAATTGAAATAAATCAATCATTGGATGCTCTTATATTTAATTTAAACTGGAGGTATGAAAAACTTAACAACGTAGCAACAGATTTTGGATTTTTTCTGGTGAGAAACTAGCCCCTATGAGTATGATTTGCAAAAATTAGTTGCTAATTTAGTTCTAAAATATTAGTGACTTAAATGCTGTAAAAATGGCAAATGAAATTTCGAGTTTTATGATGCACGCTTTATCTATTCTTCCCAATGTAACTATAGCTTTCAGTTTAGACCTTTAAAAATTATACATGAATATAGATTAACAGAATCGTACCACAACCTGTGACCCCAACCTCGAGCTTTAGGAATTTTTCTAACGATTCCCGTTACGGTTGCTTCGTGCGAATCTTTTAGTAAACTTACGTTGATTAAAAGTTATCTAAGATCGACGCTCAGTCAAAAGAGATTGTCAAAAATGGCCATTTTCTCGATTGAGAAAGGAATATGTAAGGATATAAACTTTGTTAAAATAATTGATGACTTTGCAACAATTAAAGCCAGAAAAGTGCTATTGTATAATAATTGTGAGAAGTTATAAGTTCTTATTTTTTTTGTGAGTTTCTTGCCATAGATTATATTAGTGTATATTTATTTCTTGTAGTTCATACAGAAACACTGTTTATTTTTAATGTATATTAATTTATCATTAATATTCTTTGTTTTCTTTCTTTATTGTTGACACTGTATGTACCTAGATAATAAAATTTACTCTAAATATATATATATATATATATATATATATATATATATATATATATATATATATATATATATATATATATTCTATTTACATATGTAACCTTACATATATTTTGTAAAGCACAAACATATTTTTTTCAAAACACTTGGGGGGAGGGGGCGCAATTTTTCCTTTTGCCTCAGGTGTTCAAATATCTAGATACGGCTCTGTTGCTATTAGATGCTATAATCGTTCTTTTGATACAGCAAATAATAGAACGAACAGAAAAAAAATTTTCATAGGTAGGTATCTCACAAAATATGTCTAATGCAATACAGAAATATTGTTGTAATCAAATTTAGCTTTCTATAATTATTAATCGAGGAGCTAAGCAAATATATAATTTATATATAGGTATATTGCCATGTCCGGCAAAAACCGCATTGATTAATATCCATGCATATTTCCAATTACGGATTACGAAAGTAAATAATCAAATATAAAGCATGACATGCGTGGGAAACGTTTTGTCTGTTGTCATATTTAAGTAATGGTATTTAAAAATTTATTTATGAATATTATGAATTAATGAATAAATAATTTTGTATTCATCAATTTACAATATTAATATTATTTGTAATCCCTCTATTTGAATTTAGCGCCAAACTAAATTTTGTTCGATTTCCCAATGGTTTTTCCAAAATTAATCATAAAATATAGAAATAAAGGTGCTGCACTTTAACCAAAAAACCTGGAGTTAATTGGTTTTTTGTAATTTGTGTCGTCTTTGTCTCATAAAAATTAGTCTTCAGATTTGAGACGTTATGGTTACTTTTGTGCATTTTTGTAAATCATTTTAATTCATTGAAATGGATGAATTTAAAACTGGTGAGTTTTATTTTGTTTGACATTTCATTTTACTGTGTTCCTTACAATTAATAATATATTTATTCTATTTCACTTCTTTGATACTTTGATTATTGTTTGGGTTATTATTTATTGTTTCGCTGTTAACTTAAAAAATATATTAAGCATTTTAAGAAATTACTTTGTCATGTAGTTGGTATTTAAAACTCTGTTTCTATATTAATGAATATTGTTTGGATGTTAGACTTTAAGGTTATACGACTTTTTTAAAATAAATTAAATAGAAAGTCGTTATCTATTGTTAAATATTTTATTTTCTTGTAAAATATTTACCTCCCGTCATACCGTAGGTAAGGGAGGTAAAGTAATCGTGCCAAAAATTCGATGGTGAGTTTTCAGTAAATAAGCACGAATTGGGTTCCTACAACACGTTTTTACTATTTTTACGATGATGTGTGTGTGTGTGACGATTTTTTTCGTCCACAATAACTCTTATAACAAACTTCCAAATATTTCTATTTTCCGTATTTAACCTATATATAAAGAGTTGATTACATTTTGGGTAAAATTGGATAACCGGAAGTGACCCTTTACTTCAAGCCCATAACAGTTTTTAATGAAAAACTATATTAAAATATAATCCAAAACTTTTCAATTTTAGTATTTAAAACTTCTATATTAAGGGGAACAACATATTAGAATTTGGATAAAATTAATAAACCAGAAGTGACACTTTACTTGAAGCTCTGAACAGATTTTCGTGAAAAATATATTATGATATATTCCAAAACTTGTCAAATTTAGTATTTAAGACTTTTATATGAAGAATAACAACAATTTAAATTTTGGATAAAATTGATTCGTGAAAAATATAATAAGATATATTCCAAAACTTGTCAAATTTAGAATTTAAGAGTTTCATGTAACGGGAAGCAATATATTAGATTTTGACAAAAATTGATAAATCGGAAGTGATACTTTATTTGAAACTCTGGATAGATTTTCGTGAAAAATAAATTGATACAATCCAAAACTTATCAAATTTGGTATTTAAGACTTTTATATTAATTAGAACGACATACTAGATGTTTTCTAAAATTGATAAACCGGAAGTACTACTTTACAGGAAGCTATAAACAGATATTCTTGAAAAAATATATTAAAACATGACCAAAACTTCACAAATTTGGTAAGTAAAACTCGTGTATAATTTGAAACATTAGATTTTGACTATACCTATATGATAAACCGGAAGTGGTATTTAATTTGGAGATCTGTACAGATTTTTGAGGAAAAACATATAAAATATAATCTAAAATTTGGTATTACGGACTTTACTATTTATTGGAACAACAAATTAGATTTTGTTTATAAACGATCAACTGGAAGTGATACTTTACTTAAAGCTCATTACTGTTTCATACATGGAATTGACGGGAGGTCATGTGTTGGTCACATTAGATTTTTTTTATATTTAATGATATAAGTATTACTAGTTATTTATTATACAAGCGGTTCAAATGGATGTTTAATGAGCGGCAAGTTTAAGCACGCGAGGGGCGAAGTCGCCAGCGAGTTAAACATTCATTTTAACCGTCAGTGTAATACAACTGTTTATTCAATTTTATCCTAATAAACTTCTCCAATTTGAGTGTAAGATTTTTATAAATGAAAGCAGAAGCTTAAAATGTCACTAAACGCTTGCAGTTATTTAGTCGCTGAATGTGAGTTTATTTGTCGATAATAAAACTGATGGTGATGGAAGGTAATGTACTGAAAATAAAGAATCTTTTGCAATAAATTTTCTTTATGGAATTTATATAAAATACATAGAAATGACGGAAGGCATTGTGCTGGCCACAATATAATTTCTGGGAGACATAAAACAGTGAAATTAATTTATAGGGAATTAAAAACTGCCAAGTCTCTCATTCTAACTATTAAAGGACTTAAAAACTGACAAATTAACTGCTGGTGATTTAAAAACTACCAAAGATGTCAAAAAATTACTGGAAGTGTTAAAAATGCTCAAATTATTTTTAGCTGACTTAAAAACTGTTGATATCAATGCGACAAATTAATAGCTGGTGCCGAAAAACTGCCAAACTAATATTGGGGACTTAAAACTGTCAAATTAATTTTAAGCTAACATAAATCTGTCTAAGCTGTGATACTATAAGTAATGATTCGAAAGTGCTCACTCACTGATTAATTTTATATTTTTAGTCACATACTTAAAGCAATACTTGAAAATATATAATCCTCTTTATTATAGCTATGGTAATGGGATGTAAAATAGTAAAACAAAAGAGAATACCCCCTTTACTATTAGGTGGCGGGCGGTAAGACGTCGTGGATGATAATATTTAAAGAGACTTACCATCAATATTAATAAACTGTATCTCTGTAGGAAAATCTGATGGCACTGATGTCATAGTATACATCTCAAAGCATTGTGCGGTTTTCAAATTCGTAAATTTATGATTATTGGCAGTAAAATCTGTCACCAAACAGTTGCAAGGAGTACATTTTGGACTCCATTCGGCGGTTGCACTCAAGATCAACAAAAAGATTAATATCAGCATGGTGTTCAACCGACTATAAAATGATGAGTAAAAATATTTACTTACTTCTTCATCTATTTATACTAGTTGTAATAAAATGCTTTTTTGTATTTGTTTTCCTCGTCAATATTGTATATTCAAAAAATTATGGTCGACTGTGTTGGGGATGGAATAAATAAAGTTTCGGACTGGCAGTCAATATTACAATTTATTCACGCCGACGTTTCGACTATACAATAGTCTTCTTCAGGGCTAGAATGGTCGAGTTGAAGGAAAAAATACACATGTGGATAAGCGTAGATACAATCAAGTCGGACATTTAAAAAAATAAATAAATAAATAGTCAAAAAACACAGATCACAGAGTGAAAATCGTCAAATAATAAAAAATTGTCCAAGATGACTACAATAAACTAAGCTGAATATAAGAAAAAATATTTTAAAATGGTAACTGTACATGTGTGTTTTACACCAATCTAAGGACTAATCTCATTAGTCCTTAGATTGGTGTAAAACACACATGTACAGTTACCATTTTAAAATATTTTTTCTTATATTCAGCTTAGTTTATTGTAGTCATCTTGGACAATTTTTTATTATTTGACGATTTTCACTCTGTGATCTGTGTTTTTTGACTATTTATTTATTTATTTTTTTAAATGTCCGACTTGATTGTATCTACGCTTATCCACATGTGTATTTTTTCCTTCAACTCGACCATTCTAGCCCTGAAGAAGACTATTGTATAGTCGAAACGTCGGCGTGAATAAATTGTAATATTGACTGCCAGTCCGAAACTTTATTTATTCCAATATTGTATATGTTTTCCTTGTTATTTTTATTTCCTTGATAATTTTATCATCAGTGACGATAACGAGACTGCCAGATTTTGCGTCTTATTAAATAATA
>CAUJCB010000231.1:170937-194947 GCA_963082715.1 Harpalus rubripes
TAGGGGTTTCCACTATTTTTAAATTTTTTTTTATATGTTATTCCTCATGAAAACTTATATGTATTATAATAAATAACACATTTTTATCATAACAGGTTTTCTGTAAAAAAATATTGAAAACAGTATTTTTTGCAACTCGTTTGAACGGCCAATTTTTACCGCCCCGACAGCGCGTAAAAGGCCGGCTAATGTAGCTAATGCTCAACAGATGGTGCATGAGTCTCTTAGTGGCGTCATCTGTCAATTGATGGTGTACTAACACTCTTCTATTACAGTTTTCTTGAACTAACGCATAGGGGTAAGGATAGGAGTTTTCACTGAACTACAAACAAATGTTTTATTTCAAACTGAGTTTGTTTGTGACCTTACAATTCTTAGAATTAAAGAACTGAACTTCGAATCTTTCGAGTACGACGTCAAGATAATAAGACTTACAAAATATTTGGAGACATAAATTATATCATACATAATTTATAATTTAATTTGTTACGAATCCTAATCAAAAATTCCAAATCCCTCGTCAACTGAACATCTGGGTGGAATGTTTGTATCCTGGTTTTTCCACAAATATTCTTTTACGGGTGTTTCAACTTGTAAATAATTATAGGCAAAGGCATAACTTCTGGTAATCCCTTGAATTCGTTGCTGGAGATTTACCAAATATTTTACAAATATTTAATCCACGAAATACAATAATCTATAAAATACGTATACCTTAGAAAATGCTTTACCAATATAACATACGGCAAATTAGTAATAATAATAATAATAATAATAATAATAATAATAATAATTAATAATAATAATTAATAATAATAATTAATAATAATAATTAATAATAATAATAATTAATAATAATAATAATTAATAATAATAATAATTAATAATAATAATAATTAATAATAATAATTAATAATAATAATTAATAATAATAATTAATAATAATAATTAATAATAATAATAATTAATAATAATAATAATTAATAATAATAATAATTAATAATAATAATAATTAATAATAATAATAATTAATAATAATAATAATTAATAATAATAATAATTAATAATAATAATAATAATTAATAATAATAATTAATAATAATAATAATAATTAATAATAATAATTAATAATAATAATAATAATAATAATAATAATAATTAATAATAATAATAATAATTAATAATAATAATAATTATTAATAATAATAATAATTATTAATAATAATAATAATTAATAATAATAATAATAATTAATAATTAATAATAATAATAATAATTAATAATAATAATAAATAATAATAATAATAATTAATAATAATAATAATTAATAATAATAATTAATAATAATAATAATAATTAATAATAATAATAATTAATAATAATAATTAATAATAATAATAATTAATAATAATAATAATAATAATTAATAATAATAATAATAATAATAATTAATAATAATAATAATAATAATTAATAATAATAATAATAATTATTAATAATAATAATAATTATTAATAATAATAATAATTAATAATAATAATAATTAATAATAATAATAATAATTAATAATAATAATAATTAATAATAATAATAATTAATAATAATAATAATTAATAATAATAATAATAATAATTAATAATAATAATAATAATTAATAATAATAATAATTAATAATAATAATAATAATTAATAATAATAATAATAATTAATAATAATAATAATTAATAATAATAATAATAATAATTAATAATAATAATTAATAATAATAATAATAATTAATAATAATAATAAATAATAATAATAATTAATAATAATAATTAATAATTGTATTGTATTCACATTTTTAACTAGTTTATAACACCTACTTCATTAATTTTTAAATATAATGTTCCAATTTGAATGTGCTGCCATCTATTATCACATAGGAAGATATTGAATGTATTTGATGTATATAGGTAAAATCGAATATTGTAAACTACTCCCATCACACACACACACATATATATATATATATATATATATATATATATATATATATATATATATATATATATATATATATATATATTGACGGATAACATAGAAACTAAAATCGCTCCGGCAAATGACGTCACTGGCTGGCAGCGTTTCAAACGTAGTAAATTGTTTTCATTCATTTTTAAAAAATTGGAAATATATTTAACCATTTAAGTAGTGTTTTCAGAAATGTTTTATGATATATTTTAGTGTAATAGTGTTCTTTTTCAATATTTTGATTACGGTGGAAACCCCCATTGTAGATTTTTATCCTTTCTCTAGGTGATAGGACTAGAAAGAAAAGAAATTTATAGCAATAGCTGTGTTAGTTAAGAAAGAATAAGAATCTGTGAAGTTGAAATTTCAACTAAAAAATTATTGAACAAGAAACAATGCGCTCAGGTTTACTTTGTCCAAATAATTAAAACGGTAATTTTTATTTATTACAATTTAAATTTATGGTAATGCAATTTTGAATTGATTGTATTGTTAATTCACTAATTCCAGGCAAGTTATGAAATATATGATGACGTTACTTGAAAATGTTGACACTGTCTACTCAATTTGTGGCGGCTACTAGCAAACAAATATGAAAAGTTGACGTTTTAATCCATGATTTCTAGTTGCACGTTGTGGCGAACTATCGAATATATGCCATATATGTTTTGTATTAAAAATTGTAAGAACAGCTGTTGCCGTTATCTGTGCAACTGAGCAGTGAGTGTTGACAAAATGGTGGAAAGTAAAAGTCTAGATCAATAAATTGTTTATTAAAATATTTCATTATTTAAAGAGTTTTATTTATATGTTGTTTTCTCAATATAAAGGCTTGATGGTTCACGTAACGTCCTTCAATCCCATATTCAAGTTTCATTTATAATAATAACCAATACGAACCACCGATATGTCAAATCAGGATGGTTCATTAATAAACCTTGGAGTTCATTGTATGTATTGGTTTTCCTCTTTCATAATTATTGTATAATGCTTGATACAGTGTTTTAATGTAAACAATCAGACAAAATCACAAGGTATACAAACTGTCAAAATGTGAAATTTCAATTTTTAGCGGGAAGTGCTACCCGCAAAACTGATAAAAAAACACCAACTCATATTTTTGACAAGTTCTTTTTTAAAAAATCTAATTGTAAAATTACCTCAATAGAAAATATAGTATAAAAACATGTATCTTAAGGCCTGTTGACGCACTCGTACGTTAACAGATTGCCTTATTATACTTGTGTTTTAATGTACTATTTTAGAGTTAAAAATGTAAAAATGTGGCAGGTCATTGTTACTTTTAATACAACTGTTAAAAGCGAATCAGTTACCTTGGTAATGACGATTGAAACAACAATTCGGCATATGTCAAAAAATTATCAGAAATGCAAATTTAAATGAAAAGTGTGGAAGTTTGGAAACGACGCGACACTTAAATAACTATTATTAATTAGTTTACTTTTGTTGTTTTGTTATTTTCTGCATAGGTATACTACTTGAAAACAAATTTCAGATTTCAAAAAGTCGATAGCAGAACGCTTGAAAGTATTATAAATTTAAAAAAAAGTAGATGTGTGAGTGAGAGAGGTGAAAAAAGACGCAGATATTAAGGGCAGGAACCGGAAACCGAACCGAACCCGAACCGAAAACCGTTCTCCGAACCCACCTTTTTTGCGAACCTGAACCAGAACCCAAATCAACGTTAATTTGGTCAACATGAACCCGAACCGGAACTGAACCCACTATTTTCGAGTTCAAAAAACCTGGTTCACTGAACCAACATGTATTAATATTTCTGTGACACATAGTTACAAATAGGATTAGTTTTGTACTGAAAAAATTACCTTCAAACAATACCTACATTTTTAATATTTTATGTCATTATTTGAAGATGAGTAAGATTTATTAGAAAGCTAGTAAAAGATAATGAAAAAGCCCAATCAGAAATATTAAAATTAAGCTAAACTAGGGTTGCCATACTGTGAGATGATAATCTAGGACATTAGTACTTAAAATCTAGGACAATCCCGGACATTTACCCTTCCAAAAAAGAGGACAAAAACTAGGACGCAGTTTATATTTTGTAATTTTTTAATGGTACCTAAAAAATAATTAAAATATTTTTTCTATATTTATTTTAATTACATATATTTATATTTCAATGCTTATTACTCCTTTAAAAGAATTTGGTAACAGTTTGTTACGTTCTTTCGTCCACTGAGCTTGAATTAAAGAAAATATTTTTTCTACATTTGCATTATGACTTATGGCAAAAAAATACTGAGCTAGTTTTAATAATTCACTGTACAGTTCATCAGAAGCACATGATTCGAAATATTTTACCCATTTGACGTGTATAAGACTGTCCTCATTACCTAGCTTTTCCATAAAAAGATTTAAATTGCACCATTGTTTAAAAAAAATTCATCGTTTAATGCTACACCTTTTTTCTCCATATACTGTAGACATATTACCACTTCTGACCAATCAGGTTTGTTTTTGTAATCCATCCATTTGAAAACATTGAATTCTAGAAGAGGACGAAACCATATTTCCAGATATTCTTTTGTACTCTCGTATAGCTTATTTGCGTTAGAATAGAAAATATTTACTTCTTTTTCAAAACCATTTTCCGTAGCTTTTTTCAAAAGTTCAATTATTTTAAGTGGAGTGAAATTATTATTGATTCTTTCTTGCAAATAATAGACATTGTTTCTATTATTGAATTGTTGCTCCTTTCCATTTGCTGAATGCTGGCATGAAACGCTGACATTAGAGAATGTACGCTCGTAAATAAGCTTCGCTTAATTCATTTTCAAGAAAACTTAATATAATTTTTGGAGCATTAACTATAGAAAGGAAATATGATTTCAATGTTTCAAACATATGTAACAATCTATCAATAGCTGGAAATAATGACAGCCATCTCGTTTTCGAATGATATAGAAGTTGTTTGTATTCAGTATCAATAAAGTTACAAAAATCTTTGAGTTGTTTTGTTCGAATTGAATAAATTGAGAAATAATTAAAAATTTTAAAAATTAGAACATCTATAACTATAGGTAACGAAAAATCACAACCATGATGAACTGCATTGTTCAGCACATGGGCTGGGCAGCCAATTCCAATTAAATTTTCTTTGACTATGTTTTTAATTTTGAAAAAACATTATTTAAACCCTGTCTTTTACGACCACCAAAATTTGTGTTGCAGTTATCTTCGCCGAATGCAATGCACTTGGCTGATACTCCATTTCTATTTAATACCTCAGCAACAAGTTCAGAAATAGTAGTAGAGTCTTCCTTAGGTTCAAAAATAAGGTCTAAAATATTGGATTGTATGCCTCCATTTTTAAAATTAAAATATTGAACCACTATTGGAAACATTTTTGTTGCTAAATTATTACTAGCATCAGTAGAGACAGAAATATACGCAATATTTTCTAAATCATTCAAGATCTGCTTAACAGAAAATGGTCCAAGAATATTATTTACTATTGTTGTTGCTTTTGTTCGAGCGCAACTAACTTTTTTACAAATTTCAGAATCGAAATAATTTTTTTTATTCATAGCAACTGAGCAATCTAATGAATTATAGGAATGATGATGGCATACTGTGTGGAATGAAAGTGTTGCTTCTGCAGCTGCTACTAATTTTGTATCTGATGTTCTTTTAACGAGTGAACTAAAACAATTTGAAGTTCCTGCTGCACTTCTGATATGAGTTTGATGTTTTTTACTGGCAATATGATCATCGATGTCCGTTTAACAGAAAATTTATGCTACTGCTAATATATTAAATTTTTGGGAGGAATTGTTAGACTCTATGACGATTGCGAAAGTTGAGATAGCAGTTACAGCTACAAAAGTTAGTGTGGAACGAACATTTTCTGCAGTGAAATTCTTTTTGCAATTTCAACGAGTAAATATGTATATATGAAATATCAGATACTTTGATTATTAGATTAAATGAAAATTTCTTTACAAAGTAAATTTATTGGTACGGCTATTTTTAATGTAAATAATTCTTTTGGTTTTTCATTTTTATTATTTACTTAAGAGAGTAATATTATTTTGTTATTATTGAGCATATCGCCTTTTATTTACTATACTCGTATGTACATTTTTTTATTTCAGATACATATTTTTTAACTTTTCAAACCCGAACCACTAAAAATATTTTTTTCTGAACCCGAACCGAACCTGAACCCAATTTTATTTTCATCTCTGAACCTGAACCCAAACCGAATTCGTTTTTCTGCGGTTTCCGATCCCTGATTAAGGGCATTAAAATCTCACATATTTTAAAAACTAATAACTTTTTTAAACTTTGATCGTCCTTAACATACAGTTTTGTCAATTTTTAGTATAAGTGACCAATTTTCTAATTGATTACTATGATGGAGGACCCCATTCACACTTAAACTATTTACTATAATTTCCTATGTGGCCTATTCCTAATATCTCAATGGTTAGATCTGCTATACATCTGTGCTGCGATATTCTTCCAACTTGCGACCAAAGTTTCTGCTTCTTATTTTCGAAAACGTTGAATATGTTTCTTTCGTAATTGACTATATTTGAAACTACGTATCCAGACATCAATCTGCAATATAAATAACAATAAGATATAAGATAATAACTAATTGCAGGAGGGGAGACTTATATAAATTTTTATATATTAATCTTTATTTAAAAAAAAATGTTCTCTAGTCTTTTACCTTCCGTCACGTTTAGGTAAGGAAGGTATTGTCTTTGTAGACCGGGCGCCAAGAAACATTCCGTTTGAAAAAACCGGTGGATTCATTCTGATTGATGATTTAAGTTCAGAAAGACCTAAAGAACGAAAATCTGAATGTTGCCAAAGTCAGTGGTCAATTTTTTTTTAGACGGGGTATAAGTATTATTGATGAAATCGCTGTAACGGTCAAGAAAACGTTGTTTTTTACTACTAAAAAGTTGTTTTCGTAGGGCATGAAATTACAAACATCACGAATATTATAAAAATACAAATTTAATATGATAAAAAAGCCGCATGCCTGTGTGTTTGGTCGCGAATCTGGCGAACCGGGTTCAATCCCGACCGATGCCATAAAGAAATATTTCGAATTTAAATGGCACAAAAGTTACCCTTGTGGCGCACTCTCCACACATTAATGAGTGCCCGTGAGGTGACGCTTGGTAAATGCCTGCACGGTTGCCGGATACGACCGATGGTCGTTTACTTTGTTTCCCTCTCCGCAGCAGTTTATACCAGCTCCAAAGTATTATAGCGGGCCATATTGTACCCGACACGGTTTAGACGGTTTAGTTATAAAAGAGTTTTCACATAACGTCAAACTAGATAGTGTGGTAGCTTATTTTGATGTCTGAGTTACCAAATTTAACTGTAAATTCTAATAGTTTTTCCAGAAAAAGCAGATTGATGATAAAAAAAAATTAGTTAGAGGCCAAGTATATTACATTTAAACAAGCCTGTGTTGCCAGATCATAGCAATTCGACCCCTTCCGTCCCTGTATTAGTAAAAAATTTTGCACATCATTAAGCTATATCTCAAACAATATGGCCAAAAAGTTATTTTTATTTTAATATTTGTCATTTATATATTTCTATAAACTGAGATGTTTTCCAATAAAATAGGAAGCACTGTTTTGAAGCTACATTGAAAAATATGACATTTGCTATTGCTTGATATAGAAAACATATACAAAAAGAGCTCTCTTTGATTGCATTTATCTCAAATTTGAGATGGTCAATCGATTTTTACCAATAAGAAAATATGTAAATATTATTGTTCTGTACAATAACCAGCCACTGAGGGAGTAAGCCAGCTCAACTTGGCGCCGGTTCCAAACCCGAGTAAATGGTGAGGGTTGGTAATAGGAAAGGTATCCGACCGTAAAATCTTCGTCGAAACCAAAAACCGAAAGTGTAGGATCGGAAAGTGGGATAAGGGCTAGGGTGTTCCTTGCAAGTGACATGCAGTTGTAGCCTCGCCTGACCCCTGTGCCAAGTCGGTTAGGATTACCGTGTCGGGAGTAAGAGAAAGGGCAAAGAGAAGGAGGAAGGACTGTGACGCAAAAGATTTCATTCAGAAAGGACAGTGTGAAGATGTGTTGGACAGGAATGATTGGAGGAGAAGAGTAAGGAACAGCGACCCTTAAGAATAAGAAGATACTACCTTAAAAAGATAAGTTTTGACAATCGTTATGAACACATTTACAGAGAGAGATACAGTTTAAATCATTTTTGTACAACTACAAGACATTGTTCTGCAGTCTGAATTACATTTGCAAGGCCTAATTAAAAACTCAGGCAGAGGAGGTTTTATCATTTTCGTCGGGTGTAACTTGGAATTTCGTAATTCATATCCGAATTGGAGGAAGTTCAGAGGCTCGAACAGTGGTTGTAATGATTTTATCCATAAATATGTTTGGGATGCAGCTCTTAAACAATGTAAAAATAAAGCATCAGAAGTACAAATAATTTTGGTTAAATTTAAATCGAACCCAATATTACGGGTAATCAACTTGTAGCGTAATTCATCTGATGTGGTTTTTTGTTTGGCAACAAATAAGTGCAGACTTCTTCAACGTGATGAAAGTGCATCGGAGTTTCTGGGTCATTTCCAAAAGTAGAGAGAGAGCTTCTTGAGCAAATATTTGTGATGCAACATACTGACATTGTTTCTTACATCTACTCTTTGAACATATACTCTACCTGTAGTTTCGGTAGTACTTGGTTGTTTTGGGTATAATATGACAAAATACACTGTTTTTTAGTGAATACTAGCTTTTGGAGTCACTCCGTAGAGCACTCGCCCGCGAAGCTAAAGTGCCGGTTTGAACTATGGAAGTTACTGCAAAACACTATAAAAACACGTATTTTGCTTAGAAAATGTCTTTTCAAGTGATTTGGAGACATGTTGTAAAACAGTTTTTACATCTGATTTGAACGTTTTACGGTCTGTTTGGAGTATAATATGACAAAATACACTGTTTTCTAGTGAATACAAGCTTTAGGAGTCACTCCGTAGTGCACCAGATTGTAATAAATATTTCTATTTTAAATGTTGTTTGTGTGACAATTTATTAAAAATTGAGGCATCTTGAAATCTTTCTCACTTAAATTTGTTAACTTAGCATTCAAAATAAGCTATTACACTATCTAGTTTGACGTTATGTGAAAACTCTTTTATAATTAAAACGTCTAAACCGTGTCGGGTACAATATGGCTCACTGCAACACTTTTGAGCTGGTATAAACTGCTGCAGAGAGGGAAACAAAGTAAACGACCATCGGTCGTATCCGGCAACCGTGCAGGCGTCACCTCACGGGCACTTATTGATGTGCGAAGAATGCACCACAAGGGTAACTTTTGTGGCATTTAAATTCGAAATATTTCTTTACGGCATCGGTCGGGATCGAACCCGGTTCTCCAGATTCGCGACCAAACACTCAGGCACGCGGCTTTTTTACCATATTAAACTTGTAATGTATAATATTGGTGATGTTTTTAATTTCATACCATACAGAAACAACTTTTTAGTAGTAATAAACAACATTTTCTTGGCCGTTACATGTGATTTTATCAATAATTCTTAAACCCCATATAAAAAAAAATTTACCACTGACTTTGTCCGGCAACATTCAGAATTTCATTCTTTAGGCACCTTTAGGTCTTTCTGAACCTAAATCATCAATCAGAATGAATCCACCGGTTTTTTCAAACGGAAAGTTTTTTGGCGCCTGCACTATTGGTCGAAAAATTCGATGGTTAGTTTTTAATAAATAAGCATGTTTTAGAATTCCGTAGAATGCAATTTTACTATTTTTATGATGATGCCTATGTGTATGTGTGTGACAATTATTTCTCCGTCGATAACTCTAACCTCCAATACTACTTCTTTACATCCATGTGAAGACCTGATTTAAATTTCATAAAGCAGCCAGCTGTGCTATAACCATAGAAATAGCTACTATAATTACGAAAATTCTAATAGACACATGTCATTGTCAAGTGCAATTGATATACTATGATTGTGTCATAATTTTACTGGAAATATAGGATCATTTTCAAGAAACATTCTTTATGACATTTGTACAAAATACATAGAATGGGCGAAAGATACAATGTACTGAAAATATATAGGTTGTTGACTGTCAGGTACGAACATAGGATTTAACATGGTATTTAATTTTTTACAATTTTCTGCTTTTCTATTCATTTTACGGCAAAAATTGTACAGTGCAAAGTTGTATAGAATTAAAAGTTGTATACAAAACTGTTTTTACATTTTTTATGTTTCTAGTTTCTTCCCAATTTTAAAAAGAAATTTCGGTCTATTAGTAGCAATAGCCATGACACTTGTTTTCGTTTTTCTAATTTATTTCTTTTCCATAACACAAATTAACGTTTATAAAAAATTTATGCAACCCAGGAAAAAAGAAAACAAGTGTTACATCGAAATTTTGAAATTTCTAAAATTCTGAGAAACTTGAAATAGAAACATAATAAAAAAATGTAAAAACAGTTTTGTATACAATTTTAATTCTCTACAACTTTGCCGTAAAATGAACAGGAGAGCAGGGAATTGCAAAAAAAACTAAAATCCCATATTAAATCCCTATGTTCGCATCTGATCGTCAACACTCTGTAGAATCTTTCGCAAGAAACTATTTGTTTGGAATTTGTATAAAATACATAGAACTGACGGAAGGTAATGCGCTGGCCACTTCCGATTTTTTCCATCAAATTAATAATCACCGAGAAAAAATAAATTTGTTGAATGTGCAGTGGACACGAGTCCATGGTCCATGCGACAAGGTGGCCCATGGCATACAAGAAATTTTTTAAGACGTATTACATAAATAGTTGTTTTACGTGTCCTTTGGCAATTAATACTAGGTGCGTTGCGGCAGCATTTACTTTACAAACTCATGCACGATTTATCATTTTTAACTTTAATCGGTAGAGTAATGAAAAATAATAGACCCGTATTTTTTATTTTCCCTCAAATCGATCCTTAATACTGAAAAAATTTCAATTAAAAATGACATTGTTCAAAACGCGGCTGATTTTCTCCGCCTCGTCCCTTACCGCTCGTCAAAGTGATATTTAAAGATAAACTGAAATTTACGAAACTAAACAAGTCGGTGAAACGCTGTTTAGTGCCATCATGCCAAAATACTAGCAAAAATAGTGAGAATATACAGGGTGGGGCAGAAAAACCTATCCGATTTCAAATCCCTTTTTCCCAGAAGAGGGAGCAGGTAGAGTAGTGGGGTAAAAACCGTTAGAAAGCCGGTTTTATGCCATTTGTCAGTAGTCAACATGCTTTGGTCTGGTGAACATCGTGCTTTTGTTATTGAGCGGTTTATCGAATGCGGCGGTTCGATAATAGCGAAACACAACGTGCTTTTCGAATTCATTTCGGACTCGGGCGTCATGATCCTGTTCCACATCACGCTACGATTAAAGTGTGGGTGTCAAATTTTAGACAGACGAGTTCAGCATTGAAAAAGAAGTCGCCTGGACGTCCCAGGACAGCAACAGGACCTGAAAACGTGGCCAATGTGAGAGCCGCGATTGAACGTTCCCCGCGTCGTTCGGCGCGAAAACATTCGCTCGCTTTGGCGATTTCCAACCGCAGTATTCGGCGCATTTTGCACCGGGACCTCAAAATGCATCCCTACAAAATGGTTGTTGCACAGGAATTAAGTGAAAGGGATTTTGAAACCCGTACGAACCTGTGTCGCGATCTCCGAGAACTCCCAAACGACGATGTTGTGCTCTTCACGGACGAAGCCCATTTTCACCTTTGTGGTGCCGTTAACAGGCAGAATTTTCGATATTGGAGTGACGAAAATCCTCGAGAAATCCATCAGGAACCCCTCCATAGCCCAAAAGTGACTGTGTGGTGTGCTCTTTCCCGCCTAGGCGTCTGGGGGCCTTACTTTTTTGAAGAAAATGGGCAAACCGTAACGGTCAACAGCGAGCGCTATTGTTTCATGCTGGAAAATTTTCTTAGACCCAAAATGGAAGAAAATGGCGTGGAAAATGTGTGGTTTCAACAGGATGGTGCAACCGCCCACACATCGCGACGATCAATGGACATTCTCAGGGAACTGTTTCCCGGTCGCCTCATTTCCCTGAGAGGTGATCTTGGCTGGCCGCCGCGCTCACCGGATCTCACTCCATGTGACTTCTTCCTTTGGGGTTACCTCAAATCGAAGGTTTACCAGCATCGACCAAGGACCCTTCTTGCTTTACGAAGGGAAATTGCTCGGGCAATTGAAGAAATTCCTGTGGAAATGACGGTGAAAGTCATGGAAAGCTACCGCGAGCGCCTAAATCAGTGTATCCGCTCCCAAGGACGACATTTGAGTGATGTGCTTTTCAAAACTTAAATTTAAAAATGGCATAAAATTTGCGATATGTTAATAAAAAAAATTTTTGACAAGTTGAGTGGTTTTAATTTTATAACGTTTTGAAATCGGATAGGTTTTTCTGCCCCACCCTGTATTTTTAATAGTACCGCGTGATACAAAAAAACAACTCGAAAAACTGTTAACGTTTGTATTGAAAAATGAAATTCTAAGAATGCACAACGAACCAAGCAACGAACAACGTAGACAAATGTTAATCAGATGAAAAAGTAAAAACAAATGACTAATGACCAGCAGCTGAGTGATACGTGGATAACTTCAGGTCAAATGAAAATTATATTTGTAAAAATGCATAGAATGAAGTTATATTAATAAATTATATCATTTCTATCAAATATTTAGATATGTAATTCTCAATATATAGTATATATAATTTTTTCTTTTAGAAATTCTGTGTCGATATAAGGCTGTATGAAATGAGTCTGAACTTGCAGTGTGAAACGGTGACGTCACAACATGGCTCTTTTTTGCAACTTTTTAAGAATGTCATATTTTAAAACGATTTTTTAGAACAAAAAATGTAAATTAAAAAGAATTTATTCATGCAGATCGATAAATTAGACTATGCTTGTTAGATTTAAACAAAAAACAACAATTTTTTGCATGACCCCATTGTTATACGTATCAAATAGCAAATAAATTTATTGTTGTTTTACATGCGGTGTCAATCACGAACTCTTTTGGGTGCTGTAATAGCTTTGTTATTGAAGAAAATAGAAAAAAATATTCCTAATAGAATAATCGTTATTAAGCAGGTTAGGTTTGTTAAGATTAAGTGTTTAGTGCCATACATTTACAATTTACATAGGGCGCGTTTTTTCCGCAGATATGTATCCCTACAATATTAATTTGCAGATAGTCGTTTTTATTACATAGATGCACCTGCTATGCAGATAGAGTGTTTTTTTTTATTTAACTGCAAAGTAGTTCTGCTCGCTGACTGCGCGCAGTTATGCATCCAGTTTTGAAAAGGGTGCATTGGATGTACGCATGCTCAGACAGTATTTGAAAGTTATCACGAAACGAAAATCAACATAACCAAAGATATTAATCTTCAATAACTACTTTAGTAGCTTTTGTAGCAATAGTAAACATTTAATAATGTCTGATGAATTGGCATTTGACAGATATCATAACCTTGTTTTAATTGCAGTTACTGCCGCAGAGCGAAGCATTTCACGCCGTACAATCCCACAGCGTTCAAATGCTATGCCGTTCAAATCTTACGCCGTCCAAATCCCAGCTCTTACAAAGTTATCCCCACCACTTTTCCCATAGCTTACACACATGCGATTCCCATGTCGTACAAAAGATGGTAAAACGGCACAGGACGAACAAATAAACCAGAGTTTCAAACCAGATATTTCATACGCATCTTGAGCATCTTGCGTAATGAGTTTATCTACCGTACTACAGATGGATCTATTGGGCGCATACTTTTTAAATATTCTATTTATTTATTTATTTTTCATTGAATGAATATATTGTGAAGACGTCTGATAATATGAAATAGAAGAATTTACAATTAATTTAGTGAATATATTCAACTGAATAATAATAATAAATTAGTGATATTTGAATTTGAATGCATTAGTGGCGAGAAACAATTCTTAAGAAGATTTCTCATTAATTTGGAATTAAATTAGTTAGGCAGGAGCATACTTAAATAATATATTATAAATTAACATATTTAATTTAAAATATACATTATAACAATATATAGAATGTAGCATTTTGTAAAAAAAAAATTGATTCAGAATTTTATCTTGTGTTAAAAATTGTTTATATATAATTAATTGAAGAAGAAAAGTAGTTTCTTGACGGGATTTGGAACCTAATATAATTAAATGTTTTTCGAATTTTAATAATCGGTACATATTTTATTTATTTGCAGTTTACTGAAATGGACAAAATAACGGAAGTAATGGCTATAGATCCCTCGACAAAAATATAAGAGTTGTAGATAATAAAATTCGACATCTACATTACTGATCATCAGATTTCATTTTGCATGTTTTGTAACCTTGTAAAATATAATTTGAAGTTTAATAAATATTGCTCATTTGTAGCCATTAAATGGAAACAAAATTACAAATAAATGCATGTAACGTATGAATAATACCATTTCATTATTTGTAGAATTCTTCGTGATAAAAACGTTGTTTATAAATTAAAACACAATAAATAGTAATTTAATAATCACAATTTCTTATAACACAATTAGGAAACAGTAGTAATGAAGCTAATAAACTAATTTTTATGACAGTTCGATTAATTATGCATTTTATTTTATTACCTATCACTACAAATGATAATGAACAATATTTAAATAAAGAAATTGATTATTCAGGTTATAATCGTGCAAAATAAATCTGAAGATTCTAATGATTTAAGAATGTGAAAATATACGTAAATAAATGAGTATTACTGAAAGAATTTTGTAAGGAGGTTGAACAGGTACGTAGGAAGTCAAACGAGATTCGCTGTACAACGGTGAAAATTTTGGATTTGGCAACGTCGCTTACCAATGTTCATGTGTATTAGAATTAGAAAAAAAATAAAAGAAATATTTGATTCTAATGTATTTTCACGTAATCTACATTTCATATTATATATGAAATAAATTTTACAATTACATATTATATAAGTCTTTCACTAGTTTTTGCTGACATAGTAAAATAATTCAGGTAATTTGAAATAGATGGCTACACTAATATTGAATTAAGCGTTTATGAAATGATTTTTCCAATTTTTTAAAAAGAAGTAGCCAAATCTAACTTGGACAAAGTTAGATTTGGCTATTTACTTATTTATTTATATTGCTAAATACGAATTATCGGAATTTATAATAACCAAATAGAGAGAATATATGATTGTATACATTTGATTATTTCTGAAAGAAATGGAAAATTTATCGACATTATAAACATGTTAAATTTTTGTGTTTGTATTTATTATAAAATTATTAAATATTTAAATAAATAAGTTGTTTATTGTTCTTGTACTTGCTTTCTACAGGATGCTGATCAGCACAGCGGAACATAGGGCTTTAACATATAATAATAAATAAAAATTATAGTCGGCACGTGGTGGAACATAACGAATAATTTAATAAGGTAAAATCATACCTTCATAATTTCTTGCTTTTCTAATTATTTAAGTAAACAAGCTTTAAATAAAAGTTGTAGATCATAAAAGTCTGCATCTGTATTAATAAACAAAATTAATTAGATATGAAAATGTCGAAAACCATCTCAACAATAGCGACAGCCATGGAATTTAACAAGAAAATATATGACGTTTTGTCTGTGGAGGTTAATATATTTTCAGTGGATATTGTTTGTAATTTCTGTCGAAGTGGACAATGATTTAATACTTAAAATGCATAATTATTCACTTCAAGATAATTATAAATAAAAATAAAGTAATCTAACTTGACAAATAAATCGTTACACATTGTTAATTTTTTTGTTAAATTCATAGCTATCGCTATTTTTTATACAATTTTCGACATTTTCGTATTGATTTTCTGCCGTTACAAAATGAAAAATTAATTGTGCTTATTAACTCAGATTCAAAATTTTATACTCTACAACTTTTATATGAAACTTTTAATCTAAAGTAATAAATAATTATGGAAGCGGGAAATTACGGAAATATGATTTTACAAGTTAAAGTCCTGCGTTCGGCTGTGTCGGTTACCACTCTGTATATTAAATATTAAAATAAATAAATTGTTTATTCTTCTTGTACTTGTAATTACCGCCATTACCCCCTCCCTCTACACTCGTCCTTAATAACTTAAGAAAAACATTCATATAATTATGACTATTTCATTCTTACAAATTTGACCAATTAGAATGTCTCATTTTCCATTGTTGTGCATTTTAAATAAGTGATTAAATAGCACCTAGCTTTTTAACAGCGATTAAATTGAAGCTAGCTTTTATGTGCAAATTTTGAACATTTTGAAGGAATATTTTGCCGGATAATTAATCGCAGAAGCAAGATACGTGTTTTTTACCTTTACTGATATTTCTTTAAACATGCCAAATTATTCAATTCCAGCAAATTTTATTTATTATTTTTTGACATTTATTTGACAAGTAAAAAAAAAACAAATGAAATAATCTTGGCATATACCTCTCGTGTTAAAGAATTAAATTTAAGATAAAATCTCTCGACTTGCGGTCTCGGTTTTTTTTCTACAAATTATTATGTACTCTAACACTTTTTTAACAAAATTGTTTCATAAGCCAGACATGTCAAATTTAATCGATTAAATTCTCAGCATTCGGGTTAGGGTTGTGCGATCTTAGAAATTTGAAATCAATTTTCGATTTTTTGATAAAATCGATTTGTCGAGATAGATCGGTTTGATCGATAAATCGCAAAAATCGATATTTTTAATATGAAATCAAAATACTACATCAAAAAATCGATTTTAATAAAGAATCAAAAGATCGATTTTAATAATAAATTAAAAAATCGATTTTAATAGAAATTCGCAAGATCGAGTTTATAAAAAGGTTTTTATTGATAAGCAGTTTCTCCAACGCATACACACATAAATCACGAAACACAAGTCACAAATAACATCTATCACGCATGAAACGCCAAATACTGTTGAAATTAAAAGATTTTTCATCGATATTGGAATAAATATTTTTTAGAAAAGCCGATCTTTCAAAATTTAGACGATCGATATCTTTTAGAAAGATCGATGTTCCGGAATTCGTACAATTCGTACAATTTTTCAATTGATCGATTTTTCAAAATAAAATATTCATCCGATTTTTTTTAAAAAAAGATCTTTCAATCGATCTTTTTCACAACCCTACTCAGGATATAACTATTGAATAATTTTAAGGGTGCGTTAACGTATTGCGGGTCCCATACGCAAAACAGTGTATTTTTGTCATCATTATCTCTTTTCTGTGAAATGATATTTCTGTCAAACATGTATAATTAAGAGGCATATTTACCCCTGTGCTGAAATATGAAGCGAAAACTCAAATAAATTGTTCCTCTACTAGAACTATTAACATTTTAAAAAATTCAACACAACACAAACTTACTTGCAATATTAACCTGTATTTTAAAAAAATAATTATTGAAATTTATTAGTATTTGACTTTGATTTTATGGGAAATTCGAGAAATGCTGTTTTGCCTATAAAATCAAAGTCAAATATTAATAGATTTCAATAATTATTTTTTTTAAATGTAGGTTAATATCGCAAGTAGGTTTGGGTTGTGTTGAATTTTTTAAAATGTTGATAGTTCCAGTACAGGGACAATTTATTTGAATTTTCGCTTCATATTTCAGCAAATATGTCTCTTAAGATACATATTTTTTTGTTTGTAAAATGAAATAATTTTTAGTTTTTTTACGTTATTGTTGACCATAATAAAAAAATTATTTCTCGAATTGAATGATAAAAATTTATCTCAAACCATAAAGTATGTCAAATATGTTACTAATACTAAATTTGAACTTTATTGCTCTAATAGATTTTGAGAAAAAGGTGACAATATATTAGGTGAAATAATTTGCGTCAGTAGCTAAAATTTTAGTAAAATAGTTCACATATCCTCTTGTGTCCGGTATAGTCGGTATTATAGAAGCGTGGTGATTTTAAAATGACACAAAATATAATACTTGTAATAGAAGATTGATTTTTATTGCAACACACGGAATACTTTTTATATTATTAATCTAAAAAATATATGTATTCTACATATAAACTAATATAATTATAAAAATTATTATTTCAGAGAAGTTTTTAAAGTTATGGGGGCAAAGAAATCGAAACAATTGTACAGATTCATAATTTTTCTTCATATACGAACAATAATTCATTAGAATGGCAACTGTTTAATTGTTGATCTTTAATTTTTAATTGGCAAAAAAGCGAAACATTTTATTTTGTTACATAAGTAATGAATGTGACTAAAAATAGAAATAAATTTAAAATCTCATTGGCAAATGAGAGACTCGATTTGTCTATACCTGCCGCATCTATCCTTTTCTTAACTTTGTATTTTTGCGAGGGGATAGGATTATAAGGGTAATAAAGTAAAATGGTTTACTTGCCCTTTGTTCTCGCGTATCTACAAATTATAAAAAATTCACAATGCATTGGTTGTCCAAAACTATAGTCTATTAATACCGACAAATGATTTTTAAATTGATATTGGTTTATTTATCCACTTAAAATAAATAATAATAATAATAATAATAATAATAAATTATTTTTGTAACTGCGCTGTAGAATGAAGAACGTTAGTTAATCACGATTTTGTTTTGTTGTTTTTTTTATCTTCTTTTTAAATTGTAAATAAGAAATTAATAATTTACAATAATTTCTATTCAGTACCTAATTTTATTTTTATTATCATTTCTCATACTATATCATTTAATATTTAAGAATACTGCATTCGGCCGTGTTAATATACCTACTTCCAAAATTTATAAAGAAATTAATAATTTTTCCTTCAAAATAGCTATTCCTTCCAGGTCGACAACGAAAAATACCAGTATCATTAAATGTAGCTCTTATCCAACAGCATCGGTTACGTACCTAAATAGCTAATTAGAGACAAAAAATAAAAAAATTATTTACGTTATTTTAAATATTGTACTATTGTATTGTTAGTAAAAATGCTGTTGAAAGAGAGACTGATTTTTTTTGGATGTTTTTTTTATTCTTTCGGGTTTGTGCTAACCCACTAAGTGGGAAATGCGTGATTTTATGTATGTATGTATGTATGTATGTATGTATGTATGTATGTATGTATGTATGTATGTATGTATGTATGTATGTATGTATGTATGTATGTATGTATGTATGTATGTATGTATGTATGTATGTATGTATGTATGTATGTATGTATGTATGTATGTATGTATGTATGTATGTATGTATGTATGTATGTATGTATGTATGTATGTATGTATGTATGTATGTATGTATGTATGTATGTATGTATGTATGTATGTATGTATGTATGTATGTATGTATGTATGTATGTATGTATGTATGTATGTATGTATGTATGTATGTATGTATGTATGTATGTATGTATGTATGTATGTATGTATGTATGTATGTATGTATGTATGTATGTATGTATGTATGTATGTATGTATGTATGTATGTATGTATGTATGTATGTATGTATGTATGTATGTATGTATGTATGTATGTATGTATGTATGTATGTATGTATGTATGTATGTATGTATGTATGTATGTATGTATGTATGTATGTATGTATGTATGTATGTATGTATGTATGTATGTATGTATGTATGTATGTATGTATGTATGTATGTATGTATGTATGTATGTATGTATGTATGTATGTATGTATGTATGTATGTATGTATGTATGTATGTATGTATGTATGTATGTATGTATGTATGTATGTATGTATGTATGTATGTATGTATGTATGTATGTATGTATGTATGTATGTATGTATGTATGTATGTATGTATGTATGTATGTATGTATGTATGTATGTATGTATGTATGTATGTATGTATGTATGTATGTATGTATGTATGTATGTATGTATGTATGTATGTATGTATGTATGTATGTATGTATGTATGTATGTATGTATGTATGTATGTATGTATGTATGTATGTATGTATGTATGTATGTATGTATGTATGTATGTATGTATGTATGTATGTATGTATGTATGTATGTATGTATGTATGTATGTATGTATGTATGTATGTATGTATGTATGTATGTATGTATGTATGTATGTATGTATGTATGTATGTATGTATGTATGTATGTATGTATGTATGTATGTATGTATGTATGTATGTATGTATGTATGTATGTATGTATGTATGTATGTATGTATGTATGTATGTATGTATGTATGTATGTATGTATGTATGTATGTATGTATGTATGTATGTATGTATGTATGTATGTATGTATGTATGTATGTATGTATGTATGTATGTATGTATGTATGTATGTATGTATGTATGTATGTATGTATGTATGTATGTATGTATGTATGTATGTATGTATGTATGTATGTATGTATGTATGTATGTATGTATGTATGTATGTATGTATGTATGTATGTATGTATGTATGTATGTATGTATGTATGTATGTATGTATGTATGTATGTATGTATGTATGTATGTATGTATGTATGTATGTATGTATGTATGTATGTATGTATGTATGTATGTATGTATGTATGTATGTATGTATGTATGTATGTATGTATGTATGTATGTATGTATGTATGTATGTATGTATGTATGTATGTATGTATGTATGTATGTATGTATGTATGTATGTATGTATGTATGTATGTATGTATGTATGTATGTATGTATGTATGTATGTATGTATGTATGTATGTATGTATGTATGTATGTATGTATGTATGTATGTATGTATGTATGTATGTATGTATGTATGTATGTATGTATGTATGTATGTATGTATGTATGTATGTATGTATGTATGTATGTATGTATGTATGTATGTATGTATGTATGTATGTATGTATGTATGTATGTATGTATGTATGTATGTATGTATGTATGTATGTATGTATGTATGTATGTATGTATGTATGTATGTATGTATGTATGTATGTATGTATGTATGTATGTATGTATGTATGTATGTATGTATGTATGTATGTATGTATGTATGTATGTATGTATGTATGTATGTATGTATGTATGTATGTATGTATGTATGTATGTATGTATGTATGTATGTATGTATGTATGTATGTATGTATGTATGTATGTATGTATGTATGTATGTATGTATGTATGTATGTATGTATGTATGTATGTATGTATGTATGTATGTATGTATGTATGTATGTATGTATGTATGTATGTATGTATGTATGTATGTATGTATGTATGTATGTATGTATGTATGTATGTATGTATGTATGTATGTATGTATGTATGTATGTATGTATGTATGTATGTATGTATGTATGTATGTATGTATGTATGTATGTATGTATGTATGTATGTATGTATGTATGTATGTATGTATGTATGTATGTATGTATGTATGTATGTATGTATGTATGTATGTATGTATGTATGTATGTATGTATGTATGTATGTATGTATGTATGTATGTATGTATGTATGTATGTATGTATGTATGTATGTATGTATGTATGTATGTATGTATGTATGTATGTATGTATGTATGTATGTATGTATGTATGTATGTATGTATGTATGTATGTATGTATGTATGTATGTATGTATGTATGTATGTATGTATGTATGTATGTATGTATGTATGTATGTATGTATGTATGTATGTATGTATGTATGTATGTATGTATGTATGTATGTATGTATGTATGTATGTATGTATGTATGTATGTATGTATGTATGTATGTATGTATGTATGTATGTATGTATGTATGTATGTATGTATGTATGTATGTATGTATGTATGTATGTATGTATGTATGTATGTATGTATGTATGTATGTATGTATGTATGTATGTATGTATGTATGTATGTATGTATGTATGTATGTATGTATGTATGTATGTATGTATGTATGTATGTATGTATGTATGTATGTATGTATGTATGTATGTATGTATGTATGTATGTATGTATGTATGTATGTATGTATGTATGTATGTATGTATGTATGTATGTATGTATGTATGTATGTATGTATGTATGTATGTATGTATGTATGTATGTATGTATGTATGTATGTATGTATGTATGTATGTATGTATGTATGTATGTATGTATGTATGTATGTATGTATGTATGTATGTATGTATGTATGTATGTATGTATGTATGTATGTATGTATGTATGTATGTATGTATGTATGTATGTATGTATGTATGTATGTATGTATGTATGTATGTATGTATGTATGTATGTATGTATGTATGTATGTATGTATGTATGTATGTATGTATGTATGTATGTATGTATGTATGTATGTATGTATGTATGTATGTATGTATGTATGTATGTATGTATGTATGTATGTATGTATGTATGTATGTATGTATGTATGTATGTATGTATGTATGTATGTATGTATGTATGTATGTATGTATGTATGTATGTATGTATGTATGTATGTATGTATGTATGTATGTATGTATGTATGTATGTATGTATGTATGTATGTATGTATGTATGTATGTATGTATGTATGTATGTATGTATGTATGTATGTATGTATGTATGTATGTATGTATGTATGTATGTATGTATGTATGTATGTATGTATGTATGTATGTATGTATGTATGTATGTATGTATGTATGTATGTATGTATGTATGTATGTATGTATGTATGTATGTATGTATGTATGTATGTATGTATGTATGTATGTATGTATGTATGTATGTATGTATGTATGTATGTATGTATGTATGTATGTATGTATGTATGTATGTATGTATGTATGTATGTATGTATGTATGTATGTATGTATGTATGTATGTATGTATGTATGTATGTATGTATGTATGTATGTATGTATGTATGTATGTATGTATGTATGTATGTATGTATGTATGTATGTATGTATGTATGTATGTATGTATGTATGTATGTATGTATGTATGTATGTATGTATGTATGTATGTATGTATGTATGTATGTATGTATGTATGTATGTATGTATGTATGTATGTATGTATGTATGTATGTATGTATGTATGTATGTATGTATGTATGTATGTATGTATGTATGTATGTATGTATGTATGTATGTATGTATGTATGTATGTATGTATGTATGTATGTATGTATGTATGTATGTATGTATGTATGTATGTATGTATGTATGTATGTATGTATGTATGTATGTATGTATGTATGTATGTATGTATGTATGTATGTATGTATGTATGTATGTATGTATGTATGTATGTATGTATGTATGTATGTATGTATGTATGTATGTATGTATGTATGTATGTATGTATGTATGTATGTATGTATGTATGTATGTATGTATGTATGTATGTATGTATGTATGTATGTATGTATGTATGTATGTATGTATGTATGTATGTATGTATGTATGTATGTATGTATGTATGTATGTATGTATGTATGTATGTATGTATGTATGTATGTATGTATGTATGTATGTATGTATGTATGTATGTATGTATGTATGTATGTATGTATGTATGTATGTATGTATGTATGTATGTATGTATGTATGTATGTATGTATGTATGTATGTATGTATGTATGTATGTATGTATGTATGTATGTATGTATGTATGTTGTATGTATGTCTGTATGTATGTATGTATGTATGTATGTATGTATGTATGTATGTATGTATGTATGTATGTATGTATGTATGTATGTATGTATGTATGTATGTATGTATGTATGTATGTATGTATGTATGTATGTATGTATGTATGTATGTATGTATGTATGTATGTATGTATGTATGTATGTATGTATGTATGTATGTATGTATGTATGTATGTATGTATGTATGTA
>CAUJCB010000232.1:0-147778 GCA_963082715.1 Harpalus rubripes
CTTGTAATCTTACAGATTCCCTACATAAAACCGCGTGCCGACTTGAAATTATTATAAACAAGTAGTATACACTATAACAAATTATTAAATATATATTTCAATATAGCGCCCCCCGTAGGGGGGGTATGAAAAAAATTCATGAACATTTTGTTACCTACTATATACTTGTAATCTTACAGATTCCCTACATAAAACCGCGTGCCGACTTGAAATTATTATAAACAAGTAGTATACACTATAACAAATTATTAAATATATATTTCAATATAGCGCCCCCCGTAGGGGGGGTATGAAAAAAATTCATGAACATTTTGTTACCTACTATATACTTGTAATCTTACAGATTCCCTACATAAAACCGCGTGCCGACTTGAAATTATTATAAACAAGTAGTATACACTATAACAAATTATTAAATATATATTTCAATATAGCGCCCCCCGTAGGGGGGGTATGAAAAAAATTCATGAACATTTTGTTACCTACTATATACTTGTAATCTTACAGATTCCCTACATAAAACCGCGTGCCGACTTGAAATTATTATAAACAAGTAGTATACACTATAACAAATTATTAAATATATATTTCAATATAGCGCCCCCCGTAGGGGGGGTATGAAAAAAATTCATGAACATTTTGTTACCTACTATATACTTGTAATCTTACAGATTCCCTACATAAAACCGCGTGCCGACTTGAAATTATTATAAACAAGTAGTATACACTATAACAAATTATTAAATATATATTTCAATATAGCGCCCCCCGTAGGGGGGGTATGAAAAAAATTCATGAACATTTTGTTACCTACTATATACTTGTAATCTTACAGATTCCCTACATAAAACCGCGTGCCGACTTGAAATTATTATAAACAAGTAGTATACACTATAACAAATTATTAAATATATATTTCAATATAGCGCCCCCCGTAGGGGGGGTATGAAAAAAATTCATGAACATTTTGTTACCTACTATATACTTGTAATCTTACAGATTCCCTACATAAAACCGCGTGCCGACTTGAAATTATTATAAACAAGTAGTATACACTATAACAAATTATTAAATATATATTTCAATATAGCGCCCCCCGTAGGGGGGGTATGAAAAAAATTCATGAACATTTTGTTACCTACTATATACTTGTAATCTTACAGATTCCCTACATAAAACCGCGTGCCGACTTGAAATTATTATAAACAAGTAGTATACACTATAACAAATTATTAAATATATATTTCAATATAGCGCCCCCCGTAGGGGGGGTATGAAAAAAATTCATGAACATTTTGTTACCTACTATATACTTGTAATCTTACAGATTCCCTACATAAAACCGCGTGCCGACTTGAAATTATTATAAACAAGTAGTATACACTATAACAAATTATTAAATATATATTTCAATATAGCGCCCCCCGTAGGGGGGGTATGAAAAAAATTCATGAACATTTTGTTACCTACTATATACTTGTAATCTTACAGATTCCCTACATAAAACCGCGTGCCGACTTGAAATTATTATAAACAAGTAGTATACACTATAACAAATTATTAAATATATATTTCAATATAGCGCCCCCCGAAGGGGGGGTATGAAAAAAATTCATGAACATTTTGTTACCTACTATATACTTGTAATCTTACAGATTCCCTACATAAAACCGCGTGCCGACTTGAAATTATTATAAACAAGTAGTATACACTATAACAAATTATTAAATATATATTTCAATATAGCGCCCCCCGTAGGGGGGGTATGAAAAAAATTCATGAACATTTTGTTACCTACTATATACTTGTAATCTTACAGATTCCCTACATAAAACCGCGTGCCGACTTGAAATTATTATAAACAAGTAGTATACACTATAACAAATTATTAAATATATATTTCAATATAGCGCCCCCCGTAGGGGGGGTATGAAAAAAATTCATGAACATTTTGTTACCTACTATATACTTGTAATCTTACAGATTCCCTACATAAAACCGCGTGCCGACTTGAAATTATTATAAACAAGTAGTATACACTATAACAAATTATTAAATATATATTTCAATATAGCGCCCCCCGTAGGGGGGTATGAAAAAAATTCATGAACATTTTGTTACCTACTATATACTTGTAATCTTACAGATTCCCTACATAAAACCGCGTGCCGACTTGAAATTATTATAAACAAGTAGTATACACTATAACAAATTATTAAATATATATTTCAATATAGCGCCCCCCGTAGGGGGGGTATGAAAAAAATTCATGAACATTTTGTTACCTACTATATACTTGTAATCTTACAGATTCCCTACATAAAACCGCGTGCCGACTTGAAATTATTATAAACAAGTAGTATACACTATAACAAATTATTAAATATATATTTCAATATAGCGCCCCCCGTAGGGGGGGTATGAAAAAAATTCATGAACATTTTGTTACCTACTATATACTTGTAATCTTACAGATTCCCTACATAAAACCGCGTGCCGACTTGAAATTATTATAAACAAGTAGTATACACTATAACAAATTATTAAATATATATTTCAATATAGCGCCCCCCGTAGGGGGGGTATGAAAAAAATTCATGAACATTTTGTTACCTACTATATACTTGTAATCTTACAGATTCCCTACATAAAACCGCGTGCCGACTTGAAATTATTATAAACAAGTAGTATACACTATAACAAATTATTAAATATATATTTCAATATAGCGCCCCCCGTAGGGGGGGTATGAAAAAAATTCATGAACATTTTGTTACCTACTATATACTTGTAATCTTACAGATTCCCTACATAAAACCGCGTGCCGACTTGAAATTATTATAAACAAGTAGTATACACTATAACAAATTATTAAATATATATTTCAATATAGCGCCCCCCGTAGGGGGGGTATGAAAAAAATTCATGAACATTTTGTTACCTACTATATACTTGTAATCTTACAGATTCCCTACATAAAACCGCGTGCCGACTTGAAATTATTATAAACAAGTAGTATACACTATAACAAATTATTAAATATATATTTCAATATAGCGCCCCCCGTAGGGGGGGTATGAAAAAAATTCATGAACATTTTGTTACCTACTATATACTTGTAATCTTACAGATTCCCTACATAAAACCGCGTGCCGACTTGAAATTATTATAAACAAGTAGTATACACTATAACAAATTATTAAATATATATTTCAATATAGCGCCCCCCGTAGGGGGGGTATGAAAAAATTCATGAACATTTTGTTACCTACTATATACTTGTAATCTTACAGATTCCCTACATAAAACCGCGTGCCGACTTGAAATTATTATAAACAAGTAGTATACACTATAACAAATTATTAAATATATATTTCAATATAGCGCCCCCCGTAGGGGGGGTATGAAAAAAATTCATGAACATTTTGTTACCTACTATATACTTGTAATCTTACAGATTCCCTACATAAAACCGCGTGCCGACTTGAAATTATTATAAACAAGTAGTATACACTATAACAAATTATTAAATATATATTTCAATATAGCGCCCCCCGTAGGGGGGTATGAAAAAAATTCATGAACATTTTGTTACCTACTATATACTTGTAATCTTACAGATTCCCTACATAAAACCGCGTGCCGACTTGAAATTATTATAAACAAGTAGTATACACTATAACAAATTATTAAATATATATTTCAATATAGCGCCCCCGTAGGGGGGGTATGAAAAAAATTCATGAACATTTTGTTACCTACTATATACTTGTAATCTTACAGATTCCCTACATAAAACCGCGTGCCGACTTGAAATTATTATAAACAAGTAGTATACACTATAACAAATTATTAAATATATATTTCAATATAGCGCCCCCCGTAGGGGGGGTATGAAAAAAATTCATGAACATTTTGTTACCTACTATATACTTGTAATCTTACAGATTCCCTACATAAAACCGCGTGCCGACTTGAAATTATTATAAACAAGTAGTATACACTATAACAAATTATTAAATATATATTTCAATATAGCGCCCCCCGTAGGGGGGGTATGAAAAAAATTCATGAACATTTTGTTACCTACTATATACTTGTAATCTTACAGATTCCCTACATAAAACCGCGTGCCGACTTGAAATTATTATAAACAAGTAGTATACACTATAACAAATTATTAAATATATATTTCAATATAGCGCCCCCCGTAGGGGGGGTATGAAAAAAATTCATGAACATTTTGTTACCTACTATATACTTGTAATCTTACAGATTCCCTACATAAAACCGCGTGCCGACTTGAAATTATTATAAACAAGTAGTATACACTATAACAAATTATTAAATATATATTTCAATATAGCGCCCCCCGTAGGGGGGTATGAAAAAAATTCATGAACATTTTGTTACCTACTATATACTTGTAATCTTACAGATTCCCTACATAAAACCGCGTGCCGACTTGAAATTATTATAAACAAGTAGTATACACTATAACAAATTATTAAATATATATTTCAATATAGCGCCCCCCGTAGGGGGGGTATGAAAAAAATTCATGAACATTTTGTTACCTACTATATACTTGTAATCTTACAGATTCCCTACATAAAACCGCGTGCCGACTTGAAATTATTATAAACAAGTAGTATACACTATAACAAATTATTAAATATATATTTCAATATAGCGCCCCCGTAGGGGGGGTATGAAAAAAATTCATGAACATTTTGTTACCTACTATATACTTGTAATCTTACAGATTCCCTACATAAAACCGCGTGCCGACTTGAAATTATTATAAACAAGTAGTATACACTATAACAAATTATTAAATATATATATTTCAATATAGCGCCCCCCGTAGGGGGGGTATGAAAAAAATTCATGAACATTTTGTTACCTACTATATACTTTGTAATCTTACAGATTCCCTACATAAAACCGCGTGCCGACTTGAAATTATTATAAACAAGTAGTATACACTATAACAAATTATTAAATATATATTTCAATATAGCGCCCCCCGTAGGGGGGGTATGAAAAAAATTCATGAACATTTTGTTACCTACTATATACTTGTAATCTTACAGATTCCCTACATAAAACCGCGTGCCGACTTGAAATTATTATAAACAAGTAGTATACACTATAACAAATTATTAAATATATATTTCAATATAGCGCCCCCCGTAGGGGGGGTATGAAAAAAATTCATGAACATTTTGTTACCTACTATATACTTGTAATCTTACAGATTCCCTACATAAAACCGCGTGCCGACTTGAAATTATTATAAACAAGTAGTATACACTATAACAAATTATTAAATATATATTTCAATATAGCGCCCCCCGTAGGGGGGGTATGAAAAAAATTCATGAACATTTTGTTACCTACTATATACTTGTAATCTTACAGATTCCCTACATAAAACCGCGTGCCGACTTGAAATTATTATAAACAAGTAGTATACACTATAACAAATTATTAAATATATATTTCAATATAGCGCCCCCCGTAGGGGGGGTATGAAAAAAATTCATGAACATTTTGTTACCTACTATATACTTGTAATCTTACAGATTCCCTACATAAAACCGCGTGCCGACTTGAAATTATTATAAACAAGTAGTATACACTATAACAAATTATTAAATATATATTTCAATATAGCGCCCCCCGTAGGGGGGGTATGAAAAAAATTCATGAACATTTTGTTACCTACTATATACTTGTAATCTTACAGATTCCCTACATAAAACCGCGTGCCGACTTGAAATTATTATAAACAAGTAGTATACACTATAACAAATTATTAAATATATATTTCAATATAGCGCCCCCCGTAGGGGGGGTATGAAAAAAATTCATGAACATTTTGTTACCTACTATATACTTGTAATCTTACAGATTCCCTACATAAAACCGCGTGCCGACTTGAAATTATTATAAACAAGTAGTATACACTATAACAAATTATTAAATATATATTTCAATATAGCGCCCCCCGTAGGGGGGGTATGAAAAAAATTCATGAACATTTTGTTACCTACTATATACTTGTAATCTTACAGATTCCCTACATAAAACCGCGTGCCGACTTGAAATTATTATAAACAAGTAGTATACACTATAACAAATTATTAAATATATATTTCAATATAGCGCCCCCCGTAGGGGGGGTATGAAAAAAATTCATGAACATTTTGTTACCTACTATATACTTGTAATCTTACAGATTCCCTACATAAAACCGCGTGCCGACTTGAAATTATTATAAACAAGTAGTATACACTATAACAAATTATTAAATATATATTTCAATATAGCGCCCCCCGTAGGGGGGGTATGAAAAAAATTCATGAACATTTTGTTACCTACTATATACTTGTAATCTTACAGATTCCCTACATAAAACCGCGTGCCGACTTGAAATTATTATAAACAAGTAGTATACACTATAACAAATTATTAAATATATATTTCAATATAGCGCCCCCCGTAGGGGGGGTATGAAAAAAATTCATGAACATTTTGTTACCTACTATATACTTGTAATCTTACAGATTCCCTACATAAAACCGCGTGCCGACTTGAAATTATTATAAACAAGTAGTATACACTATAACAAATTATTAAATATATATTTCAATATAGCGCCCCCCGTAGGGGGGGTATGAAAAAAATTCATGAACATTTTGTTACCTACTATATACTTGTAATCTTACAGATTCCCTACATAAAACCGCGTGCCGACTTGAAATTATTATAAACAAGTAGTATACACTATAACAAATTATTAAATATATATATTTCAATATAGCGCCCCCCGTAGGGGGGGTATGAAAAAAATTCATGAACATTTTGTTACCTACTATATACTTGTAATCTTACAGATTCCCTACATAAAACCGCGTGCCGACTTGAAATTATTATAAACAAGTAGTATACACTATAACAAATTATTAAATATATATTTCAATATAGCGCCCCCCGTAGGGGGGGTATGAAAAAAATTCATGAACATTTTGTTACCTACTATATACTTGTAATCTTACAGATTCCCTACATAAAACCGCGTGCCGACTTGAAATTATTATAAACAAGTAGTATACA
Organism: Harpalus rubripes; assembly: GCA_963082715.1. Lineage (NCBI taxonomy): Eukaryota > Metazoa > Arthropoda > Insecta > Coleoptera > Carabidae > Harpalus > Harpalus rubripes. Next base: position 7,123 of record CAUJCB010000232.1, read on the forward strand.
CTATAACAAATTATTAAATATATATTTCAATATAGCGCCCCCCGTAGGGGGGGTATGAAAAAAATTCATGAACATTTTGTTACCTACTATATACTTGTAATCTTACAGATTCCCTACATAAAACCGCGTGCCGACTTGAAATTATTATAAACAAGTAGTATACACTATAACAAATTATTAAATATATATTTCAATATAGCGCCCCCCGTAGGGGGGGTATGAAAAAAATTCATGAACATTTTGTTACCTACTATATACTTGTAATCTTACAGATTCCCTACATAAAACCGCGTGCCGACTTGAAATTATTATAAACAAGTAGTATACACTATAACAAATTATTAAATATATATTTCAATATAGCGCCCCCCGTAGGGGGGGTATGAAAAAAATTCATGAACATTTTGTTACCTACTATATACTTGTAATCTTACAGATTCCCTACATAAAACCGCGTGCCGACTTGAAATTATTATAAACAAGTAGTATACACTATAACAAATTATTAAATATATATTTCAATATAGCGCCCCCCGTAGGGGGGGTATGAAAAAAATTCATGAACATTTTGTTACCTACTATATACTTGTAATCTTACAGATTCCCTACATAAAACCGCGTGCCGACTTGAAATTATTATAAACAAGTAGTATACACTATAACAAATTATTAAATATATATTTCAATATAGCGCCCCCCGTAGGGGGGGTATGAAAAAAATTCATGAACATTTTGTTACCTACTATATACTTGTAATCTTACAGATTCCCTACATAAAACCGCGTGCCGACTTGAAATTATTATAAACAAGTAGTATACACTATAACAAATTATTAAATATATATTTCAATATAGCGCCCCCCGTAGGGGGGGTATGAAAAAAATTCATGAACATTTTGTTACCTACTATATACTTGTAATCTTACAGATTCCCTACATAAAACCGCGTGCCGACTTGAAATTATTATAAACAAGTAGTATACACTATAACAAATTATTAAATGTATATTTCAATATGGCGCCCCCCGTAGAGGGGTATGAAAAAAATTCATGATCAATTTGTTACCTATCATATACATTTAATCTTAGATATTCCGTACAAAGACCGCGTGCCGCCTTGAAATTACTATAAACAATTATTAGTATGCATTATAATATATTATTTAATATATATTTCATTCTAGCGTCCCTCGTAGAAGGGTATGAAAAAGATTCATGTACAGAGTGTTACCTATAAATTCAAATTATTACCAAAGGCTAAACGTTGGATCACAAATACAAGCGCGATTTAAATAGTTATTTAAAATTTTAAAAAAATTGAATAATTTGAGAATTAAATAGGTAATATAACAAAATAAATCTTACAAGTGTTAAAACAATTTTTTTATCTGAATTTCTTTTAATTTATAATACGTACCTATCCTTACATATTTTCTAAATTTAAATACAAATTTCACAATAGGTACAAATAATAAATTTTACAAAAATTAAAAATATGTAATATTTGTATAGAGAGATCAATATAATTCTTAATTAAAATAAATATCAAAATATATATCTGTAAAGGTTAAATGAAAAAGTGACCTTATTTGTATGTTTGTAATAATTTATTTAATAATACTTCATAAATACATATTTAAAAATATAACATATCAGTGTAAAGAAATAGTATAGTGGCTGAATAAATACGTAAGATGAACATTAGAGGGTCATCATGGTTTCCATCTGTACAACATTACATTATCAATTGCATATATTATACAGAATGCCCATTTTATCTGTTTTAAAGCCGTTGCAAAATAAATCATTTTATGTTTTAAATTTCAATGTATAATGTATTGCATAAAGTTTTACTCTTGTAATATGTAAATCATACTTTATGCTACAGTGCCATCTCTGATACGAGTTCTAACACAAAAATAAATTCTAACCTCTACAAATATTTGTCTTGTGGTAAGGGCGCTATTTTCAAATATATAGTAAATAATTTGCTATAATACATTGTATTTATTTATAATAATGTAAAGAAGTCAGGTAATCTTATATAGAATATATCTGAAATTATACATATAAGATGGACCACACACTCTTTATGATTTTTTTAAAATACTATCTTACGGGAGGCATTATATGATATGTAAAAAATTGTTCATGAATTTTTCTCATACCCTTCTGCGGGGGCCGCTATATTTTATATTAAAAAAAATTGTATAATGTATACTAATTGTTTATAATAATTTCAAGGCGGCACGCGGGCTTATATAGGGAATATCTAAGATTACAAGTATATGATATAGGATATAGGTAACAAAAGTTCGTGAATTTTTTTCATACCCCTCTACGGAGGGCGCTATATTGAAATATACATTTAATAATTTGTTATGGTATATACTACTTGTTTATAATAATTTCAAGTCGGCACGCGGTTTTATATAGGGACTCTGTAAGATTACAAGTATATAGTAGGTAACAAAATGTTCATGAATTTTTTTCATACCCCCCTACGGGGGGGCGCTATATTGAAATATACATTTAATAATTTGTTATAGTATATACTACTTGTTTATAATAATTTCAAGTCGGCACGCGGTTTTATGTAGGGAATCTGTAAGATTACAAGTATATAGTAGGTAACAAAATGTTCATGAATTTTTTTCATACCCCTCTCCGGGGGGCGCTATATTGAAATATATATTTAATAATTTGTTATAGTGTATACTATTTGTTTATAATATTTTCAAGTCGGCACGCGGTTTTATGTAGGGAATCTGTAAGATTACAAGTATGGTAGGTAACAAAATGTTCATGAATTTTTTTCATACCCCTCTCCGGGGGGCGCTATATTGAAATATATATTTAATAATTTGTCATAGTGTATACTATTTGTTTATAATAATTTCTAGTCGGCACGCGGTTTTATATAGGGACTCTGTAAGATTACAAGTATAATAGGTAACAAAATGTTCATGAATTTTTTTCATACCCCTCTACGGGGGGCGCTATATTGAAATATACATTTAATAATTTGTTATAGTGTATACAATTTGTTTATAATAATTTCAAGTCGGCACGCGGTTTTATGTAGGGAATCTGTAAGATTACAAGTATATAGTAGGTAACAAAATGTTCATGAATTTTTTTCATACCCCTCTACGGGGGGCGTTATATTGAAATATATATTTAATAATTTGTTATAATACCTACTATTTATTTATAATAATTTCAAAGCGGCACGCAGACTTATAAAGGAGAAATCTGAAAAAATATATTCACATAGGATATAACGCAAACTTTATTAATTATTTACAAATGCCCTACGGGTGGTGCTATTACAAAATATATATGAGTATATTTGTTATAATACATACTATTTATTTATAATAATTTCGAAGCGGCACTCTTAAGATATATAGGGAATAAATACATTTGTTTATTATCTGCTACCATAACCTGTAAATTTTTTTGGGGTTAGTATCATCAAAATGAATAAATTCATCACTTACTTGCGTCCGGGAATTTTTATATGCATTATCTTTAATAATACTTTAATTTAATGTATATTTTATTGCCATTTATTCGTTAATACCTTCAATAACTATCAGTGATATACCTGTCAGGCCATGGTAATGCACTGTGTGAGGCTTGTTCACAACAGGTTGCGTTAGAGAAGTGGCCGCTAGAATCACTCTGGTTGAAAAGCGTAAGAAAAAAAATAATATCATAACAAAAGGATTAGGAAACACTCTCGAACCTGAAAACGAAATCAAAAAGCTACTTGAAAAACAACTAAAAGTTGAAGCAGAAACTAACCAAATAGTTAATCTAAGAAAAGAGGTTATATTAGTAGAAATGAAATCATGGGACGAAAAACAAATAGTAATGGCAGAAAAAATAAATTACGAGGTACTAACATCTATATAGAAAATGATTTGACTTGGGAAGAGAGGAATATACAAAAGGAACTAAGAAGTATAGCTAGAGCAGAGAAAGGAAAAGGGAAACAAATTAAAATAGGATACCAGAAATTAATGAGAAATAAAGAAATGTACGTGTGGGATAAGCAAGAAAACGGGGTAATCCTAAAGGAAATTGAGAAGGAGTCAAAAAATTAAGAAAACAACATACATATAAAAAACTCATTAAGACAGACAAGCTATCGAAAAGGACAATGCAAATTGGAACATGGAATATTAAAAGTATAAAGGAAAAAGAAAATGAACTAATTGAAGAATTTGACAATGCAAAATTAAAAATACTAGCCATAACAGAAACTAAAAAGAAAGGTAAAGGAATAATAAGAATAGCTAATGAACACATTCTTATATTTAGTGTAGTCGAAGAAAATGAAAGGGCAAAAGCGGGAGTAGGTTGTATAATCAATAAAGAACTGGAAAAGTCGTTAAAAGAATGCAAATACGTGAATGAAAGAATGCTGATAATAAAATTAGAAGAAGAAAGTAATTTCACTGCAAATATAATGATAATATATGGACCAGATGAAAATGAAAGTAAAACAAATAAAGATGAATTCTGGGATAGATTACAGCTGGAGTACGAGGAACTAGAAGAGCCCATATTCTTAATGGGTGACTTCAACGCTAGAGTGGGAAGAAATAATATGGGAATAGAAGAAGTAATGGGGAATAATGGCGAACAGGTTAAAAACAATAACGGAAATAGGCTAATAGATTTTTGTATTATTAATGATCTACTAATATTAAATACGTTGTATACTCACAAAGATGTACACAAATTCACACGAGAAGTTAAAAGCAGATATGAAATATCTTTAATAGACTACTTTATAACAAATAAAACACAAAGAAATATAGTAAACGATGTGAGAGTGAAAAGAGGGAGCGAAATAGGAAGTGACCATTACTTGACAGTAGCAAAATTTAAAATAAGCAAGGAAGAAGTAATACAACAGAAGGTAACAAGTAAGAAGAAAAACAACATAACTATTAAAGTAAACAAGTTAAAGGAGGAACAGACGAGAGAAATACCAAAAAGAAATAAATAAACTAATAACTGAACTACCAAAACCAGATATAAACGATATAGAAGCCATGTGGAACACGTTCAAACACATCATAAAAGAAGCGTCTCGGAGAGCATGCGGGATATCGAGAAATATAAACAACAGGAAACAAACGCACTGGTGGAACGAGGAAGTCAAAGAATAAGTTAAGAAAAAGAAAATGAAATGGAAAAAATATTTAACAACAAAAATGAAGACGACTACGAAGTTTATAAGAAACAAAGGAAATCCGTAAAAGAAATAGTTAAAAAAAACCAAGAACAACACATGGGAAATATTTAGAAATACACTAGAAAAAAAACTTCGAAGAAAACCAAAAATTATTTTACAAGACACTCAAAAACTGCAAAAAAAGAAAAACAAATAACTCAAAACCAACTCAAGGATAAACAAGGAAAAATACTTCTAGAAAACAATAAAATAATGAACAGATGGAAGGAACACTTTCAAGAACTATTGGAGGAAAAGACAAATACAAAAGAAACCAATGAAGATGAAAACATGGGAATAATAAACACAGAAGAAAATAAAAATCCAGAAAATATTACAGGAACAGAACTTACAGGTCTATCCTACTAAAAAAAATATGTATCGTTACGAGTCGTTACCAGGCGACATGTAGTTATAATAACGATTTTTTGCCAAACCCCTATTCTACTAATTTATTTATCGTTACTTATCGTTATTTTATGTCGTTTATGAACGACAAGTTCACATGCCTCGTTGAAGTCGTAAAGTTAGATATATTTTGAAAACAAAAGGACAAATGGCTGAAAAAGACATTTTATTAATTGTAGCTAAGCAAGATATTATTATTGTTATTATATTATTACATTTTGTAATATGACATTTTATATAATCGTCCTTTTACTGTATCGGAGGAAAATTTTAGAATTTTTTTTTGATGAGTAAAGAAGCATGTAGAGATTTATTTATGCAAATATCACCATATATTTGAAACTCGTTGAAGTAATGGTTTGCCAAACATTTCTAGATTATTTATAAATTATTATTTATGCGATGGTGGCAGCTTTGCATTTTTTGCTCATGGAAGCTATCAGAAATCAGAAGCAAGAAGGATATCAGTAGAAAAGGATTCATATGTGGTATTAAGTCAATCATTAATAATCATATCATTAATAGAAATCTGCAATAATATTGTTGATCATTTTATAGACATATAACTATATGAAATTTCATACGGCACAAGTAGATATGGAGCGTGTAAACTGTAAAACGAGGGTGAGAATAATAAATAATTTTATGTACGATGATTATTTCAAATTTGAATTGAAAAACAAATATAAATTACTCTGTCAAAATCAACATGATGTTAGATATTATCGTTAAACTCATCACAACGATAACTCGATAACGATATGATTAGTAGAATACCTTTTTGGCATTTGTCGTTATTAAAGTCGTTCAACCAAATGCTTAGCGCCAGTCTTATGGTAACGATATCGTTATACATATTTTTAGTAGAATAGGCCTGTTAGAGAGGTACTTAAAAAATGGCAAAACACCAGGGCACGACAATATCAAGTCAGAACTACTCAAGTATATGGGAGAAGAAGGAGAAGATCTTTTGCTGTTAATACTTAACAAAATTTGGACCACAGGCAAAATTCCCCAGGATTGGGAGAAGGCTGTCATATTCCCAATTCATAAAAAAGGTGACAACAAGGAGTGCAGCAACTATAGAGGGATTTCACTATTATGCACTACAGCGAAAATATGTGAAGCGATTCTGTAAAACAAATTAAGACTAGCAGTAGAAGAAACAATAGAGACATCACAAAGTGGGTTTAGAAGAGGATACTCCACACAGGACCATATTATATTCACATTAAGAACGCTGATCGAAAATTTAATCAAGAAAGGGAGTAGACTATACATAACGTTTATAGACCTAGAGAAGGCGTTTGGCCGAGTACCCAGAGATACTATATGGAAAATATTAAAGGAAAAACAAATAGAAGAACAACTACTAACATCAATAAGAAGTATATATAGAACAACTGCCAACTATATAAGAACTAATAACGAAAGATCAGAAAAATTCGTAACAACACAAGGGCTACGACAAGGTGGAGCTTTAAGCCCCCTATTATTTATAATATTCCTAGACCACATCATGAAAAAAATCAAAAACAAAATTAGGAAAGTAGAGATTGGCTATTACAATTTAACAAGGAAAACTATCTCAGAATGCGCATTTACAGACGACCTAGCAGTACTAGCAAAATATGTGGAAGACATACAAAACAATAATCACAATATGACGATAAACACGGAAAAAAGAAAAGTAATGGCGATAGCGAAAGAAAATGTAGATACAAAAATAAAGTTAAATAATAAACAAATAGAACAAGTCGAAACATTTGTATATCTTGAAATGGCCATAAATAACAAGGGAAATCAAGAATACGAAATAATAATATTAAACAATAAACAGATATCACAGAAAACAAAAATTACACTATTTAAAACAGTCTACAGGCCCATTGTAACATACGGCAGTGAAGCGTGGTTACTGAATAATAGATGAAAAAGTAAAATACAAGCCACAGAAATGAAATATTTAAGAAAGGTAGAAGGAGTTAGGAGGATAGATAAAATAAGAAATACAAACATACGAAATAACCCACAAGTAGAAAGTATACACAATGTGGTGGAGAAAAAACAACTAACATGGTATGGACATCTGATAAGAATGCCGGAAGATAGACAAACAAAGGTAGTATGGAATGTGAGAATAACATAGAAGAAAAAAAAGAGGACGGCCGAAGAAAACATGGGAAAGCAACATAGAAGAAATACTAACAAGAAACGGAATTAGCGGTCAAGAAGCAAAGAGGAAAGGTAAAAACAGAAAAGAATGGAAAGAATTAATAAAAAATATAAAGTATAATCAAAAGTAAATTATAATAACACGATATCAAGAAAGAATCTCGACACCTGAAAGGGTAACAGAGATTTAAAAGACTATAAAAATAATAATAATAATTTTGCCCTAATGCTTATTGGTGAAGAGATATTTTGAAAAAAAAATTGCTTCTTTTTTACCAAGTTGGCGGTGGTTCTCGAGGGGCCCCGGGGTCGAACACTTGTATTTTTTTATTAGGACCTTTAATTATATAACATATCCAAAAATCAGAAATACCCGACTTTTTGTGGAATAAACCCTTATAACTAAAACTATACGAGTATACGTATGTATGTATATGTTACAATACATGTACATATTTCGAATTATAAATGGCACAAAATTGACCCCTGTGGTGCACTCCCCACGCCAGCAATAAGTGTCCGTGCGGTAACGCCTGGTAAGCGCCCGCACGGTGAAAATATTTCATCATTACCGACATCTGTGAACAAAGTAGATTAGCACACCCAGCAATGGGTAATAAGCTCTGATGATATATTTATTTAATCTAATTTATTATTACTTGTTTATTAATTGAATTAAGTATGGAAGTAATATCACTACAATTTTCAATTATATTATTAATTACATAAGTATCCAGTTCGTAAAGTTTTAAATATTCAAATTTACAAACACATACTTTTCTATTTCATACACATCAAGTGGATTTAATTTCACGGCTATGAGTGCCAATATGCCTTTTGAGACCAAACTTATATGTAAATGATTTTCCACACATCGAACATTGAAATTCCTTAGTCCCACTATGAATTATCGTATGTTGTGTTAGATTTCTACTATCTGTAAATTGTTTATTGCTTAATGCCTAGTACTCAGCTATCCATTTCTCCGGCGGTCGGTTACTCAGCGCTTTACTATAAATACTCAGCTCTATATTCGACGGATGATTTTATAATAAACATAACCAAATTATATGGGTATTTTGGCCAAATTATATGTGTTAAGTAATGAGTTACTGATAATATTATTCTTTATGTGCAATAACTCGTCACAAGAATCACAAATAGAATCAATTCAAGTATTCGCATTTTTGTGACTTTGTATAGACACAAACATGTACTTTTAAATGATAGTAACAAATAAGACAAAGTACGCAATATATGACAGAGTAAGGAACGAGTGCGTGCTAGTTGTGCTAATCCTACAGTTCCGAAATGCTACGCCTCACAAATGCTATGTGTCCCTCATACCAAAAGGGCTAAAATTATTCCCACCACCAGGCCCGAAGCTTCCCGACCATACAATGCTACAAGTGTAAATTGAAACGAATAGAGACAGGATGAAGAGTATTCTGAGCATATGAACCGAGATATAAACCATTCATTATAGGTCGCTACATAATTGTACCTCCGTTCACTGGAGAAAGTTGAACATGGTCCGACTTGTTCCGACAGCCATAGGGTTTCAAAGCTTCTGATTGGTTAGTCGGATGAACGGAACCGTCAAGCGGAGAACTAAATACTTAACTGTTTTTACAGTCTTTTATTCTACTGTGAATTTTCATATGGTTTTTAAAATGAGAAGATCGTTTAAAAGATTCATTACATGTTGGACATTTATATGCTTTTATTTATAATTTTGCTTACTTTAGTATAAATGGTTTATTACATGACACTTATATTCTCTTATTATGATTTGTGTTGTCTGGCTAGACACTAACTTTGTGTAAATTGTTAATTGCATATTTCACACTTATAGTCTTTATTTCCACTGTGAATTTTCATATGTCTTTTTAAATGAGAATTTTGTGCAAATGATTTCTTGCATATTGTACATTCGAAGTTCTTTATTCCGACATGAATTTTGATATGGGTTTTTAAATGACTATTATGTGTAAATGATTTATGACATATTGGACATTTATAGTCTTTTATCCCACTGTGAATTTTCATATGGTCTTTTAAATGATGAGTATGTGTAAATGATTTATTACATGTCGGACACTTATATGCTCTTGTTTCAGAGTGAATTTTCATATGGACATTTAATGCATCTTTTCGTGTAAATAATTTATAACACACCGTACACTGATGTTCCTTAATTCCACTATGTATTTTCATATGTTCATTTAAACTATATTTTCGTGTAAATAATTTATGACACGTAGGACAATGTATATGTCGTCTCATATGACTTTTTAAATCACTGTCTGGTGGACATATTTTTTCACATACTGAACAACATTCATTGCCAATTTGTATAACATCAGTTACATATTCTTCCTTCTTTATACTTTGCAAAACATTTCCATATAATTTACTGTCTTGTAAATTTTCTTTTTTAATAAAAATTTCTTCAAACTTTGGATAATTATTTATTGTTGCTGTATTCTCGACATCTACATCACCACTAACCGTGTATTGTTGAGTGTCCATTACTGCTTCTTGTTTCTTCAGTTCTTCTTTAATATAAAGTTCTTCATACTTCTGACAATTAGTTGTTGAATGTTCCATGTTCTCCGTGCTGCTCTCCATGATTGCTTCTTGATCAATTAATTAACTAGTAGCGAAGATTCGTTTCGAAAATGGAACAGATGAACACATGAATTCTTTCCAACTTGACAATCGTCTGAAACATAATTTTACAAATTTGTATAAAATCTTTCAGAACTTATAATGTTACCTTTAAGTTAAAGTTCTGTATAATATAAACTAACGTTTCGGAAGCATAGATTTAAAATATATCAAAAATGATACCACAATTTTACTTTCAATATTTTGTAAGGTTATAAAATATTAGTATTAAAATTTGCATCATAGATGGCAGTGATGGCGCTGTAGTTTAAAGCTTGATTTACACAATTTTTACATTAGCTGCACAAATTAAAAATGTAAAAGTAGGAGACGATACAAAATAAATCATCAATATTTCAAACAAGTTTATATTAAACAAGAGGAAAACACAACATGCGAATAAATTTATATTAACTTGGTCAAATCACGATAAATCTATACTTCGTTTCATGTAATAGCGTTGTTTTAGATAGGGATATAAATTCTGCCCTTTTATTGGTCATAATGCAAACCTAGTTCCTAAAAACGAAAAAAATATCACCTGTCATTTGTCAATTATCAAATAAAATCTACAAAATTAAATGATGTTTAACAATGGTTTGTTGTAATTTTTAACAATCAGATATTACACATTTTTACAGATAATAGTATATTAAAGAACGTGTTTTATAAGACATGTTTTTTTCGCACGCGTCAAAATTTAGAAAACGAGCGTCAGCGAGTTTTCTAATTGACAAGTGCGAAAAAAAGTCTTATAAAATGAGTTCTTTATACTATTTTTTATATTTTGCACCTTCTACAAACTAAAATATTTTAAAAACACTGTTCATATTAAACCGAGTTGATTTAGGGAAATTTGTAAGTGAAATGTTGTAGTTGGTAACATTGAATTGACCACATTCAATTATTATTTGAAAGTTCATGTCATTTCAATATTTACGAACAAATTTAAGTGAATTTAGTGTAATCATGGAAGATGAAATCAGTTGCACTCCGCCTGAGCTACGTAATATAGCTCAGACTACAGGAAATAATCTACTTCCTAAAAAATCGCGCGAGATTTATGAGAAAGAATTTGCAAATTTTGACACATGGTGTAAAGAAAATAATGTCAAAGGCGTAACAGAGAATGTTTTGATTGCTTATTTTGAAATGCAAAGTAAGACGAAAATATGTATTATTATTATTATATTCATTAAATAAAGTGATTAATTAAGTAAAAGAAATTTTGAGGTTATATTGAAATTTCTTATCTTCCAGCTTTGACGTTTGACAATTTAACCCTTTCAGCCTCAGTGTACAGGAAATTTTTATTTTTTCTTATATTGGAATTAAAACTTGCTTTAAAATTAATTAAAAATAATTTTCAATCGTTCAAAGGTTCAATCTACAAATTTTTAGTACTACTAGGTCCATCTATGTGGACTAATTCGAACATTATATTAACATTTACTTACTCAATTTGTGATTATATTTGTACATTTTCATGTAAATAATCTTCCCTAAATAAAAAATAATAATAATAACGACATTATATTATTATAATGAATTGTCAATTAACTAAAAATAAATTAGATAAAAATGGGTTAAAGAAATGTCATCTAGTACCAACCGTCTAAAACAAAAAATTGCGTATCGAAATGAAGGTCATTACGATACGCAATTGCGTATCGTAATGACCTCATTATGAACGCAAAATATAAAAAAATGTTTATTATTGACAAAGTTTGGTTTCACAAATTTAAATTATTTATTTAATACCATGGTATGAGAAACTAAGGTAACGCCACTCGCTATGTTTCCTGTGCTACAAACGCGGTCAGACGGAATACACTTAGTTCTCCGTTATCTCGCTGTGGCGCTACGTGTCTTTCTAAAACTATGTCTAAATATAATACGTAATAAAATTCATTTACATACAACTATTTATTAAATATAAATTAATTCATTTTATAACAAGAAAATATTAAATAATATTATTTTCAGCAAATTAACGTAAAAAAGAAAGGTGATTCAAGTAAATATGAAAGGAACAGATCACGGTAAAAAAAACAACGTTCTTACACCGTGGGCAAGAAACAAAATAAATACAATAAGTAATATTAAAACAGGTAATAAATTCAATTTTGAAACTGTGAGATACAATATTAACTTACGAGTATATACAGTTTTAGTAGAAACAGGATTTCGTAGATAAACACATATTTCACAAGTTGTATACTATCTTCTAAGACACTTTTTCACTCGAAGATTAATATCCTGACTTGCAGTTGCGTACGAAACATGTGCGGTTTCTATATTTTCTGTTCTAAAATTGTAAATTTACATTAAAACGAAATTAAAGCTTACTGGGAAGCAGTCAGATTTCAGATTTCGCGGTTTGGACTCCACTTGAATTATCATCCCAATGAAGGCTAACAGTCAAAATCGGTAGATATTAAAGGTTGAAGGATTTTAAATAATTGGGGCTTCCCAATTCATGGTAATATTAACAGTGGCGGATTTCCAAAGAATAATTCTCAACAAATAAAAATAATTTTAAATGAATCAAAATTGCCGCGATATTAAACAACCTGCCAAAAACAGAATTTAAGTAGTAATTTAATGAATATAAATGTTGCTTTAATTATATCCCTTTAGGATTTTTTAAAAATTTTAATTGTAACAAAGAAATGCTTGATTATAATTATGAGAATGTGATTCTAACAAGGAAAATGTCCAATCACATCAAAAAATTGATTATAATTGTTCTTGTATGTATTTATTCTAATTACAACATAAATTTTTGATTACAATAAAGTGAACTTGATTGCAATAATAAATAGCAGTACTAATTAGATAAAAATAAATTATTATAATTGTTGGATTTAGGCAGTAAACTAATATCAGACTACAGCCACTGTATATTATATGACTTCCACTCAAGAAATTTCATGTTCAATTATAATTAAATTTTATATTTATTCATAGATATTTAAACCTGTGTATATAATTATAAGTGAATAATGCTTTAAAGCTTACAATTTTGCAGTTAAAATGGGGGTTATGTTGAGATCTGAGTAATGCAATTGTAACAAAATTATGTTAAATTAGTTACTTAGATAATGACATACATAGAAAATGCTTATTCTACTTTGTCGTTACTTTAAATTTAAAGCAATTCAATCACAAAACAATTAAATAATGACGTTGAACTTATCAAACAAGTATCTTATAAACCAGGGATGGCGAACCAATGGCACGCGTGCCATTAATGGCACGCGTCACAATATTTTGGGCACATCACTGATCACAAAATTCATTATGATGCACTACGAAAAAAGTGTGAAGTAGGTATTATATGACGAGCGAACGCGAGTGATCCCTACGCTTCGGAAAGTTCGGGTGAGGTGCGCGGGTCATTTGATAAACTGAATTTGTCCCAATTCGATTGGTTGGAAATTGAAGAATTTGAAATGCTGCTGATTGATTTCCAGTCTAGTTCAATATGGATTCAAAAATTTATTGAACCAAGGAAAGGGTTAGAATTAATTGAAACCGAAAGATTGACAAGTAATATAAGTGAAAATGCTAATAACAAAATTTTGCAAACATGGAATCAGTTACCAGACACATTTAATTGTTTGAAGAACCTGACTCATGCTATTTTAACAATATTTTCATAAACCTATGCCTGCGAGCATAGACTAATATCACTGTATAGACTACTAACGTATACGGACGCTAAAAAATTCCTCGAAATAGTAGCGACATCTCTTGCCGCGGAATGGTAGTATATCACTGTAGCGACATCTCTTGCCGCGGAATGGTAGTATAGCGAGTGTAGCGATAAGTTAGTTAAGATAATAGACAGAGAGGGAGAAAGGATACCCATTTGTTACTTTTTACTTTTTGAAATCCAACAAATACAAATTTATTAATGCCTTCATTAATTGTTATTTGTGTACGAAATACATATATCAATTTCTACGTCCGCTAAAAATAGTGCAATTTTTTCATTAAAATGTGTTCACAAAGTATGTACATTTTTTTTACAATAAAAGAGTGAAAAATGCACTTTTTTAACTCTACCAAATTGTCACTGCATGTAAAATCGTTTGAGTACGCGAACTCAATACAGCATTTTCTCAAATAAAGTAATTATTAATTGTCTATTATTAATATGTCGGTATGTTCATGGTGTAAATTTTACATTTATTTTTAGTTTTTTTTGTACGTCTCAGTGTCACGGACAAATAAAAATATTTGTCAATATTGCTGGTAAACCGATGTCAAAACTTTTATAAATGAATACAACAAACATGCATAATAAAGAAAAATTTCTCATTATATTAATGATTTTGCATAAGGACGAGCGTCCAAATTAGTTCTCGAGGATATTTTTTGTTTTCTAAAATTCTATTGTTTATGTTTCACACGTACTTGATAATAAATTAAAAATCAGGGGACATTTACGCTTACGTTAGGTGTAATTCTGTGATTTTGTCGTAAAAAAATCATGTTTTCAATTGCATGTATAGGTAATTCTCTTTAATTTTTTTTCAAAATTAGAATTGAAAGCCAAAAGTATGAATGACATGGAAAAAAATATTGTTTTGATGTTAGATGAAATGCCAATTAAGCATGGTTTAGAATATAATAAAACAAAGGATAAAATAGAAGGAGTAAGTGATTTAGGGTCTTTGGGAAGATCTGCCGATATTGGAACACAAGCATTAGTTTTCATGTTGAGAGGATTATTTTCTTCTTGGAAACTTCCAATAGCGTATGTTATAAGCGCAGGTCCTGTTAAAGGTCACATTTTAAAGGAATTACGAGCTGTAATATGTGACCAGGGTTCAAACAATCGAAAAGTATTTAGTTTATTGGATGTTAATGAAACAAATCCTTATTTTTATATAGATAATAAAAAAAATTTTGCTCTACACGACACTCCACATTTTTTTAAAAGTGTGAGAAATATTTTATTAAAAAATGATATTCATATAGATAAATCAAAGGTATCTTGGAATGATATTTATTTTAATGATAAAAATATTACACGCTGTTTGACAAAAATTACAAACGCACATATTTTTCCAAATTCATTTCAAAAAATGAATGTTAAACTTGCCACTCAGATATTTAGTCGTTCATTTTCTGCCGCCATAAAGACAGCCAAACAACTTAAAATAGTCGATACAGAAACTGCCCTTGATATTGCAGAATTTATTCAAAAATTAAACGATATTTTCGATTGTTTGAATAGTAAAACCTTAAATAATGTAAATCCTTTTAAATGTGCCTTATCCTCTTCAAGTCCACTTGTGGAAGAAACATTGGATAATGCTATACATTGGATAAAGAAATGGAAAGTTTTTAATAAAAAAGGAACTGTTCGGAAAGACATCTATTGTATTTCTGGATTATTACAAACAATTAATGGCATTACCCAGCTATGGAAGGATCTAAAAAATGAAGAAATTTTATTCCTTTTAACTAACAGATTGAACCAGGACCCCCTTGAAAATTTATTTTCATCTATTAGGAGGCATGGCGGACACAGTACTAATCCCACAGGAAAATTATTTAGAATTGCTTTACAACGAGTTATAACTTCAGGCTTACAGGATCAAGTAGAAAATTCAAATTGTGAAATTGACAATAATAAATACATTTGTGTAGTTTAAATTGTACAAATGCGAGAGAAAAATCGCATTTGTACAATTTATCTTAGTAGTAATACTTTAATTACACGCTTTTATAGCATCACTCTTCAACATTTGTGTAGATTTAGAAGATAAAAGTGAAAACATAAATAATACGGATGAAAATGTTGATAGTAATGTGGTTGTGGAAATATCAACTTCTTCCTCCGATGAATCAACTGACCTAAGTTTAAATTTTAAGACAGGTACAATGAGTTCTAATAATATAGTATATTTTTGTGGATTTTTAGTGAAACGGTGTATTGAGAAATTCAGATGTGAAACGTGCAATAAAAAACTTCATACAGCAAAGAATATAAGTGATCCAGATCAACTATTAATAATAAATAGAGACTATTCTTCTAATGAACAAATAAATTATTTAAAAATACCAACTAAAGATGTTCGTCAAATCATAAATTTATGCTGCGAAATTTTTTCAAATGATTTTAAAAATCAACTATATAAAATTGGCATAAAAAATTATTTGTATGAGAAATGCGTTAATATAATTTTGAAAAAAATACCAACCTGGTTTGATGAATGCAAAATTCATAAAGAATATATTGTACTCTATGGAATTCATTGCTTAATAATGAAACATGTGAAATGGCTTAGTAATGACTTAAAAAACAAATTAGTTTCTGATAAAAAATTAAAAAAACTGAAAATAAATAAATATTCCAAATTCCAGTACGATGTATATTTTTCTACATTACAGCATTTATTATTATTATTATTATTATTATTATTATTATTATTATTATTATTATTTTATAATTTATATATTTTTTGTAATTCGTATTTTACTTTAATTTTAATATACAGTGTGGGATTAAAGTAAAGAATATTAAAAAAATAGAATTTAACCGGTTTTTTAAAAAAGATAATTATTTAATTAATAATAAATTGTATTTTGACGTTTGAAAAATTTATACCAGTCTGAAAAATAATGTTCGTAACTTGTATGAAATTCAAATATCTTAGCTCGTGTGTATTGACTTGCACTCCGCTACGCGTCGTGCGTCAATTTACACGCAAGTTATAGAAAATAACTTGCCTACGTCTATGGTAAAAGACGTCAGTGCTATATCAGCACATTTATGCTATATAAGACAATGTAATAGTTGTAAGTTGCCTTTTGTTGTACAAACCATTGTATAATAAATGTCCAAACCTTGTAAGTTTTCTTTTTAAAAATTCTTTCTCCAAAACCAAAACCAAAACTGGCGCAGTCGCTGTAGGATATACTCAAAGTGATTCGTATCGTACGGAAAACTTCTGTTTTAACAGTTAATTGAGTAAAAACCGCGGTGCGGGAGTGCAATAAATCGAAGGCATATCGGTTTATCACCAACCCAACTACCGAACACGGAGAAGGCTTTTTGAAGAGAAACTGCAAGACCTGGTGGAGGACAGCATCGCCAAAGCCAGACCTGGTGAAGGACAGCATCGCCGTAGCCAGACCCTAGAATAAGAAGTCCTGGGGGAAGAACAACATCGTCGGAACCTATAGGCACTAGGATAAGAAAACAAGCAACAAACAAAGAAAAGAATGAAGGAACTAATGTAAGTAAGCAAAGCTCAAATCCTATAAAACCGTCCTACAAAGCAAACAGTTTAACTAGAATAAGAAACCATTTTTATTTTATTATCACTAATATAAATTTCAAACCAATTTATGTCTGAAAACGAACTAGCGAATTTATCAAACCTTCTCAACCAATTCAATTTAGGAGAAACAGACATAGAAATGACGTCACCACAAACACAATCGGCAACTCAGCCTCAGGTATTTGCACCGGTAAACTACCAATTATTACGGCTATACGTAGATTGTATTCCAAATTATGAGGGCAACCCTCACACTCTCAACATTTTCATAGAATCTTGTCAAAATTTAATCAATACTTTTGGTAATCCATTAAATTTAGCATTAAATAATTTCTTAATCAGGGCCATACTAGGAAAATTAACCGGCCGAGCATTAATACTAATAGGCTCAAGAACAGAATTAAATACCTGGGAAGAAATCAAAAATGCACTACAATTAAGTTTTGGTGATCAGCGTAATATAGATTGCCTCGTGCAAGATTTAATATCTTTACGCCCATTCAAAAATGAGCCACCATATAATTTTGGCATGCGATGTCAAGATGCACGTAGCCTCATCACTTCAAAATTAAACAGTCTAAGTAATGAAAAACCGGAAGAGAAAATTATTAAACAACAAAATTATAATGACCTGGCATTGAAAACATTCGTACGTGGTTTGCCACCAAATATCCAAACTAATGTAAGACTGAGAAATCCCGATAGTCTCGAAAAAGCAATGAGTTTAGTTGTAGAAGAGGAAAATTTCCTTTACTCAACACAAAGACAAACATCATTGAACACTCAAACAAATTTTAAACCTGCACACAGAATTTTGCCAATAAAATCACAAATACTACCAAATGTTGGACAAAATATGCAATATTTCCGACCAAATCTAATTCCTGCGTTAGCTTATCAAAATCCACATCAACGCCATCCGCAACCAATACCAAACAAAATAAATCCATTCCAAAATGTTAACAATCAACCTAATTACAGACCTGTGTATTATGCACAAAGACAACCTCAAGTCCATATGCGACCACCCACTTTCCAGCATGTCCAAAAACCCATGAATCTGCCACAAAATTTCCCACGTCCTAATGTAACACAAAATCAGCCACGCCCTTATTTCCAACAAAAATTCAATCATACAAATCAACCCCAACCTTATCAACCAGAACCCATGGATACATCCTTCATACGCACTAGAAGGAGTACAACTCAAAAACCATTCACATCGAACCAATTATTCAATCAAGATGTATATCCTGACCCTGAACAATCACCCCAAAATTCCTATGTATTTTCATATGGCAATGAACATGAAACCTATGAGAACCAACCAGCATACGACGACTATGACACGTATTATGACGATCCACACGCTTTATCTTATGACGACTCTTATTACACAAGTGACAACACCGAGTGTGAACCGCTGATAGATCCATGTGAAAATACTGATAAAGATGTAAATTTTCCCACAACCAAGAATACGAACAACCAGACTTAATACAATTAAATGTCCTAAAGGCAAATTTACCGCACATTTATATTCCCGAAATTAACGCTAACTTTTTGATTGACACCGGAAGCACTAAAAGTTTAATTGATCCTGAACTAGCATATAAATTTTATTCAAATTACATACATAATCAAAATTTTAATATACAAACAGCCCACGATGTATCATATCATAATGAAGTCGCCGAAATTCCTATTTTCACGATTTTTAATATTCCCGATTTTCACAAATTCTATTTATTCAAATTCAGTTCCAAATATGATGGCCTTATCGGCGTTGACCTTTTAAAGCAGCTCAGTGCAAATGTAAATGTAACAAATAAACAACTCACAACACCATATGCAACAATTCCTATCATTTTCAATCCCGATAATGAGAAACAAAATTATAACTACAATCCAATCCCTGTACATTCCATCACTGTACCACCCCGAACTTCAATGGTTGCTAAAATACCTGTCCAAATGACAAACGGCTTAGGTATCCTAAATTATACAGATTTTGAAAACGGTGTAGAAATGCCTAAAGCACTCGTAAACGTTTCTAACAATTTTGCAATCACTACTTTAACCAACATAAATGAAAATCCTGTTCAAGTAAATGTATTAGAACCTATCGAAATTGAACCGTTAGAGCCTATCGAAATTAATTTTGTAGAAAAAATGGAAGTAGATGATGAAATGGATAAAGAACAAGATAATTTACTAAAACAAAATTTAAAAAATATTAGAGTCAATCATTGTAATAAAGAGGAAAAAGAAGCGATAAGAGAACTATGCTTCGAATACAGAGACATATTCTATTGCGATAAAATACCCTTAAGCTTTTCAAACGAAATTACTCATAAAATTAAATTGAGAGACGATACCCCGATTCACGTCAAATCATATCGATTTCCAGAAATACATAAGCAAGAAGTTAAATCCCAAATTAACAAAATGCTTAATCAAGGCATAATACAAGATAGCATATCACCCTGGTCCAGCCCCATCTGGGTTGTTCCCAAAAAACCAGACGCCTCAGGCAAGAAAAAATGGCGTGTAGTCATAGACTACAGAAAGTTAAATGACCGCACAATTGACGACAAATACCCCCTATCAAATATTTATGACATACTTGACAAACTTGGCAAAGCAAATTACTTTACGACCTTAGACCTAGCCAGTGGGTTCCACCAAATAGAGGTTGACCCCAGCGATATCCAAAAAACAGCATTTTCGGTAGAAGGCGGGCACTACGAATTTAAACGCATGCCGTTTGGCTTGAAAAACGCGCCGTCAACATTCCAAAGAGTCATGGACAATGTACTCCGCGGCCTTCAGCACGAGACATGTCTAGTTTATCTCGACGATATTATTATCTTCAGTACATCACTTCAGGAACACATTGAAAGACTAAAATGTATATTTGACCGACTACGTAAAAGTAATTTCAAAATTCAGCGCGACAAAAGTGAATTCCTTCAAAAAACAGTACAATATTTAGGACACATAATAACACCAGAAGGCGTAAGACCTAACCCAGACAAAATTTCCGTAATTAAAAAATTTCCGATTCCTAGAACTCCAAAAGAAATTAAAAGCTTTTTAGGCCTACTTGGTTATTACAGACGTTTCATTAAAGACTTCGCTAAAATCACGAAACCTATGACAAAATGTTTAAAAAAGAACTCAAAAATTGTACACGATCAAGAATTCATGAACAGTTTCAACACTTGCAAACAACTACTTACAAACGACCCTATACTACAATACCCTGATTATGACAAACCCTTTATATTAACAACAGACGCCAGCAACTATGCACTAGGTGCCGTACTTTCGCAAGGCGAAATTTCACGTGACAGACCTATAGCATATGCATCAAGAACTTTAAATGATACAGAGACGCGCTACTCCACTACCGAAAAAGAATTGCTAGCGATAGTCTGGGCATGTAAGCACTTTCGTCCGTATCTTTATGGCAGAAAATTCACAATAGTGACAGACCATCGTCCATTACTTTGGCTATTCAACCTAAAAGAACCAAATTCGCGACTGGTACGTTGGCGATTAAAGTTGGAAGAATTTGACTACAATATACAGTATAAAAAAAGGAAAACTTAACACAAATGCTGATTGTCTCTCCCGAATAAATTTAAATTCTGTAGAAACTGAATCAACAAAAAACAATCCCGGTGAAATAAATGATGACATTGTAGAATATTTTCGAAACCTCGCAGAAAATATAATACCAGCCGAAAATGAAACACAACCAGTACCATCCACAAGTAAAGACATGAAACCTAAACCGAAAATTAAAATCCTATCAAATGTTCAAATCAAACCTCCTAATCCTCAGAAAATTACAAATACAATTCCTCAACAAACTGATTATGACTTCATAGGCGTAGAATTAGAGAGAGATTCGGAATCAAATACACAACACTCTACCGCAAATGATAACACAAACATCGGCGTTACTATTTTAGATGAAATTATTAACAACAAAACAAACCAAATTCATGTCTTTCCACACATCCATCGAAAACCCCATATCACCCAAAACAATTATGAACATCAAAAAATTATTAAAATAAGATTACCAGAGGATAACAATGAACAAATAATATTTGAATTTTTAAGAGATTACACTGATTCAAAAAATGTATATCACCTATATTTTCATACTGATAAATTATTTCGCGATTTCTCTAGTCTATTTAAGCAAATTTTCAATACAGGGACCAAAATTAATTAAATGTACCAAAATTGTTCACACAGTAACAGACAAAGAAGAACAAATTTTATTAATCAAAAATCATCATGAAGGTAATACCAATCATAGAGGTATTAATGAAACTTTAGAATACCTGAAAAGAAACTATTATTGGAGACACATGAAAACCACCATTCAAAATTTTATAAATGCCTGTGAAATTTGTCAGAGAGCAAAATACGCTAGGAAAAAACCATATGTTCCGCTCATGCTCACTGATACAGCTACACGTCCATTCCAGATTGTGCACGTAGACATTTTCACCTTTGATAATAGAAATTATCTAACACTCGTAGATGCTTTTACTAAATTCGCACAAGCTATCTATATTGAGGGAAAAACAGCGATACACACTAGTAACGCATTAATAAAATATTTTGCATCATTCGGCGTACCCGAAAATTTAATTTTGGACAATGGTAAAGAGTTCAACAATAGTACAATTAAAGAATTACTAAAATTACACAAAATTAATGTCCATTTCACTACCCCGCTACACCATGAATCAAATTCCATTGTAGAAAGATTCCATTCCACAATTATCGAACATTTAAGAATACTTCAGGAAATGTACCCGGACGATAATACAGACCAAATGAATTACGCAATAATCGGTTACAACAACTCAATTCACAGTGCTACAAATTATACCCCTTTTGAACTAGCTTTCGGACACACAAATTCTAGAAATCCAAACGAAATTTTTCTCCCAAATTCATTTTATAACGATTATATTGAAAATCATAAAGAAAGATTAAAACACGTTTACCAAAATGTCTCAAATAAATTACAAATTAACAAAGAAAAAGTTGTTGCAAAACATAATACCCATGGAGATACTAATTACGCTTTTAAAATTGGACAAATTGTTTATAAACAAAATCCATTACACAGAAATAAAAAATCATTAAAATTTTTAGGACCATTTAAAATTACGAAACTTTTAGATCGAAATAGAGTCGAAATTACAAATGAAAAGAAAAAGACAGAAATTATACATATCAAAGAACTGAGACAACCACCTGTTTCAGATCATTTTCCCTCATCATCATCGTCGCAACCTCAGAAATGCCACAGTTCCACAACTTAAATTCAAATCCCGGACTTTTACCATTAAAACTCGGACATGCACAAATTACGACTGACTACTGGACTTTCGTTCAGATATATGACATTTCAGACATCATAAGTGAGTATAATACTTTACGGAATTCGTTTTCAAAAATTAAACACAAACTTAGCAATTCTACTCGAAACAAGGAAAGCTATCAAATAATAATTATTCTAGAAAATAAAGTATCACTTCAAATCCAACAACTAAACCCACTGTTAATAAAAAGAAACAAGAGAGGCATAATCGATGGCCTTGGCTCAGTAATTAAAGCTATTACCGGAAATCTAGATCAAAATGATGCTGAAAAATACGATAAGGCGATATCAAAATTGACAAACAATCAAAATAAATTTAAAACCATAATTAACGAACAAATAACTATTTTAGAAACATCAATTAAAAAATTCGATGACAATGTATAAATTCTTTTTAATAACCAAAAAGCTCTTAGTACAAAAATTAATGAATTAGAAATATTTATAAACAGCACCCATATTGAAAAATCTGAAGCAGCTAATTGCTACTTTCTCCAAACTGTCCTAACTCAATATATAACAAGTTTGCAAATCATTTACGATTTATTAGAAAAATTAGAAGTGGCTATTTCATTCTCGAAACTTAACACATTTCATAACTCTATAATTGAACCCAAAGATTTATTATCCGAAATTGTCCAAATAAATAAATTATTACAAAATAATAAATTTCCACTCGAACCAGTTTTAGAAAATATTCTTTTATTTGAAAAGATAATCGAAATCAAAAGTTTTAGTAAAAATAACCAAATTATATTTTTAATTGAAATCCCTGTAGTTGAAACTGATAGCTATACCTACTATCATTTATATCCTTTGCCAACCCCACATCAAAATATGTTTAAAACAATTATACCCCGATCCAAATTCCTTGTTACCAATGAGCATGCTTACGCATTCTTTGGAAACAAATGTCAAGAGATTCTCCCCGAAGAGTTCCTGTGCAACGAAGTGCATACATCAACAATAAGCACGAATATTCCATGCGAAATTCAACTTTTAAATTACACAATTAATTCTACAAATTGCAAACAAATAGCCACTAGTATCCCAGACACCAAAATCCAGAAAATCGAGGGACATCAATGGATTGTCATCGCCCCAAGCAGCATCGTAGCCACCCAAAAGTGCGGCAGAAATATCGACAACATCCCCTTATTCGGCAGCTACCTCATCGAACTCGACAGTGAGTGTGAAGTGAAAGTGCAAAACACAGTGCTTAAAACATACCAATCTCAAAAATCAAATTTTAAAAATATTAATTTGCCCAGTGTACCCCTACCAGAAGATTTCCAAGATAAAGACATTTTAAGTTTTAAAACATTCAAGCTAGACTCTATAAACTTAGATGATACTAAACATGTATTTTCACTTATTAATAATCAAAAGAAAAATCTAGATGAAATTAACGATTCACCTGTATACTATAATAGAATAAGTGTTTTTACTATTATTTTGTATTGTTTCTTAATCATTTGCATTATTTGTGTTTTGCTATATTTTGTTAAAGTAAGAAGGTCCAGAATTACCATGCCAGTGATGAACATCGAGGCATCCACGTCTACAACCCAAACCATTCCATTTTCGCCGAACTCTGTGGCCAAAACCCCATAGTTCTCATCTAGGGCCAGAGGAGTTATAGAAAATAACTTGCCTACATCTATGGTAAAAGACGTCAGTGCTATATCAGCACATTTATGCTATATAAGACAATGTAATAGTTGTAAGTTGCCTTTTGTTGTACAAACCATTGTATAATAAATGTCCAAACCTTGTAAGTTTTCTTTTTAAAAATTCTTTCTCCAAAACCAAAACCAAAACTCGCATGATATTTGGTATTTTTCATAACTTGTTACGAAAATTACTATTTAGTAGTGGAATCCGATAGTGATTTTTTTCTTTATAATCATGCAAATAAATCATAAGTTTGCATAAAAATAATTCTGAGAAAAATCGATCTAAACATTTAATAATAATGAATAATTCGAGGTACATACCTTGATAAAAAATCTAACGAACTTTTTCATACAAATTTTCTGTCAATCTTCAATACTCTTGACATAATCATTGTAGTTTATTGTAGAATTCTAATATTCTACTAAATTGTCATGGCTACGGTATCTTGATTATTCATTATTATTGAATGTTCAGCTCCATTTTTCTCAGAATTTTTGTTATGATTTATTTGCATGATTATAAAGGTAAGGGAAGTCACTATCGGATTCCACTACTAAAAATCTATGTTGTCATTTAATTTTTTATGTGATGACAACATACCTCAGAAACAAATGAAATTGGGAAGGTGAATCGCATATGTATATTAATGTGTATTTTTAAAAACTAAAATTGACGTGCTTAACGTTTTTTTTTTAAAAAAAAAAACGGTTGAGTTCGCTATTTTTTTAATATTCTATACTTTAATCCCACTCTGTATGTAAGTACGTAAGTGTAGTGTTTAAAAAATATTTATATATCTATGTATGTATTTGATATGTAATTATTAGAAATAATTATTTTATTTTTTCACTAAAGTTCCCAAAAATCTTATATAATTATTGTGCATGTAAGAAAATTTGAACAGATGTACGCTGAAATTTTGTTACAGAGTAAGTATATTAAATCAAATATTATATTAACTGAAATTTTTAATTTATTCTTTAATTTCTTATTTAAATTCTTATTCAATTTGTATAATTTGGCAATCTTTTTACAGTTAAATCTTTGAAATAATTATAACTTTTTATTTATAAACTTCTATTGTTCATTTTCGTACACACTTTTAACTAGTATATAAAATTTGATTTGAAAATATTAAAATCATAAATAAAGTAACGTGCCACTATAATCTTTATTTTATTTATTAATTCATTGGAACAAACTTATACTCTTATTAATGCATGTCCTGCACATATTTAATCAATCAGAAATTCGATTAATTTAAAGAAAATTCAAACAAGATCCTCCTTCATAAAGCATAAAAAATTCTAATAAACTTCAGTTTGGTAAAATTAATTTTCATATCTAGATATTTATCTATATATTATTTCATTCTTATTTTTTTTTAAATTATTATACTCAGGGGCAACAATTAAATTAATTTACATTTATAATAAATACAAGCACACAGCATAGAGCCAATCTATAAGAAATATATTGTGCGCTGTGCTACTGCTGGATCACTGCTTTAGGAACGATCCACGGGGCGTCGGGGGAGGGGGGAAGCGATAAGAGATGAGATGTGGTGTGACCGTTGCGTTGTAGTTGTAGAATATACAGGTATCTACGCGTGGCGCTAGCTACTGATCGCGAACACCACACGCCGCGTAACCCGCACCCACAAGTTAGTACGCTGAGCGTTTCCCATTTACGTTAGTAGTCTATACAGTGATATTAGTCTATGCTGCGAGTCATTATTTTCAGAGATGAATAACATTAAAGACTCGGTTAGAAACCGTTTGACAGATGACTCCAGTTCAGCATGCATTTTTCTAAAAGTAACATCTTACAACCCTAACATATGTTATTTGTCATCGAATCTGCAACAACAGAAGTCACACTAATTTTACTTTAATATAAATTACGCGTATAATTGAAACATTGCAAAATGTTCCTATTTTTTTGTAGTAAATAAAGAGTTTTGAGTTGATAGTATTTATTATTATTATTTTCCCAATAATCACAAAGTCAAAATTATTTGATGGCACGTCTATGACCTCATTAAACATTTCTTTAGAAAAATGGCACGTTGATACGTAAAGGTTCGCCATCCCTGTTATAAACCACAGACAAGGACCCAACTACACTACCGCCACTGCGAATATGCGTGGAACCAAGTGTACTATGTTTGACCGCGAAATACAGCTAGTGGCGTTACCTTAGCTTCTTATACCGTGCTAAACAGTAAAATCCATAAACCCGAAGAGCTAACAAATTTGTTAAATTCAGATAATATTAGCTCAAAAAAGACCACTGCAAAATGATAAGAAGTAAAATATAAATTAAAAAAATGTGATGAGGCCAGCACATTACCTTCCGTCATAAATAAATGTCATACAAAAAATTCCTTGCAAAACATTCTATTTCTTGTACATTACCTAGTACAAAATTTACAGTAACGCCATGCCGTCACATATCCTGTCCTTACACTAGCGTCCTCTGTGTACAAGCTTTTGAAATGCATTGAAATGATACCAACTCTAAAATAATTTAAATTCTTTCCACAACACTCCCACTTAGAGTTGGTTTCATAAACACAGAATACAATTTTATTAATCTTTTAATCTAAATATTTCTTAGGTTAACAATCTTACGACCACTTTCAGTAACTTGCGCTTTAGTCGTTACCTTATTATCTCTAGTCTTTTTAGATTGAGTTTTGGGCTTACGAGATGTGATCAACTGATCTTGCTTGGCATACACTACTCATTTCCATTATACCATATTACTATCTCAATCATAGAAAATAGATATACATTGACCTATAGAAGCCGCACTCACTGTAGAAACGCAAGGAGTTTAGATGTACAACTACCGCGCCTTGCGGACGCGCCGAGAAATAAAATTTGGGAATAAATCATGATGTATTAATATTTGATTTAAATGGAATTCCAATAAGGAGAAAAAGGAAACAAAATGAAAACTGTTCATTCGATTTATTTATTATGCCATTTTTTACAATAATTAATTGCATTTTGAACTACAATGTCATTCGAATGTTATTTAGAAATTTTTCCTGCTATCACATGATTCTTCGTAATAAATTGGAAAACGATGTGTTTTAAGTTCCAATTTGTCATAATTCGGCACACAACACTTGCTTTTCTTTGGCATTGCCATGGTTCACAACTCAGATCGTTCACAGATAAAAGAAAAAATAAAAATATTTAACAAACAACAAAAAGAATTTAACAAATAACAAAAAGTATTTAACAAACTACAAAACTACTTAATAAACAACAAAAAGCACTAAACAGACAACAAAAGTACTTAATAAACAACAAAACTGAATCGCAAACAGGAATACAAAGAAAAGAATTCGATAAACCGATGCTGACACTACAAGAGCGA
The DNA here is from genome assembly GCA_963082715.1 of Harpalus rubripes. Taxonomy (NCBI): domain Eukaryota; kingdom Metazoa; phylum Arthropoda; class Insecta; order Coleoptera; family Carabidae; genus Harpalus; species Harpalus rubripes. The sequence goes on from CAUJCB010000232.1 coordinate 35,411, forward strand.
AAACATGAGTGATCAACTGACATTTGTCACCATCTTGAAAACTTTCAAAACTTGTGTTATCAGTGCTATTTGCGGCACGGCGCACAACTATTTGAAGCGATAGTGGCGTTTTTGCGGTTGCGCGAGAAACTATATGAAAAGTCTCGGTCGCTGTATAGAGTGCTCATAGTATTTCAATGCGCATGCTCAGAACACACCAATCATATGCTTGGGAGTACAGCGGAAATGAAACCAATCTTATCTTATGGGAAAAATTGTATTTTTAAAGCAAAATATTATTTTATATAGACGTAAATGAGCGATAATTTTTTTCTTGCAAGTTTCTTTTCATGTTTAACTACTGGATTCTGCCCTTATAATATATAAATAATCAATAAAATAAACATTCAAATTTAAAAATTTTAACCGCCTGTTTACTCATCTGTCACTGATAGATAACCCCAAACTGATGTTTTGTTATGATTCTTTTGTAAAGTGCGAAATATATATTTTTTTAATTATACTTGTTTACTATTGTTGCTTTCCGGATTGTGATTTCAATTCATTAATTAAAAAGGAATATGTTTTCCTATTTTTCCTAAGAATAGTACAAAGAAAATAAGTTAGTATTGCCAACATAATTGGAAAAATTAAAAAATAGTTTGTCACCCTGGCACGCTTTTTTCATTTCATAAATCTGCCGGCAGAGGCGCTATAGTTAATAATATGGTCTATACGATTTCAATATAACGATAATGGTTTTACAGAATACGCTTTTTGAAAATTATCGTTATTTAACAACTTTTTCATCATAACGATACGTTATGGTATAACGACATTCTTATAGAATAAGTCAGTTAATGTATTTTTCGAAATACAAAATAGTGACATCTACAGATTGCTTCTATGAACTAATGCACACTGTGATGGTTGTTGGCTTGGTAGTTGTGTAGTAGTGATATAGGAGGCATGTCATGTATAGAAAAATTGAAATTTTGAATTTTTAAAGACATAATAAGAAAATTGAATATAAGTACATGCATATCACAATACAATAACCATAAATTCATTACTAAATAAATTTAAAATTACTTGTCACATAGATAAACTTCTATTTTAATATTTGTTTATATGTAAGATAAAAGGATATTGGAAACGGTACATTTCATAATTAAATATAAAAGTAAACGTCTATTTCTGTCTTTGCACTGCACTTTATATCACAACGAATGTTCATCAGCTTATTGAATTTCAATTCCATATTACGTCAAAAAATAGATACAGTTAATACACTTTAAAACTGGAGAAATCACGAAATATATCACTACTGGCACTATAACTAAAACTATAAACTATTACAAATTGAATTACCAAATAATTAAAGATGTTAAAGCGCATGTTCAATGACATGTGTGATGTCTTATGTGATATTACAATTTAAAATATTGCAAAATGTTTTGAAATCAAAGGTGAGAATCCATTTTCTTAAAATTTAAACACTGTCGCGCCTCTACAGTTTGCTTCCTGGAACTATGATAGTGTTTTGGCACACACATTTAGCTGTCCGGTGCCTGCCTAAAGGTGACGGAAGGCAAAAACAAGTAGACATAGTAAAATAAAAGGTTGATTTTCTCGTGTTGTCATGGGAAATTTTGATTTTAATCAAATGTCAGATATCAATTAACTTCAATAATTGGAGAAATATTAAATATTACGGCGGTCTCAGCGTCATGTGCACATTGACCGTTGATGGTAAATAGCTCTTCCTTTAAATAAAAGCCTGCGCATAATACTGAAGATGAAGATTATATATATCGTATATTTATCCGGTGCTATAATTTTGGTAAGTATTTTCCGTTATTTCATTTTTCTTTCTAGCGTATTTTATATAAAGGCTGTTCAAATTTGAGGTTGCTTTTTGAATCACCCGCCATTTTTTTCATATATATATATATATATATATATATATATATATATATATATATATATATATATATATATATATATATATATATACATATGTATATGTCGTGTGACTGTTGACATTTGTGTAATAAAAGCCAGAGACAGCATAACTTTTTTTATGGAACGCTATTCGCGATTCAAGAAAAATGCTAGCCATCTAGCGGCCAACTTATGAAGCTCTTAATGACGTCACAATGCGGCCGGCATGTAAACTATTATTCACGAAAGATGACTATTCAAGGTCATTTGTAAACTGCCTGATAACAACGACCAAATATAACCAGACAAAACAATCCCTATCCCTCCTCACTGAATGTTTTGATTTTGACTGGCCAGACAGAGAAACTAGAGATAGAGATATGTCTTGTTTAGTTCGAGTATTTCTCACTAGAGGCCACGTAGTGTTAGTCTAGTGTAGGGTACCTTTATAACCAGGGTATGGCCATGGCGTGGCTCACGTTTCGTCCGCCATTACCGGGACATCTGTTATATGTGTTATTCTTGCGCAAAGTATTATGTATTTTCGTGGCTATTTGTTTTATTTTAATGAAAAACACATTTAATTATCATTTTAATATGTATTTAAAGTGTAAGTAATATATTTTATCTTATTTACTTGTGTAGTTTGTTAAGATACCCATCACGATTACTGTCACTGAAAACAACTAAAAATTACCAATATTAAGCACAATCATTTAAATTTGTAAAAGGTAAGTTTAGAATATACAATTATCATGTAAATAAGAACTACAGATATTAAATTAGATGTGATAATAACAACCCATGTCATATATTCTACATAACCTCTAAATGTATATCTTAATAATAATTGTGTATCTCTTAAATAAATTAATTTTTCTTACCTTTATAAATTCACAGTGTGATAATTTAATATTATTTTATAATATAATATCACATTTATTACAAATAAATAGGAAAATCAATTACCGACAATGGCGGCGATCTTGGCCCATGGCCATACCCTGGTTATAAAGGTACCCTAGTCTAGTGTAGGGTACCTTTATAACCAGGGTATGGCCATGGGCCAAGATTGCCGCCATTGTCGGTAATTCATTTCCTTATTTATTTGTAATAAATGTGATATTATATTATAAAAGAATATTAAATTATCACACTGTGAATTTATAAAGGTAATAAAAATTCATTAATTTAAGAGATACACAATTATTATTAATATTTACATTGAGAGGTTATGTAGAATATATGACATGGGTTGTTATTATCATGTCCAATTTAATATCTGTAGTTCTTATTTACATAATAATTGTATATTCTAAACTTACCTTTTAAAATTTAAATGATTGTGCTTATTATTGGTAATTTATAGTTGTTTTCAATACGTCAGTAATAGTGGTGGGAATCTCAACAAACTACACAAGTAAATAAAATAAAATATATTACTTACACTGTAAATACGTATTAAAATGATAATTAAATGTGTGTTTCATTAAAATAAAACAAATATCCACGAAAATACATAATAATTTGCGCAAGAACAACACATATAACAGATGGCCCGGTAATGGCGGACGAAACGTGAGCCACGCCATGGCCATACCCTGGTTATAAAGGTACCCTAGTCTAGTGTTTAGGTTGAACATTGCTAACTAGAGGCCACGTAGAAGCATGTGTATTTTATATTTGTTTTGTAGTTGTAGTGGTTTTGTGAGTGACATGTTGGTTCTTCTTGAATATTAAACCTTCTAAATTATTTAATGTTAACTTTAAATGTTAACCACGAAATTTTAACTAAGAACACTTGCGCCTCTAGTGAGCAACGTTCAAACTAGACACTGATACTCTACGTGGCCTCAGTGGTGACATCTAGTGAGAAATACTCGGACTAGACAAGACATCTCTACCTCTAGTTTCTCTGTCTGGCCAGCCGAAATCAAAACAAACCATATGAAGTTTTGTGTAGTTATATTTGGTCCTTGCATTTCGTATGCACGGGCGTGCAACATGAAATATTTATAGACACATTATAACTGAAAAAATAAGAGTAACTTATTTGAAAATTATGCTTCTTTCTAAATAATGCCTTTCTGAAGAATTTGTTCTTCACTTATGTTTTTGCAAAATTGAAAAACATATACTTAACTCTAAACCAAGGAATAATAATTTGATTTAAACGGCAACGCCACTGGGTAAATATTAGCACAGAGGGCAGTGTAGTAGATTATTAGGTATCTGTAATTCTACGACGTATGTCATTTATTATTTATAGTATGTTAGAAAATAATGCCACTATTTAAGTATATCTGTCACACCACATAAATTAAATAGACAGGTCAAATAATCTTTCTCTTTCTAATACAAAATGTTGCTAAGTTACTGCTGTAAAGTGATGTGTATTCTTTCTTTGAACAAATGACCTTGAATAGTCATCTTTCGTGAATAACATGGACGCGTTAATTTGTGTAATTCTGCTTTAAAAGTTGTTAAAAAGTGTTCACAAAGCAAAAATATTTATTTAATTTTTATCTCCTTCAACAATTTTTTTTCCACATGCCATGAGCACGTTCAAGTCTTCGACTTTTTAGAAATTACATGTCGCATATGAATTTTGAATATAAATAAATGAAAATGAAATAAAAATTGCTATATATTTTGTATTTATATACCTATAATAATACTGTTATTAAAGTTTTTAGCGTAAAATGGTTGCCATGTTGTGACGTCAGCGTCATTACTATAGCTATTAGATATATCACAGCTGACTCGTCCACCATTTTGGAGCCACTTAAATTGTTCAATATTAGTGTTACAGTATTATTAATCATAGAAATTATCTATGTTGACGGGTTGTTCTGCTCCAAACTGGGCAAATTATTTGAGAAATGGTCATAAATTTTACAAATACTTATGCAAAACATATATTTTTCTCTCACCTCAAAAATCTTAAGAAACCGTATTTTTTCTTGTTTTATTATTTTAAATAAACATAATATGGCAAACATGGAAGTTATATTTAATTATGAAAATTAGTTACTACATAAATTTATAAGAAATGCACTTTTATTTCATAATTTACTGTGTTCATTTTGGCACCAATATGGCGGACGAGTCATATTTATTATCCATATACCTATTAAATAATATATTGCTGATCCGTTGCTTTTCTTGAAGCCAACACTGTGAAATGGAAATATCATTGCTGCATAAGTCTATCTCACACAAACACCCAATCTAATATGAGATCTGATTATTGACGGCTATTGTGAGATATTTTAAATTTAAATGTAAAGATTAAGTAATGTACCTATTTATCGTGTGTGTAAATTCTTAAATATAAATATTAGTAATAATAAATAACAATTAAATATTCTAGTGTTAAATTTGAATTAAATAATTTGCTTTGTTGTACTGTAAAAATAACAGAAATATAATCTGGTCAGGATTAAGTTATTTAGGTGAAGTAAGGTAATGAAGAATAAAAGAAATAATTTATAAAATATTGATTTCTAAATAGCACAATTTGATGATAATGGGTCAATAACAGTGATTTTTTACTTATAAGTACAAAATCACTGGTCAATAATAATTTTCATAATTTGTGTTTAATTATAAAAGGAGAGTATTGCTGAAACACATTAATAATCATGCGTTATTTTAACTTTTTATTTTTGAACATTTCCAGCAGGTTTTCTCTAAATACCCTTTTTACAAATCAGTGTGTGTGTGTGTGCGTGCGCGTGTGCTTGATCGTGTGCGCGCACTCGCACTCGAGTGTGTGTGCGTGCGCGCGTGTGTGTGTGTGCATGCGCACTTGCGTGTGTGTGTATGTTGGATCCACGATTTCTCAAATGCTATAAGACTAAAGACATTTTTAATTACGGATTCCTCAATCTAACAATAATGGAAAGAGTTGATTAAGTTTTGGTAACAATTGAATAACCAGAAGTAGTAGTTACAAGAAAAAAATCATCTAAATATTATTTACCGAAAATTTATGTAAATACTTGTATTAAAGAACGTTAAATTCTTTATTCGATAAATATAAATTTATTATTATATCTTCTATAGATTTAGAAATAAAGAAATGCATATAAAATAATTTGATGTAATAAATCTCAGATCAAACTACTTGAAGGCAAGAAATTCAAATGTTTGTAATTGACACATAAATATCAATGTCAAAAATATTTGTACATCATTATGAAAATAAAAAAAAGTCACAACGCAAAAGAAAAAAGAATATAAAAGGAATTTGCGAAAAAAATGACGAATATAAAGAAAAAGAAAAAAATATATATCTGGCGAGAGGTTATGTGCTGGCCACATCAGATTTTTTATGTTAATTATTAATACGCTTTCTCTTCATCAGAGCACAAATACTTCGAAGTACAAGTACAAACAGAAATTAAATCAATTGTCAAACCATGTGCTCACAGCATCAGCCGGTTACAGCTGTCAGCGTTAGCCAATAGTAGCCAAGGTTTAGGAGCATGCGCATAATTCCAAGTTGGGTGTTTGTGTGAGATAGACTTATGCAGAAATGATATTTCCATTTCAAAGTGTTTCCCTCACCTACTCTTATGGGAAAGATACGAGCTTTAGCAATATGTATTATCTAGTAGCTGTAGTCATTACAGTCGTTCAGTTACTCTGTGAAAATGACACTATACAGTGGACCATGCATATTTTGCTCATAAATTTGCGATTGGCTTTACGCATACTCTTACATACATATATTCAATATATCCGAGTAATTTTTTTATTAAGATCAAAAGAAAATTTACTTATTAAATAAATTTATATTATAATTTATGCTTTAATTATTGTAATCTCAATACTTGTCATTGTCAATTTTCTGTAACGTGCACCACCCAGTACAAGAGTTTGTCAAATAATATTTTTTGAAAAATAATTTCAGCTTGAAGGAATTGCACTTGCAATATGTGGATCAATAATGATATCAAGGCATACAGTTTCCAAGGAAAAATATGGTTTAAATCAGTATAGTGAAATACTAGGACTTGGTATAGGTAGTGTTATTGTTGGTTTATTTGGATTGGTAATGTATATGAAGTGTTTAAAAAATATGAAGAACCAAACCTTATTGAAAATTGTAAGAGAATGTATTCTTACAAATGCCTATGTACATAATTCATAATTTGATTGCAGTATCCATTAGTTTTAAGTACCGTTTGTATACTTCAGATAATGTTTGGTATATTTGGTCTAGTCTATTTACCTGTTGATGAGAAATCGAAGACAGAATTTCTGAAAAATTATATTGTCGATTTTATTTTGAGATATGGTGAAAGCGAAAGTGAAGAATTTATAGTATTTATGAGAAACGTGCAGACAGAGGTTGGATATTTTATTTAATTAGGTGTATGATTTTAATCAAATGGGGGAGTTTAATTATGTTGAAATTTAATGATTTTTCCACATTACTGCAATACTATACGAGGTCTGTTTGAAAAGTATCCGACCTTATTTTTATTTACGGAAACCTGATGCATTTGAATCAAGCGTGCTTGCATGAGCCGACCTTGAACCTTCGTGCGCATGCGTGAATTTTTTCTCGCCAGGGGCCCGATTCTTGAAATTCTTCGCATATGTAAGAGGGAGAGATGCGCATGCGAACTGCATATTGGTATTCTTGAAACGAAATCGTGTGGTCGTAGGCGAATATTCCGTGCGCAATTACATCGCATGTGTATGAATAACTTGAAAGTATCATTCGCACACGAAACTGTGCCTGTCACTGTCACTTGTGTTTGGTGTATCAGTACTTAGATATAAATAAAATTATGTTTTTACATAATTCCGCGTACGTTTTATGATTTTATAATGATGCCAATTATAAATCTAGTCTCCATACACTTGAGTATAATTACAATACTGAACAAATGTGTGCTCGTGCATTAACAGAACGATGCAATGGATTGTTAAAAAGGAATTTTAGACGCCTTTTAACGAGCTTTGCACTACAAATCTGAAATGGTTAGCAAAATTACGAGTATTATTATTACATAACACTTGCATATTAATATTGCCATATTATGTACGTACATAAGAAAAATAATACCTACTATATCAAACAATATATTAAAATTACATTTATGGTTTATGACAGCGTCGCTGACAGTTACGGCGTGGCTACGGCTGACAGCTTTGGTTGACAAGTTGACAGTGACAGTTAAAAAACAATTATATGATGAAGCATTCACGTGGTACAAATGTTTCGTTTTGATTGGCTGCTACATACTACGTTCGTTTGCTTTCGAGAATCGTATGCGTACGCTTCGACCGAGTTTCGTTTGGTATTTAAGAATACCACTCATACGTATAGTAGTTCGTGCACAAAACTAACCATACGAATTTTGTCGCGTGCGGAAAATTTCGCATGATTTCAAGAATCGGACCCCTGGAGGAGCGCTATTGCATCAAATTTTGCCTGAAACTGGGCGACAGTCAGATGGAAACCATTCGGAAGATTCAGACGGCTTTCGGTGACGATGCTATGGGCATCACACAGATTAACCGGTTTAAAGACGGCCGTACATCGGTGGAGAGCGAGCCACACTCCGGTCGGCCATCAACATGCCGAAATGACCAGATCATCGCCAAAGTGAACGCTGTGGTGATGTGGGACCGTCGTGTGAGTATCCGAGAAATTGCGGACTTTTTCGGCATATTCCATTATGACCGAAGATTTGGCCATGAAGAGAGTGGCGGAGAAATTCGTGCCGAAGCTGTTGACGGCGGAGCAAAAGCAACTTCGTATTGAAGTCTCACAGGTGTGACGAAGTCACATATTTTCGTCCAGTTTCTTAAAATTTCCCGGCAAAAGACGACTCACAGAGCCATAGTTCTTCATAGACACGAGTTGCTCAAAACTCCAAGTTCACAGTCTTCACAGCGATTTCCATTCTTCCTAGCCGGTCCATGGGCTTTGCATTCAGGCCAGGGAACATCATTGAGGTTTTGCTAAGAAATCGGAATGAAAATTATGTTTTTTTGTCAAAGCACGCTTAGAAAACTTACAGGTTATAAGCGAGGATGTACAACTACTGCCAGCCGGCATACCCATAAACCACGGGCCGGGCCTAACTGTCTGGACAACAATAGGATCGTTAAGAACACAATTCCCTGCACAGAACTTGGAGGAAATCACTGGAAAATCCATTTGACAACTTCCACAGCTGAGCGATGCTAACGCTATACGGTCAGCCGCGGACTTCACGGGAAACAGACATAATATTAATTATTTATTGTATTCTTATAATATTAAATTGTATATTTTACTTGATAATAGCTGTCACGGAAAAGTTGGAAAATTATTTTTTGCTTGTATTTTAAAGTCCTAAAATAAACATTTTACGAACCCTGGCCATCAGCCAATCAGACATCGCGACACTACTCCGCCTCCGCACCAATCAGATTGTCGATAACATCTCCCTCTTTTAAACGCGCAAATTTCAACCGAATCTAACCAAATCTGGGTATAAATACCACTCGCGGAGCTTCAGAAGGCACTTCTTACAATAGCTGCATCGGCTAACTAAGAAGTCACCTCTTGCGATAGCTGCTTCGGCTATACAAGAGGACCAGTCTACCTGCAGCTTCTGTAGTCTAGGACCCAACGACACACGCATCGCGAACTGCCCTCAGCGAGATAGTCGCTGAATCCGAGCGAGAGTGTTATTTCAGAAACAGGATTCCAGTCAAGTATAGTAAAGTTAAATTCAAAGTTAGAATAACACAGATTTTCAAGAGATATTTTTTTTATTCTATTTACATGTTTGTACAATTGGTGTGTGTTAATTAGGGCTGTGCGATCTTAGAAATTTGAAATCGATTTTCGATCTTTTGTTAAAATCGATTTGTCGCGATTGATCGACTTGATCGATCAATAGCAAAAAATAGATATTTTTAAAAATGAAATCGAAATACTACATCAAAAAATCTGATGTGGCCAGCACATTACCTTCCGTCAGTTCTATGTATTTTGTATAAATGTCATACAGAAAGTTCCTTGCAAAAGATTATATTTATTGTACATTACCTTAAGGCAGTTGTATGTATTTTATACAAATTCCATACAGAAAGTTTCTAACAAAAGATCCTATATTTCCAGTAAAATTATAACATAAACATACTGTCAACTGCACTTGACACTGACACCTTTCAATCAGAATTTTCTTAATGTAGCAGCTGTTTCCAGAGTTATAGCAAAGCTGACTAATATATATGATATTTAATTTCTTTATAATTTTTTAACTCTATGTCCATTTAATATGAAGTACAAAATGCATACAAATCGTATAGAGAATAAATAATTCTTTAATATTTATAATAACATTAAATGTGAAAAAATGATATTTAACATCGTTTTTTCAAGAAAAACTGTTAAAATCTTCAAATGAGGGTACTTCCGGTTGACCAATTATAACCAAAATCTAATCAGCTCTTCACATGGATGTAACGAAGAGAAATACGAAAGAATTATAATTTTTGGAATTGTAGTATTAGAATTATCGCATTAGAAAATTTTGTCACACACACACACACACACACACACACACACACACACACACACACACACACACACACACACACACACACACACACACACACACACACACACACACACACACACACACACACACACACACACACACACACACACACACACACACACACACACACACACACACACACACACACACACACACACACACACACACACACACACACACACACACACACACACACACACACCCACACCCACACCCACACCCACACCCACACCCACACCCACACCCACACCCACACCCACACCCACACCCACACCCACACCCACACCCACACCCACACCCACACCCACACCCACACCCACACCCACACCCACACCCACACCCACACCCACACCCACACCCACACCCACACCCACACCCACACCCACACCCACACCCACACCCACACCCACACCCACACCCACACCCACACCCACACCCACACCCACACCCACACCCACACCCACACCCACACCCACACCCACACCCACACCCACACCCACACCCACACCCACACCCACACCCACACCCACACCCACACCCACACCCACACCCACACCCACACCCACACCCACACCCACACCCACACCCACACCCACACCCACACCCACACCCACACCCACACCCACACCCACACCCACACCCACACCCACACCCACACCCACACCCACACCCACACCCACACCCACACCCACACCCACACCCACACCCACACCCACACCCACACCCACACCCACACCCACACCCACACCCACACCCACACCCACACCCACACCCACACCCACACCCACACCCACACCCACACCCACACCCACACCCACACCCACACCCACACCCACACCCACACCCACACCCACACCCACACCCACACCCACACCCACACCCACACCCACACCCACACCCACACCCACACCCACACCCACACCCACACCCACACCCACACCCACACCCACACCCACACCCACACCCACACCCACACCCACACCCACACCCACACCCACACCCACACCCACACCCACACCCACACCCACACCCACACCCACACCCACACCCACACCCACACCCACACCCACACCCACACCCACACCCACACACACACACACACACACACACACACACACACACACACACACACACACACACACACACACACACACACACACACACACACACACACACACACACACACACACACACACACACACACACACACACACACACACACACACACACACACACACACACACACACACACACACACACACACACACACACACACACACACACACACACACACACACACACACACACACACACACACACACACACACACACACACACACACACACACACACACACACACACACACACACACACACACACACACACACACACACACACACACACACACACACACACACACACACACACACACACACACACACACACACACACACACACACACACACACACACACACACACACACACACACACACACACACACACACACACACACACACACACACACACACACACACACACACACACACACACACACACACACACACACACACACACACACACACACACACACACACACACACACACACACACACACACACACACACACACACACACACACACACACACACACACACACACACACACACACACACACACACACACACACACACACACACACACACACACACACACACACACACACACACACACACACACACACACACACACACACACACACACACACACACACACACACACACACACACACACACACACACACACACACACACACACACACACACACACACACACACACACACACACACACACACACACACACACACACACACACACACACACACACACACACACACACACACACACACACACACACACACACACACACACACACACACACACACACACACACACACACACACACACACACACACACACACACACACACACACACACACACACACACACACACACACACACACACACACACACACACACACACACACACACACACACACACACACACACACACACACACACACACACACACACACACACACACACACACACACACACACACACACACACACACACACACACACACACACACACACACACACACACACACACACACACACACACACACACACACACACACACACACACACACACACACACACACACACACACACACACACACACACACACACACACACACACACACACACACACACACACACACACACACACACACACACACACACACACACACACACACACACACACACACACACACACACACACACACACACACACACACACACACACACACACACACACACACACACACACACACACACACACACACACACACACACACACACACACACACACACACACACACACACACACACACACACACACACACACACACACACACACACACACACACACACACACACACACACACACACACACACACACACACACATACAGACATCATCGTAAAAATTGTAAAATCGTATTCCTTACCTAAAGGTGACGGAAGGTAAAAATCAATTTTAATAAACGATTAAAAACCGATTTTAATAAATGATCAAAAATTTTAATAAAGAATTAAAACGTCGATATTAATGCATTAAAAATTCGATTTTAATAAAAAAAATCGCAAGATGATCGATTTTATTAAAAGATCGATTAGTAGTGATATAAAATTTCTACTACGCATACGTACATAAAATTACGAACCAATTCACGAATAAAACCTAACGCGCGTGAAACGTCAAAAGCTGGTAAACCAATAGATTTCTTTTTGGAATAAATATTTTTTTTAAACCCGATCTTTCAGAATTTAGAAAATCGATATCTTTTAGAGAGATCGATTATCCAGAATTCGTATAAATGTTTTTTTAATTGATCGATCTTTTCGAAAAAAATTGATTTTTCAATTATTGAGCAATCTAATCGATTTTTCCGATAAATCGATTTTTTCGATTGATCGATCTTTTCAAAATAAAAGATCAATCCGATTTCTTTAAAAAAAGATGATCTAGATCGATCAATCGATCTTTTTCCCAGCCCTAGTGTTAATAAAATGTTTAAGTTTTACAAATTTCACAATCATTTATAAATAATAATGGCGCCCGAAAGCAGTAACAGCAAACCCAACACAGGGGTAGGTACATCACACAGGACATGCTGGACTCCACAAACAGTGATCCCGACTTCATGGACATCATAATCACTGATGACGAGTCCTGGGTGTACGGGTATGACCCGGAAACCAAATCCCAGTCGTCACAGTAGAAGAATTCCACGTCACCAAGACCAAAGACTCCCGCGGTGTGGTACACCACGACTACGCACCACAGGGTCAAACAATCACCAAAGAGTACTACAGGAATATCCTCCCTCGCCTACGTGATGCTGTGCGGCGCAAGAGACCGGAGTCGTGGTCAACAGTAAATTGGCGCCTCCATCACGACAATTCTGCTCCAGCACATTCCTCGCACTTGATTCAGACTTTTTTGGCGAAGAACAAGACTCCTGTGGTTCAACAGGCTTCTTACTCTCCTGATATGGCCCCTGCGACTTCTGGCTGTTCCCCAAACTCAAGAGGCCATTGAAAGGAACGCGATTTCAGACAAGAGAGGACATTATGGCTGCAACGACAGCCGAGCTTAACTCCATTCTGAAAGAGGCTTTCTCGGAATGCTTCTGACAATGGCGGCAGCGCCGGGAGAAGTGTGTGGAGTCCCAAGGAGACTACTTTGTTTAATTTAAACACTAGTCTTCCCAGCGATTTCCATTCTTCCTAGCCGGTCCGTGGGCTTTGTAATCAGGGCAGAGAACCTCATCCAACACTTTTGAATTAGATAATGAAAAAGACTTTAGTTTATGAATTAAAATGTTATGATCAATCCTATCGAATGCCTTAGCGAAGTTGCGCAGTTGTTACAGCAACACAGATTATATTGAAAATTGTTATTTGACAGTTGTATCGTTTTTGTTTTGTAGTGTACACAGCCAGCTTTGGCTGAAATTGCAAACACTACAATAATTTAAAAAATGTCAAATAATTCTTTGAAAAACTTGAAGAAAAAATAATATATGTCATTCGGAGTAGAACGTCCTTTTTGTGTTTTACCCAGCTTGCCTAGCCTCGGCTGCAATAGCTGGGTTCAACACAAAAAGACCGCTTTCTACTCCTAATAACATAATATACTATTTCTTCAAGCTTATTATAACACTATAGAAGATATTCATTGTCTTACTAGTACAAAAATGTTGTTATTGTGGTACTAGTAAAAAAATGTTAGTGTCATTGTTCACCGCTGGCGGCGGCAGTCGTCACAGCAACACATATTATATTGAAAATTGTTATTTGACAGTTGTATTGTTTTTGTTTTGTAGTGTACACAGCCAGCTTTGGCTGAAATTACAAACACTACAATTAAAAAATTCAAAAGAATCTTTGAAACACTTGAAGAAAAAATAGTATATGTCATTCGGAGTAGAACGTCCTTTTTGTGTTTTACCCAACTTGCCTAGCCTCGGCTAACGCCTCGGCCGCAATAGCTGGGTTCAACACAAAAAGGCCGCTTTCTACTCAAACATAATATACTATTGTTTTTGTCAAAGCACGTTTAGGAAACTTACCAGATGTACAATTGCTGCCAGCCGACATACACATACCGGGCTTGTCTGGATAACAATAAGTACCCTAAGGACACAATTTCATTCACAGAGCTTGGATAAATCCATTTGATAATTGCAACAACAGCTGAGCGATGCTAGCGCTACGGCCAACCACGGACTTCAAGGGAAACTGGAATATTTAATTATTATTTATGGTATTCATATGCTATATGTATTGTATAATTTTAACTGGTCATAATTATCACGGAAAAGCTGGAAAATTATTTTTTGCTTATATTTTAAAGTCACAAAATAAACATTTTACAAACCCGGGCCTTCAGCCAATCAGACATCGCGATACAACACCTCCGAACCAATAAGATTGCATATAACATCTCCGTCTTCCAACGCGCAAATTTCAATTAAATTTTGTCCAAATTCGAGTATAAATATCGCTAGCAGAGCTTAAGAAATCACTTCTTGCAACAGTTGCGTCGGCTAAACCAAGAAGAACAGTCTATCTACAGCTTCTGTAGCCTAAAAGAACTTTAATTGTTGTATAAAATATAGAGTTTGTTTACAGTTCAAAGTTAGAGTCAAACAGACAGATTGTCAAGACAACTTTTTTATTCTTGTTACATGTTTGTACTTTCGGTTTAAGTTTTACACATTTCACAATCATTTACAAATAAAAATCCTGGACCCCCGGCTAGATATCCGCAATCCTAAACTACCCCAAAAACATACAGTTCACAGATTGACGCCCGAAAGCAGTAACAGCAAACCCAACACAGGGGTAGGTACGCCACAACTTTGAAGGTGATTAGGTTTCCAACGCTCCAGGTATGACAGTTTTTTTTTCCCCGGCCAAAGGTCGGATACTTTTCTAACAGACCTCGTATGTGGAGACCTAATTCGTACATACTTGATGTTATGTACGCCGTAATGATGGGAAGAAAATAGAGAGTTGCAGATTTCATTTTGTATAAATGTTATACAGAAAGTTCCTTGCAAAAGATTCTATTTCTTGTACATTACTTTAAGGCAGTTGTATGTATTTTATACAAATTCCATACAGAAAGTTTCTAGCAAAAGATCCTATATATCCAGTAAAATTATAACAAATACACACTGTCAACTGCACTTGACACTGACACCTTTCAATCAGAATTTTCTTAATATAGCAGCTGTTTCCAGAGTTCTAGTGATGTGTCTACTAGAAGTCGGCCATGAGAAAATTCAAGATAGAGTACGCCATGAAAAAGAAATAAAGGAATTAGAATGTGAATGTCATAAAAAGAATATTGTCAAATAAAGTATTTATCTCTTTCGTTCCTTTCATTCTCTACAAATCACGATATAATTTATAAGAAATACGTTATATCATTTTGGCGACGAGGATGGGATCAAAAATTCTTTCGCCCGACGATTTTTTACCTATGCCTGGAGATCCCCCGGTACCTTGGCCTGCATGGTACACAACGGTGGAGGATTTTTTCTTTTTAATAGACCGTGTCGCTACCGAAAATCAGAAATTGGATGATAAAACAAAGAATTTATATCTTTGCCAATTCTTGGGTGTTGAAGGTCGACGAGTTGCATCTGCATATCCCTTCTATTTGAAACGTGGTACTTTAAAGCATTATGAATTCGTAAAAGAATTGAAGGTCCTATTTCTTCCAAAAGTAAATCAAGTCCGAGCTGCTTTTGACTTCCGAACACGTATGCAACATTCTGATGAAACCGTCACCGCTTACGTTACCGAACTGCGGAAATTAATTAGTTTGCGAGCTTATGGTGATGGTACGTTAGAAAATAAACTTTTAGCTGAGCAATTAGTTATTGGTTGTTGTTCAAAAAGTACCCAGCAAAAGTTACTTGCCGAAGTAGATGTTAATTTTGATATATTCGTCAACATTATGCTAAACGATGAAGCTGCAAATAAAAATTCTGCTGCAATACAGCAAGCAAAAGTTACTGATGTCGTTGTAGCTCAAACTTCATCAACTTTTAACAAACAACATACTACTCAAGGGAAACCGAAAGTAATCCGCAGAAATATTGTATGTTATGGTTGTGGGAAAAATGATCATGTCATTCGTTCGGATAAATGTCCTGCAAAGGGAAAAATTTGCAAGGCATGTGGCAAGAAAGATCACTTCTCCTCTGTATGTAATTCGAAGAAAAACCAGCATAAAGTAAGATCCTTAAAAGTAAGAAATCTAAAATCAGATTCAAGTCGTCTTCAAGTTAAAGTCACTTTGTTGTCAACAATGACGAAGAATTGGAACTACAAAGCTTTGTGGACACTGGTTCGGACATTTCAACTATAACAGAATCAATTTTTCAAGCAGCAAAATTTAAATTTCCATTAATGCCAAGCAATACTTCAATTCGAAATTTCGATGGATCCCGTGTAACAAAAATACTTGGAAAAGTCAAGACACAAATTAGAATCGCAGATAAATCTACAGAAACGGAATTGTACGTCACCACAAATGATTTGTCACCAACAATCGGTATGGATGTCATTCGCGCTTTGGAATTAACTATTCAAGGTAGAGATCTTCGAGTTGCTGCATTAAACGAAGATGTTTCTTATATTTCAAAATTTCCAAGTCTTACAAGTGAAAAAATGGGTACATTTAGGCTGTTCCAACATGAAATAGCAATGAAACCCGATGCGATACCAACTTCAACTAAACTTCGATCAATTCCATATGCACGTCGAGAGCAAGCTATCGTTGAATGTAAGAAGATGGTGGAAGATGGCATATGGAGTCCAGTTGAGAAAAGTGAATGGATACACGGATTGGTGACAGTACCAAAAAATGACGGATCTGTCAGATTGACAACAGATTTAATTTCGCTGAATAAATACGTCATTCCAGAAAGGCACCCTATTCCAAATACAACCGACATATTTCTTCAATTGCGTGGTGCTAACTATTTTTCAAAATTGGACCTCAGGAAAGGTTACTTTCATATTCAACTTTCATGAAAATTCTAGACTTCTGACAACTACCATTACACCTGCTGGTCTATTTGCATACAATCGTTTACCAATGGGACTTACAGACTCCGCTTCAGTTTTCCAGCGGGCTGTAGAAAAAAACATTGTCGGATTGCAAAAATGTACCGACTTACATCGATGACATCATAGTTTATGGCAAGACAAAAAAAGAACATGACAGATATTTACATGACGTTTTGAAAGCACTTGATGAAAATGATTTTCGATTAAACATACAAAAATGCGAATTTTGCAAAAATTCAATTAAATACTTGGGTCATATTATATCTAGTAATGGAATACAAGCAGATCCAAAAAATGTGAAGCCAATTCTAGAAGCTACATCACCTAAAACTCTGAAACAGGTACAATCCTTTTTGGGTGCTGTAAACTACTATTCAAATTTCATTGGAGGTCTCGCAGAAAAAGCTGAACCTCTCCGTGCGCTTACAAGAAAAGGTAATAAGTTTCAATGGACAGATACTGAAGGCAATGCATTTAAAATCTTGAAAGAAGCTATTTCAAATAATGTAAAACTGTCAATTTTCGATTTAACAGCAGAGACTATTGTTACAACAGATGCTTCAGACATCGGTATTGGAGCTGTTCTAACACAAATCCAGTATGGTCAAGAAGTCACAATTGCTTACGCTTCACATACACTTTCGTCTGCCGAACGAAACTATTCTGTCGGTGAAAAAGAAGCTCTAGCTTGTATTTGGGCCTGCGAGCATTGGAGTTCATTTCTATTAGGTAGAACATTCATTCTTCGTTCAGATCATTCAGCATTACAAACACTTCTTTCAAAACACACTTCAACTAAAAAGTCTGCAAAATTTCTTCGATGGTTAGAACAGTTATCAGCATTCGATTATACAGTAGAGTACAAGAAAGGAACCGATAACGTTGTTGCAGATTTTTTATCAAGAGCACCAATTCGAAATGAAAATTTTACTCCTTTTGAACATTTTGACATCAAACAAGTAATCACAACGAATATTTCACTTCATGCACTTCGAAGTTGTCAAAAACAAGATGACACATGTCAAAATTTGTTTAAATTCATAAAATATGGCTGGCCTTCTAGATCAAAAATTGCGAAAGATTTTTCAAGATATTATTTCTTACGTGAAGAGTTTTCTGTGGATAATGGCCTAATTACTCGCGGCGATAGAATTCTTGTTCCAGAATTAATGCGCAAGAAAATTCTGGTATCTGCTCACGAAGGTCACCCAGGAATAGTAAGAATGAAACGGCAACTCAGAAAATCTTTTTGGTGGCCGGGACAAGACAAAGATGTAGAAAGATTTGTAAAATATTGTATACCTTGCCAAGATAGTGAAAAATCTCACAAACATCCGAAGATAATTAGCGACCCAATTGAAATGCCGCAGAAACCATGGTCAAAAGTAGCAATAGATGTTACTGGACCATTTGCAGTAGCACCATATAATCAAAGGTACGTGGTTGTTATAATCGATTATTATTCAAAATATCCAGAAATTTTACTCACACATTCAATAACTTCCACTATTATAATCAAATGGTTAAAAGAAGTATTCGCAAGATATGGAAATCCAGATATTCTTGTAAGTGATAATGGTACAAACTTCACTTCGGATGAGTTTTCAAAATTTCTTCATTCTAAAGACATTCTACACTGGCGTACACCAAATTATGATCCACAACGTAACGGTCTGGTAGAAGTTTTTAATAGGTATTTAAAATATGGTGTACAAACATTTAAATCAAGTAAAAAATGTTTCGATGTTGGCATTCTCGAATTGCTATTCAGTTTTCGTGCCACTGCTCCTTCGGATGGGGGAAAATCGCCAGCTTTCTACATGTTCGGACGTGAAATGCGAACTAATTTCGAACCCCGGAAAATTACTTACGACTACGAAAACAAGAAAAATTTCGACTTAAAATCGAAAGAAGAAAACAGAACCCGAACTAAAACCGCTAGAAGCAAGCAACCTGCATTTACTAAAGGAAGTTGGGTACGTTTTCGCCTTCCTTCCGTACCAAAGGGTGCATCTCCATTCTCCAAACCAATTCAGATTGTCGACTGCCTTGGAACTCATACGTTTCGCCTTAACAATGGAAAAGTATGGTCTTCAAGAAATTTGATTTCGTGTCGTCAACCGAGTCACGAGTTTATAGAAAATAATTCGTCTCTACCGCCAGAAAATAATAAAGAAGAACTTCGAAGATCTACAAGACCAAATAAGGGCGTTCCCCCTAAATATTTTGGGAATCAGAACCTTCTTCGGAGGGAGACTAATGATGTGTCTACTAGAAGTCGGCCATGAGAAAATTCAAGATAGAGTACGCCATGAAAAAGAAATAAAGGAATTAGAATGTGAATGTCATAAAAAGAATATTGTCAAATAAAGTATTTATCTCTTTCGTTCCTTTCATTCTCTACAAATCACGATATAATTTATAAGAAATACGTTATATCATCTAGCATAGCTGGCTAATATAAGATATTTAATTTCTTTATAATTTATCTCTATATCCATTTAATATGAAGTATAAAATGCATTCAAATCGAATAGAGAATAACATATTATTTAATATTTATAAAATAACATTAAATGTGGAAAAATGATATTTAACATCATTTTTTCAAGAAAAACTGTTAAAATCTTAAAATGAGGGTACTTCCGGTTGACCAATAATAACCAAAATCTAATCAGCTTTTCACATGGATGTACGAAGAAAAATACGAAAAAATTATAATTTTGGAATTGTAGTATTAGAGTTATCGCATTAGAAAATTTTGTCACACACACATGCACACACACACACACACGCACACACACGCACACACACATACACACGCACACACAGACGCACATAGACATCATCGTAAAAATAGTAAAATCGTATTCTAGGGACTAGGGCTGGTAGACTTTGAAATATGGAAGTCGATTTTTCAAAATATCGATTTTTGCCGACTAGTCAATATACAAAAAAGTCAAAATAATTGAAAAGTCGAAATAGTCCAAAGTCGAAATAATCGGTTTTTATTGACTAGTCGAATATAGAAAAAAGTCGAAATAATCGAAAGTCAAAATAATTGAAAAGTCGAAATAATCGTAGTCGATAAGTCGAAATAATCTGTCTAACTAATCTCTAAGTTGCTAAAAAAATATAAACTACGAATAAACCTAAATTTTAAAAAGCTTTCAGAACCAGAGACATAAAACAATATTTGGAATTTGGATTATATTTTTTCGAAACGTGTTTAAACAATCAAAAATATTTTATATCTAAATACGTATACAAAAAGTAATAATAATAAGAAACTGCTAAATTGCAAGTAAGTATATGAAACATTTAAAAGCCAAATGCAAAACTTTCTACCGTACATAAGAACAGCAAGAAAGAAAACGGCACGCATACAGCAACAAACGAACCACAAAAGAACACAGGCCACACTCCACACAATCAGCACATACACTAGGGTACCTTTATAACCAGGGTATGGCCATGGGCCAAGATCGCCGCCATTGTCGGTAATTCATTTCCCTATTTATTTGTAATAAATGTGATATTATATTATAAAAGAATATTAAATTATCACACTGTGAATTTAGAAAGGTAATAAAAAATAATTAATTTAAGAGATACATAATTATTATTAAGACATACATTTAGAGGTTATGTAGAATATATGACATGGGCTGTTATTATCACATCTAATTTAATATCTGTAGTTCTTATTTACATAATTATTGTATATTCTAAACTTACCTAATAAAAATTTAAATGATTGTGCTTAATATTGGTAATTTATAGTTGTTTTCAATATGTCAGTAATCGTGATGACATTTTAACAAACTACACAAGTAAATAAAATAAAATATATTACTTACACTTTAAATACATATTAAAATCACAATTAAATGTGTTTTTCATTAAAATAAAACAAATATCCACGAAAATACATAATAATTTGCGCAAGAACAACACATATAATAGATGGCCCGGTAATGGCGGACGAAACGTGAGCCACGCCATGGCCATACCCGGTTATATAGGTACCTTAACATCATTGAACTCTATACTATACGTTTAGTATAGAGTTCAATGCCTAACATACACACATTTGACCTGACATCTGACGGTTCAACTTGAAATGAAATATGGAAAATAATTAAGTCTAATCGAAAATGAAATTTGAAATTATGTTGAAATAATTTTAAAGTTCAAATAGTCTAAATGTCGAAATAGTCTAAATGTCGAAATAGTCTAAATGTCGAAATAGTCTAAAAGTCGAATTGAATTAAAATTCGAAATAGTGTAAAAGTCAAACAATCTAAAAGTCGAAATCATAAATATGTCGAAAAAGTCGAAATGTTTATAAAGTCGAAATAGTATAAAAGTCGAAGTCAAAATAGTCTATATTCAACTTATCGACAGCGACTTTTTTTAAAGTCGATCGACTTTTTTTGAGGAAAGTCGAATAGAAGTCGATATAACGATTTTTTTACCAACCCTACTAGGGACCCTAAAACGTGCTTATTCATCAAAAACTTACCACCAAAGACAAAACCTTCCTTACCTAAAGGTGACGGAAGGTAAAAACAAGTATAAGAACTCCAGTTTTGTGTGGTAGGTTTTGTTTTTGTCAGAATAAAAAAAAAATTAATCTAATTTTCTACTCGGAAAACATCGTGTAACTTCGGGGCTTCTGCCGGCGTGATAGCTATACCTCGTCCATTTAAGTATTGTAACGAATAGAGCATAGTCTTGAACTCTCTGATTGGCTGAAATTGGAGACAAAAGATGAACTGACCCAATGTAATTTCGGCTACTTGAAATTGGCGCTGATACCAGCGCCATCTGCTGAATGGCTTAAATGGAACAGAGCATAGGCTCTTTTAAGGGGCCCTGATTCGTAGTTTTTGGAGTTCTTTTGTTTTTCGAAAAATTGTCAAAAATTTCTTATTTTAAGAAATATTGAAAAAAATTCTTTCAAAATTACCTTTCGGCCCTATAAAACATTTACAATTATTTTTTTCAAATGACAAAATGGCGATTGATTAAAAATTTCAAAACAAGATTATTTGATAACCACTCCATCGATTTTCGAAAATAAAACATCTATGTATATAATCCTTGAACTATCTACTACATTAGTCTTAAATAATCACATTATACGATTATTTTAGAAAGAATGCTGCGGTATGACCGGCCCTGCCGATTACAAAAAGATAAATAAAACTTTACCGCAGAGTTGTTGTCCCGGGATGTTAGAAATAACCGAACCTTGCATATCTCCCTACGAAGATGGTTGTGATGAAAAGCTTTATTATGCTGTTGTAAGCGTCGTGAAAGTAGCGTTTATTGTGATGATAGCTGTTTCTATTATACCGGTAAGACATCGTATTATACAAGCTGTTTGAAAAACATACCGAAAAATTTCAAGGGTAAATAATAATATTATATTATTCAACGAGCGTATTATGATGGCTATTATTCAATCGGATGAATTACCATACTCGCCTGAGGCGCGGGCGGACACGTGACTTTGACAAGTGCTTGTAGGGCCCAACAAAGTTGCTCAGTAAAATTGTAAAACTAGTTATTATTAATGTCACAGTGATTTTTTTTTATTCTGTGTACAAAGCAGATTGGCACACCCATTAATGGGTAATATGCCGTGATGATATATTTATTTATATTTATTTTATTATTTTCCGTAAGATTATTTTTATTAAATTAATTATATTTTGTCTTTAATTAGCTATTTAGGTACGTAACCGATGCTGTTGGATAAGAGCTACATTTAATGATACTAGTATTCACGTATTTTATTTCAGTTTATTTCTAGATTCCAGTGTGAGAACATCGATATTATAGTGATTCAGGTGAGAGAGTTAATCTAGCATGTATATGATTGTGGGTGTGAGTGCGAGCAGTACGGTTTACTGTAGTGGCCGCATCGTGTGAACCCGAGGGTCGCCAACGGTAGCAGCAGGGAAGGCTGTAGTGACCCGCATCTGTGGTCGCCAACGGTAGCAGCAGTTAGGGCTGTAGTGATCTGATCCAGTTGGTTAAAAGGAATGTCTCCGGATCACCACCGAAGCGGCAGAGGTTCCGTAATAACTAGCGGTACTGCCCGTAGTTGCCAACATGTGTGTACGGTGTGTGAATGCCTGAACCTTTTTGTAAATGATTGCCTCCTCACTGAGTATTTCTCATGTGTTAATTCTTTTGCAGAAATAATCACGGCGTAAAGGAAGATTCCGCGTGACCGGGTTCGGCCAGGCGACGGTTATCTAGATTTATTATTTTTTTGTATTAATACTCTATATACTGGTTTGGGTGATAAATGTGTTTTAATATTCTTATTTTCAGCGCTAACATTTAATCGTCATTTATAACATTAATGAATATCATGTTGTTTTATTTTCTAACACATAAATTTAATTTTTAAAATATTTTATATAAAAATAGAGCGATTAGTACTGCCATCTATAAGACAAAGATTTCTTAGCGCGCTAAGTTTGAGGAAACCATCAGTTCATGTTAAATGCTCTATTTTTATAAAAATTAATTTAAAAATTAAGTTTAATGTGTCAGACAATTAAATAACACGATATTCATTAATAATAACTAGTTTTACAATTTTATTTATTAATTTTACGCTTAAATTGATTTGGCAACACAGGCAAGTTACACAAGCCGCATACTTCGCAACCTTGTAGGGCCCTACAAGCACTTGACAAAGTCACGTGTCCGCCCGCGCCTCATTATACGCGAGTAGAATACGATATTTTATCTACACCTGCAATTGAAATCATATTATACCGGGTGACACTGAAAAATGGTCCACTCTAAATAACTTTCTTATTTATAATTATTTTTAATTTAATTTTAACTTTCTTAGATTTTTCAAGTAGTAAGGAAAGTGAGGTTATATCAGCTGGTTCCACAATTTCCAGAGGTGTACACAATAAGTTTTCACTTTCGTTATCATCTTCCATTTTTCTTCATTTTAAAATTGTTTTTTTCACGCTTCCGTCAAGTTTCAAGCATCAAAATCGTTCAGGAACTGTCAGATTACTGCAAATATTATAAAAAATCTATAGTTGAGTATTTTTAGTACAAGAAAATTGAATATTTATAGGTTTTGAACATAATTGTAAATTTATTTTAATTTTAAATCTTCGCAGTCTGTGTGTGTGCTTACTCTTTTACTCTCTTTTTGAAGTAACCAGCGAAGTGTACTTTTTAACAATAATTTTCGAATCATTTTTAAATTCACAAATCGAGAATTTTGTGTAACATTTTTTCTTTCTTTTGCGCTGATTCACTATTGAAGTGGAATAAAATAGCATCACCTCTTCGAGGTAACACCCGTGGCACAGAAATGGTTAGAAAATTTGGACATCACTATATATAGTATTTATTTATTTATTTATTCCTTTTACATTATTAATTTATATATTATGTTCTGTTTTTATTATATGTATATGCCATACGATAAATTAATTTCTTTATAATTTTTTACCTCTATATCATAAAAATTTATTTCATCGCCATCTTCATAAGTATTTGTTTGAATGCCTCAAGAATTCCCTCAAGACAAACATTTTTGTTTGCTCACATTTATTGTATTAAGTTTCGAAATTAATTTCATATTCCTACCTACATAATATATAGTAAATCCCTTCGATAAAAATACTAAATTACAAAAAGAGCGGGTTAAAAAATGTGAAAAATTTAAAATATCTATAACTTATTGTACTAAAATAAATTTTGTGATTTTAGTGAATTCCTCTAAAATTCTAGTTATTTCCTGGGTAATTCCTTCAATTCCCAGGGAATTCCTCGAATTCCGTGTTAATTCCTCTAATTCCGTGTTAATTCCTCTAATTCCATATTAATTCCTCTAATTCCCAGCTAATTCATGCTAATTCCTACTCAAGTGTACAACTAATTCCCAAGTGATTAACCCCTCGTTCGGATCCGCCAAACCTCTTTATTTTTATTTTTTTATATACGAGTATATTTTATTGTAATTTTAAGTAAATATCAAATTTAATATAACCAATTTTATATGATTATGTTAAATAAATATGAAGAAAAAATTTAAAAAAAGCAAAATAGGTTTGGCAGATTCGAACCTACTACCTTTGACATAAGAAGCAAAAACGTTGCCACCATGCTATGAAATTCTTGTATTAAAAGTTCTTATACAAAGTAATAATGGCAATAAAAGTATGTTGTCCATCGCCACCTATACAATTGAAGAATGTCAAAATGTTTTTGCAGCATAAGCAAAAATATGTAATCGATTACTTAGAATGATTTTTCTTATAAATTTCTTAAGTTTTTTTTTTTTTGTAATAGTAGGTAAGATTACAATTAAATACATTTTATTTCCCATCTATTTCAATACTTACTGAACAGATTCTCGAAAATCCAAGAACCACTTATTGCACACCGCTGGTATTGTACAACTAGTACGTCACTATCACGTGACACAACAAAATCAAATTTTAAAAATTAATATCTCGCTTATTAAACGGAATTTTTAACTCGGGTTTTCACAGGTACTCTTAGATATACTTGTTCTTTAAGAAAAAAAATTAAAAATATACGAGAATACCCTATTCGTGCTTATTTACTGAAAACTCACTATCGAATTTTTGGATCGATAACATTACCTCCCTTACTATGACGGGAGGTAAAAAGTAATAAAGTAAATATTTAATGATAAAATTAATACTCGTAATTTACCTGACAATCTTTTTTATTAATAATAATTAAATATTTCATCTTCTAGCTCCTTTTGGCTTTCTATCTTTATTATCGCTCAACCGAGGAAGAAAGCGAGGACTAGATCAACTCCAATAGCAGTGAAACACCCAAATATATACTTGGAATACATTGGTATTAGTTCCGATTTTTCCCAATAAGTGCCTTCATTAGAGATCCTTTTGGATCTATTGCCCAAGAAATGTCACCCTTGGGGAAACATCTGACTGGTCAATGTATTTTTTTTTTTGTAAACGCTGTTTGACGTGTTCAGAAATTGATCCGGAATTTTTTAAGTTCTCTTAAGAATTGCGGCTGATTTTCCTAGCCAGAAACGGAACTTGATGTTACACTTTGGTTTTTAATGTCCGCCATTAAAAAATCACTGAACACGTCAAAGAGCGCTTACCAAACAATTCATACCGACATCTCAGATGTTTCCCTAAGGATGCTACTCGGGCAACAGATTCAAAAGGATATCGGTTGTCTAGTAGAAGATTGAACTCGCGCCCTACCACTCGCCAGAAAATATTTATTATACAACTATTAAAAAAATATTACTATATTCACACACATGTAATGATAAATTATTTACGTTATATTATAAATGTATGTTGTGCAGAGTTGATTTCAATTTGAAATAAAACCTTTGTTATTTATTAATGTGTATAAATTATATTACGAAGTAATAGAAAAATGTTCACAATTTGATGTTATTAATAACTCAAAGTTAACTTCTTCATAATAACAAAAATATCAGCATCAAATTTCAAGGCTTTAAATTCGACCCTTATGTGTTCTGTCAATAGAGTCTACTTTGAAAGTATTGTTTTTGCTTAGGACAATGCTTCATATTTCGCGCTATACTCTGACGTCACACTATTCTATCCAATTATCCAATGTATTTTTCATACGTGTCTATGATTAGTTAACAATGTTTTATTCAACTGGCCCTTGTGTACAATATTGTAACATGGGATGCCCGCTGTCGCCGCCGCTGTCGCAGCCACGCTGCAAGCGAGCGAGTGTCTATTTATAGCGATGACGCAATATCGCTAGTAGCCGGGCGAGGTAAACAGACGAGTCGTGACCTGTTTAATTACTTCCGGTCGCCTGAACCTTTTGTGTTAATTGTTATTATGCGGTCGATCATTCTAGGCTTTTCTAGAAAATAATGGCAGCTGTATATAAGGGGCGTAGCTATGCTCGAGAGATGTCAGTTACACACAGTCATACAGACACAGTTAGTTACATGAAGAGACATAGAGATGTTCATATAGAGTGTTACTGAGTTTGAGAAGCACAGCAGTATCGTAGTGAGCGTATGCAGTTGGTGTCGAGTAGGTACTCGGAAGTTACTTATATACTGGAATAGCTGTTAAAGAGAATACTCGGTAGTGTTGAAGAGTATTGGAAAGCTAGATATACGGGGACAGTAACGACAAGTGGAAGTGAATACTCGGCAGTGGTGTTGAAGAATTGTGGCATACGGACAGTCGGTGATACTGAGGCTGTGGAAGTTAGACAGAGAGTTACATAAATAGACAGATAGTGTTGTGAAAGAGGTGACTTCTGTCCGAGCAGTTGAATATACAGACGCTGTTGAGTCAGTCGAGTATATAGACGCTGTGTAGATCGGTAGGCGGACAGTCAGTTGAATGTTAGAAGTATATAGTAATATAAATATAGTGATATAAGTATCGCGTAAACAGTCTTCAAGGATCTGCAACAGACCGGCAGTCTAAGATTAGAACGCGTAGTGAAATAAATAATTAGTAATATCGTGGAAATAAATATTAGTGTTAGTGGTTAAATAAATAAATACTGTTAGTGTTGTATAGTTAATTATAGTTTTAATCTTAATTAGTTTTTAATAATTGTTTAACCTTAGTAATAGTAACTTTCTTTATAGTTTAATAAACATTTATATTTAATTAGTAATAATTGTCTAATATTTACACTTCACTCAGATAAATAAAAACGTTACAATATGTAAATATGAGCAACGTCCATAAGCTTACAAATATTTGTAATGTAAATAATAAATGATCGAACATTAAAAGAAAATTTAAAACTGTAAATTGGTTATTTATTTTGTACCTATCACCCAAAAAATCGAACAACCATTGTTTGATTTATCATTTTGGATGATTAAATTTTTCTTTATTTACTGAGAGCTGCTTTATAGACTCTAGTTAATTATCTTTAATTAAACAATTACAAATTATTATACAAGTTAAGGTATTAGGTAACTAGGTAACGAATAATAAGATATTTTTGTAGAAAGGGGACATTCTCTGTCAAGACGTGACAGAGAGTGAGGTACATTATTCTATTGGGAAGCGAATAAAGTTTATTTAGTGAAATGAATGGGTTTTAATTTTAATGTACGGGAATTACCTTTTCCTTTACGCGCTCACATTACATATTTTGTTAACAAAATTATTTTTTGCCTTACTAAAGTATTATGAGCTGTTTATGGCTAAGATACGGAGTATATAAACATGTCTATAACAACCGGGGCATTATATGAAGGCATAATAGTTCATTATGCCCTCATTATTATAATCCGATCACCGTTTATGGACTTTACATTAGAAATAATATGAATGGTATACAATGAAAATTATTTTCTTTTTAATTATAATTCATTATAATAATAATAAGGATAGATTACAACAATTAATACATTAATGGACCTTTTCAATTTAACGGCTATCTCTTTCTATCGTTGCAAATAAACCGTATTACTATCTCAATGCGCATATCAGAATGTACCAATCATATGCTTGGAAGAACAGCGACAATGAAACCAATGTTATCTTTTATGGGAAAAATTGTATTTTTACAGCAAAATATATTTTTGTACAGTAAGTAGCCATTTGCGCACTCTTGTCAACGCAAAATGTCACTTTGCCGCCCATGCGCGACAAAGTAGAAAAAACGCTCGCTGCCCAAATTTTTAACTAAACAATGTTGAAAAATGTCACTTGTCTACATTCTTAACAGAAACGTTTGGTCAGGAACTAGTGGCACTGTAGTTACACATTTACCACCTTCACAAGTTAATCTGCTCTGTCGGTATATTACATAACCAAACAAAATGCCGCACTGCTGTGAAAATAAAATAAGGCATTTATTTACAAAAACGAAGGTATAAAATGCTTAGATTAGACTGAAGCAATAGCTCAAGAAGAATGGAAAATAACGATAAATTAAACTTACTTACTTACTTAATCCTGAAGCCTATCTACCTTTCGGTGTAAGGCTGTGGTTTGAACTATTTTTAATCTCTTCTTTCTTCTTGATCCGTGGGTTTTCTTTTCCAGAAGTCTTTCCAGGCTTTTCTGTCTTCCATAATCTTCTTAGCTTTTGGGCCTGTTGATCCTCTGTGTTCTATTGCCCTTTTGACATCCTCTTCCCATGTTTTTGCAGGTCTGCCTCTTTTCTTTTTTTCTGGTACTCTAGCTTCATATACTCGTTTAGCTATCCTCTCTTTCTGCATTCTGTGTAAGTGTCCTCTCCACCTTAGTTGTCCTTCTTCTATTGCTTCTTTCACAGGTCGTACGTTTAGATTTGTTCTATATGTCTCATTTCTAATGCGGTCATATTTGGTTTTTCCTTCTATTCTCCTAAGGAACCTCATTTCCACGTTTCTTATCCTGCTGTGTATTTTTTCCGTTGTTGTCCACGATTCACATCCGTAAGTTAGTACTGGTATTGCCACCTTTTTGAATACTTCGATTTTTGTCCGTGTTGGTACTTCTTTCTTTGCAAGGAATTTACTTTTTAGGGCGTTAAAGAGTCTCCCGCCATTATTAACTCTATCCGTTATCTCTTGATTCAGGTTGCCGTTTTCATGTATAGCCACTCCTAGATATTTGAAGACTTTCACTTGTTCTACAGATGTGTTTCCTATTTTCGTGTTATGCTTGCTTCCTGTATTGTTTATTATCATGGTTTTGGTTTTTTCCTTGTTTATTACCATGTTCCAGGTGTCGAACTCCTTCTTGACCAAACTGATGTTGTGTTGCAAGTCTTTTTCGTTTTCTGCTATTAAAACCATGTCGTCCGCGTAGCTGAGTTCATTTATAGTTATTTGTTCCATATTCCAGTAGCCGACCCTATAAACCTTTAATTTGTTTCTGATTTGTTTCATGGCTTCATCAAGGTATAAGTTAAATAGCAGCGGGCTCAATATGCAACCTTGCTTTAGGCCTGTAGCTGTTTCAAACATTTCGGACGCGTTATTCCTGACTCTAACGTAGCATTTATTTTGTTGGTATAATCTTTTTGTGCATTTTATTGTGGCTATGTCAACACCTCTCGCTTCGAGACACTTCCATAATAGTTCCCTGTTAACCTTATCGAACGCTTTTTCCAAATCAATAAAGCATAAGTGCATGCGTTTATTCACTGATCTAGCTTTTTCGATTAGTTGGCGCAACGTAAAAATATGGTCTTGTACGCTTCGTCCTGGTCTGAACCCACTTTGTGTTTCTTCAATCGTGTTCTCTACTTGTTTCCTTATTCTGTCTTCTAGAATTCTGGCGTACAGTTTTGCTGGTACACTTAATAAAGTAATTCCCCTGAAGTTCTTACACTCCTTGCTGTCACCTTTCTTAAAAATTGGGGTTATCACTCCTATTTGCCAGTCTTTCGGTGTGCCTTGCTCTTCTACTTTATTAAAAATATTTATCAAGCATTCTTGTCCTCTTGTGCCCATATATTTTAGCATTTCCGCCGTGATTTTGTCATGCCCTGGAGCTTTTCCTAGTTTCATTTTCCTTATTGCTGTTGTGAGTTCTTCTTCTGTAATTTGGTTTGCATCTCGGAGTATGTCTTCGCCTCTTACTATTGCTGCTTCCTTATCTGTTTTTATCCCATTTTGACTGTTTTCTTCTTCCAGCAGTTCTTTAAAGTACTCGCCCCATCTTTCCATTATTTCTTGTTCTGACTGTATCGATAAATTAAAATTAAATATAAAATAATAGTGTGAACAGTTGTGCTGCCACCTGCAAAAGTTTGGCGTGAACGCTTCCAATCGACATTCACTTTTCCACTACACTAGTTTAATGCACTTGAAACAAATAAATTATACGTTCCTATCGTCACTGCAAAACTATAGAATAGTACTGTGTACATTTTATTATTTTTTGTTATGGTAGAGATCTGTAGAAAAAATCTTGTGTGTGTTTCAAGCGCAAATGGACATTGTCGATTTCGAGAGAATGCCGCGCTCCTGCGTCGCGCGTCGACAACCTCTCAATCGATAATGTTCCATTTTGCGCTCTTAATACAAAAATAGCTATTTCGTACCTCCGTCCATTTTGACTAGTATTACAGAACTCAAAATCGTCCAGAAATGCGCTGTTGTTGATCTAGGCCGACAAAAGGACTTGGCATTACTGTTCTGGTGATATGTCAATTAAAATTATTTTCAACACAAGAATTAGCAAAATGTTTACAATTTTTAGGGCTAAATCTTTAATTGTTGTAACTTAAATAACTAAATTGTGTCATAAAAATAATGATATTCCATCTCATTGAAACTCTCAACAGATTTTCTTGAAAATTAATTGATACAATACAAAACTTTTGAAATTAGGTATTTAAGACTTTTATATTAATGAGAACGATATATTGGATGTTTTCTAAAATTGATAAACCGAAAGTATTGCTTTACAGGAAGCTATAAACATGCATATTTTCTATGGCATATTGACAGGTGACAGCTCTTCATGACAATTTCATGATGCTGAGATTTTTTTTAGGAACACATGATTTTTAATAATTGTACTGTTATAAAAAATAACGGCCGTGGCTGTTTTGATGCATATATCGGTTAAGCATACAGTACTGTTAAAGCACATTTAACAGTATGGTATTATGAAAAAATAACATTAAAACGGTTTAAAATCAAAATAAATCAAAACATTGCTATTGTCAACGTGACATTGTTCTTGTCAAAATGACATGCGCACGCAAATCAGCTGATTTCAAGCACGTCAAGGTCGCTCGAGTCACGTGTCTGCTCGCGCCCTATATTGAAAATATCTAAGATTACACATGTATAATAGGTAACACTATGTTCATGAATTTTTCTTATGCCCTTCTACGGCGGGCGCTATTTTGAAATATATATATTAAATAATTTATTATAATGCATACTATTTGTTTATAATAATTTCAAGACGGCACCCGGACATATATAGGATATATCTAAGTATACACATTATTATGATGGGTCGCACTTTCCACGGGGGGCGCTATATAGAAATATATATTAAATAATTTGTTATCCTAATACTAAACGATCAGATTCACTATCTATAGTTCTATATATACGACATCTTATTGGCTTAAAGGGTGCGAAAAAACTTCTTTGACGCTGTTTTGTCGAAATGAAATTTGTAACTAGGTAGAATCCTGAATTTGGATTGGTTTATATATTTATGAGTGAAATAGTCAGATATATGTAATGTTTGGTATGAAATAAAATGTTTGCTCAACAGCTGTCATGCAGAAATGTCAAAAATATGACAACTCGTTTATCTTTTGTTTATTGCAAAATCTTCTCAGAAATATGTAGTGTTTGGTATCAAATGAAATGTTTTCTCAAGAGCTGTGATGCAGAAATGTTAAAAATATGACAACACAATCGTGTTTTGTTTTGTCTTTAAGTTGTCAGAAATATGACGTGTGTGGTATGAAATGAAATGTATTTTCGGGTGTTGCCATGCAGAAATGTTAAAAATATGACAACACGATCGTCTTTTGTTTTTTGCAAAATATTGTCCGACATATGTCGTGTATGGTATCAAATGAAAAGTTTTCTTAAGGGCTGTAATGCAGATATTTGACAACTCGATCTTCTTTTGTTTGTTTTTGCAAAAAGCTGTCGGAAATATGTCGTGTGTGGTATCAAATGGGAGCTCCCCCTTTAAGGGAAATTTGGTTGGGGCAGTTTGGGTGAGCAAATTCGTGGGCAGATTGAGTGAGCAGGAGAGGAGTTAAACCTTTGATAAGACTGTTACCGTTTGCAATTTGGGTTTAAAGTATGTGCAGACAGACTGGATGTACGTAAAGACTATTATAAAACACTATCGGCGGAGCCCTAGGGGAAGCTCGGCGTAGCCGAGTTTTCGCTAGTCATATATACTAAAAAGCCAGGCCCCCAAAATTCATCATGACGATCGGGAAATTTTTCAACAAAGCTACAACTAAAACGGTTTCAGCGATTTTCATGAAATTTGCTTTAAATAGTAGAGAATAAATCAAGTTAGTGCCTTTTATATGTCTCTCATTTTTACTTTTTATAGTTTTTGTGTAAAAAATTATTAACTGGTCAAAATTCTTACATTAAAACAGTGGATCCAAGTGCTCCGTATTGATGTCAAATGTACAAAATCAGAGAATACAGGCTAATTATTTGAATTGAGTAGGCGTGAAAATTTTTAAGAAGACAGTCTAATACAGTTATGTGTCATGTTGAATCCATTTTAAATGCATAAAATTTATTGTATTTGATTAATTTAAATAAAAATTACTTATTTTTGTATCGCTCTGCTTATTATTATTATTATTATTATTATTATTATTATTATTGTTATTATCAGATATAATTTATGTCCTTTTATTATTATTATTTTAATAAATATTTACCTATATCTGACTTCATTCATTTCATATTTATTACGTATTTTATAACAAAATTACATATTTTTTTTACTATAAAATTAATTTATTAATATTTCTTATCTCTATTTATCATATTACATAGTTTTAAATAATATTATACAATTTTGTATGAATAAAATTTAAACTGTTCCACACATTTTGGTATATATCGCCAATATGACTTATTATATATCAAAACGGACTGCTTTTTACCTATCTATGACTTGAAACCATTATCATATTTTTTAAATCACGCGTTTACGAGTTAAAAAGCCGTTTTACATCATATATACTAAAAAGCCAGGCCCCCAAAATTCATCATGACGATCGGGAAATTTTTCAACAAAGCTACAACTAAAACGGTTTCAGCGATTTTCATGAAATTTGCTTTAAATAGTAGAGAATAAATCAAGTTAGTGCCTTTTATATGTCTCTCATTTTTACTTTTTATAGTTTTTGTGTAAAAAATTATTAACTGGTCAAAATTCTTACATTAAAACAGTGGATCCAAGTGCTCCGTATTGATGTCAAATGTACAAAATCAGAGAATACAGGCTAATTATTTGAATTGAGTAGGCGTGAAAATTTTTAAGAAGACAGTCTAATACATTATTCAAAAATATAATGCTTCGTCGTATTTCACGTGTATACAACCTTCTGAGTCAACTTCCTATGAAGTCTTCGTCAGAAGGTGGCCAGCACAGCAGGTAATCACAGACGCGTTTCGCACTTCTTGGTGCTCATCAGTGTGATGTAACCTGGGGGCCTCTGTCTCATCCACAGAGGTGGAATCACGGAGCAGAGGCCACCCAACCTAGCTGTGCTAGCAACGGTCTTATGACCGTTCGCTACAAGTATCTGGCCTGTAGAAGGTAGTGTTAATACCCACAGAGCCATCTACCTGCAAAAGGCTTGACTGAGCCAAAATTGCAAATTGCAAACTAGTTGCGAATTTTGCCGTGAAAACGTACATTATTCAAAAATATAATGCTTCGTCGTATTTCACGTGTATACAACCTTCTGAGTCAACTTCCTATGAAGTCTTCGTCAGAAGGTGGCCAGCACAGCAGGTAATCACAGACGCGTTTCGCACTTCTTGGTGCTCATCAGTGTGATGTAACCTGGGGGCCTCTGTCTCATCCACAGAGGTGGAATCACGGAGCAGAGGCCACCCAACCTAGCTGTGCTAGCAACGGTCTTATGACCGTTCGCTACAAGTATCTGGCCTGTAGAAGGTAGTGTTAATACCCACAGAGCCATCTACCTGCAAAAGGCTTGACTGAGCCAAAATTGCAAATTGCAAACTAGTTGCGAATTTTGCCGTGAAAACGTACATTATTCAAAAATATAATGCTTCGTCGTATTTCACGTGTATACAACCTTCTGAGTCAACTTCCTATGAAGTCTTCGTCAGAAGGTGGCCAGCACAGCAGGTAATCACAGACGCGTTTCGCACTTCTTGGTGCTCATCAGTGTGATGTAACCTGGGGGCCTCTGTCTCATCCACAGAGGTGGAATCACGGAGCAGAGGCCACCCAACCTAGCTGTGCTAGCAACGGTCTTATGACCGTTCGCTACAAGTATCTGGCCTGTAGAAGGTAGTGTTAATACCCACAGAGCCATCTACCTGCAAAAGGCTTGACTGAGCCAAAATTGCAAATTGCAAACTAGTTGCGAATTTTGCCGTGAAAACGTACATTATTCAAAAATATAATGCTTCGTCGTATTTCACGTGTATACAACCTTCTGAGTCAACTTCCTATGAAGTCTTCGTCAGAAGGTGGCCAGCACAGCAGGTAATCACAGACGCGTTTCGCACTTCTTGGTGCTCATCAGTGTGATGTAACCTGGGGGCCTCTGTCTCATCCACAGAGGTGGAATCACGGAGCAGAGGCCACCCAACCTAGCTGTGCTAGCAACGGTCTTATGACCGTTCGCTACAAGTATCTGGCCTGTAGAAGGTAGTGTTAATACCCACAGAGCCATCTACCTGCAAGAAGTGCGAAACGCGTCTGTGATTACCTGCTGTGCTGGCCACCTTCTGACGAAGACTTCATAGGAAGTTGACTCAGAAGGTTGTATACACGTGAAATACGACGAAGCATTATATTTTTGAATAATGTACGTTTTCACGGCAAAATTCGCAACTAGTTTGCAATTTGCAATTTTGGCTCAGTCAAGCCTTTTGCAGGTAGATGGCTCTGTGGGTATTAACACTACCTTCTACAGGCCAGATACTTGTAGCGAACGGTCATAAGACCGTTGCTAGCACAGCTAGGTTGGGTGGCCTCTGCTCCGTGATTCCACCTCTGTGGATGAGACAGAGGCCCCCAGGTTACATCACACTGATGAGCACCAAGAAGTGCGAAACGCGTCTGTGATTACCTGCTGTGCTGGCCACCTTCTGACGAAGACTTCATAGGAAGTTGACTCAGAAGGTTGTATACACGTGAAATACGACGAAGCATTATATTTTTGAATAATGTACGTTTTCACGGCAAAATTCGCAACTAGTTTGCAATTTGCAATTTTGGCTCAGTCAAGCCTTTTGCAGGTAGATGGCTCTGTGGGTATTAACACTACCTTCTACAGGCCAGATACTTGTAGCGAACGGTCATAAGACCGTTGCTAGCACAGCTAGGTTGGGTGGCCTCTGCTCCGTGATTCCACCTCTGTGGATGAGACAGAGGCCCCCAGGTTACATCACACTGATGAGCACCAAGAAGTGCGAAACGCGTCTGTGATTACCTGCTGTGCTGGCCACCTTCTGACGAAGACTTCATAGGAAGTTGACTCAGAAGGTTGTATACACGTGAAATACGACGAAGCATTATATTTTTGAATAATGTACGTTTTCACGGCAAAATTCGCAACTAGTTTGCAATTTGCAATTTTGGCTCAGTCAAGCCTTTTGCAGGTAGATGGCTCTGTGGGTATTAACACTACCTTCTACAGGCCAGATACTTGTAGCGAACGGTCATAAGACCGTTGCTAGCACAGCTAGGTTGGGTGGCCTCTGCTCCGTGATTCCACCTCTGTGGATGAGACAGAGGCCCCCAGGTTACATCACACTGATGAGCACCAAGAAGTGCGAAACGCGTCTGTGATTACCTGCTGTGCTGGCCACCTTCTGACGAAGACTTCATAGGAAGTTGACTCAGAAGGTTGTATACACGTGAAATACGACGAAGCATTATATTTTTGAATAATGTACGTTTTCACGGCAAAATTC
This sequence comes from Harpalus rubripes, assembly GCA_963082715.1. NCBI lineage: Eukaryota > Metazoa > Arthropoda > Insecta > Coleoptera > Carabidae > Harpalus > Harpalus rubripes. The sequence continues at coordinate 73,291 of CAUJCB010000232.1, forward strand.
GCAACTAGTTTGCAATTTACAGTCTAATACAGTTATGTGTCATGTTGAATCCATTTTAAATGCATAAAATTTATTGTATTTGATTAATTTAAATAAAAATTACTTATTTTTGTATCGCTCTGCTTATTATTATTATTATTATTATTATTATTATTATTATTATTATTGTTATTATCAGATATAATTTATGTCCTTTTATTATTATTATTTTAATAAATATTTACCTATATCTGACTTCATTCATTTCATATTTATTACGTATTTTATAACAAAATTACATATTTTTTTTACTATAAAATTAATTTATTAATATTTCTTATCTCTATTTATCATATTACATAGTTTTAAATAATATTATACAATTTTGTATGAATAAAATTTAAACTGTTCCACACATTTTGGTATATATCGCCAATATGACTTATTATATATCAAAACGGACTGCTTTTTACCTATCTATGACTTGAAACCATTATCATATTTTTTAAATCACGCGTTTACGAGTTAAAAAGCCGTTTTACATCATATATACTAAAAAGCCAGGCCCCCAAAATTCATCATGACGATCGGGAAATTTTTCAACAAAGCTACAACTAAAACGGTTTCAGCGATTTTCATGAAATTTGCTTTAAATAGTAGAGAATAAATCAAGTTAGTGCCTTTTATATGTCTCTCATTTTTACTTTTTATAGTTTTTGTGTAAAAAATTATTAACTGGTCAAAATTCTTACATTAAAACAGTGGATCCAAGTGCTCCGTATTGATGTCAAATGTACAAAATCAGAGAATACAGGCTAATTATTTGAATTGAGTAGGCGTGAAAATTTTTAAGAAGACAGTCTAATACAGTTATGTGTCATGTTGAATCCATTTTAAATGCATAAAATTTATTGTATTTGATTAATTTAAATAAAAATTACTTATTTTTGTATCGCTCTGCTTATTATTATTATTATTAATATTATTATTATTATTATTATTATTATTGTTATTATCAGATATAATTTATGTCCTTTTATTATTATTATTTTAATAAATATTTACCTATATCTGACTTCATTCATTTCATATTTATTACGTATTTTATAACAAAATTACATATTTTTTTACTATAAAATTAATTTATTAATATTTCTTATCTCTATTTATCATATTACATAGTTTTAAATAATATTATACAATTTTGTATGAATAAAATTTAAACTGTTCCACACATTTTGGTATATATCGCCAATATGACTTATTATATATCAAAACGGACTGCTTTTTACCTATCTATGACTTGAAACCATTATCATATTTTTTAAATCACGCGTTTACGAGTTAAAAAGCCGTTTTACATCATATATACTAAAAAGCCAGGCCCCCAAAATTCATCATGACGATCGGGAAATTTTTCAACAAAGCTACAACTAAAACGGTTTCAGCGATTTTCATGAAATTTGCTTTAAATAGTAGAGAATAAATCAAGTTAGTGCCTTTTATATGTCTCTCATTTTTACTTTTTATAGTTTTTGTGTAAAAAATTATTAACTGGTCAAAATTCTTACATTAAAACAGTGGATCCAAGTGCTCCGTATTGATGTCAAATGTACAAAATCAGAGAATACAGGCTAATTATTTGAATTGAGTAGGCGTGAAAATTTTTAAGAAGACAGTCTAATACAGTTATGTGTCATGTTGAATCCATTTTAAATGCATAAAATTTATTGTATTTGATTAATTTAAATAAAAATTACTTATTTTTGTATCGCTCTGCTTATTATTATTATTATTATTATTATTATTGTTATTATCAGATATAATTTATGTCCTTTTATTATTATTATTTTAATAAATATTTACCTATATCTGACTTCATTCATTTCATATTTATTACGTATTTTATAACAAAATTACATATTTTTTTTACTATAAAATTAATTTATTAATATTTCTTATCTCTATTTATCATATTACATAGTTTTAAATAATATTATACAATTTTGTATGAATAAAATTTAAACTGTTCCACACATTTTGGTATATATCGCCAATATGACTTATTATATATCAAAACGGACTGCTTTTTACCTATCTATGACTTGAAACCATTATCATATTTTTTAAATCACGCGTTTACGAGTTAAAAAGCCGTTTTACATCATATATACTAAAAAGCCAGGCCCCCAAAATTCATCATGACGATCGGGAAATTTTTCAACAAAGCTACAACTAAAACGGTTTCAGCGATTTTCATGAAATTTGCTTTAAATAGTAGAGAATAAATCAAGTTAGTGCCTTTTATATGTCTCTCATTTTTACTTTTTATAGTTTTTGTGTAAAAAATTATTAACTGGTCAAAATTCTTACATTAAAACAGTGGATCCAAGTGCTCCGTATTGATGTCAAATGTACAAAATCAGAGAATACAGGCTAATTATTTGAATTGAGTAGGCGTGAAAATTTTTAAGAAGACAGTCTAATACAGTTATGTGTCATGTTGAATCCATTTTAAATGCATAAAATTTATTGTATTTGATTAATTTAAATAAAAATTACTTATTTTTGTATCGCTCTGCTTATTATTATTATTATTAATATTATTATTATTATTATTATTATTGTTATTATCAGATATAATTTATGTCCTTTTATTATTATTATTTTAATAAATATTTACCTATATCTGACTTCATTCATTTCATATTTATTACGTATTTTATAACAAAATTACATATTTTTTTACTATAAAATTAATTTATTAATATTTCTTATCTCTATTTATCATATTACATAGTTTTAAATAATATTATACAATTTTGTATGAATAAAATTTAAACTGTTCCACACATTTTGGTATATATCGCCAATATGACTTATTATATATCAAAACGGACTGCTTTTTACCTATCTATGACTTGAAACCATTATCATATTTTTTAAATCACGCGTTTACGAGTTAAAAAGCCGTTTTACATCATATATACTAAAAAGCCAGGCCCCCAAAATTCATCATGACGATCGGGAAATTTTTCAACAAAGCTACAACTAAAACGGTTTCAGCGATTTTCATGAAATTTGCTTTAAATAGTAGAGAATAAATCAAGTTAGTGCCTTTTATATGTCTCTCATTTTTACTTTTTATAGTTTTTGTGTAAAAAATTATTAACTGGTCAAAATTCTTACATTAAAACAGTGGATCCAAGTGCTCCGTATTGATGTCAAATGTACAAAATCAGAGAATACAGGCTAATTATTTGAATTGAGTAGGCGTGAAAATTTTTAAGAAGACAGTCTAATACAGTTATGTGTCATGTTGAATCCATTTTAAATGCATAAAATTTATTGTATTTGATTAATTTAAATAAAAATTACTTATTTTTGTATCGCTCTGCTTATTATTATTATTATTATTATTATTATTATTATTATTATTATTGTTATTATCAGATATAATTTATGTCCTTTTATTATTATTATTTTAATAAATATTTACCTATATCTGACTTCATTCATTTCATATTTATTACGTATTTTATAACAAAATTACATATTTTTTTTACTATAAAATTAATTTATTAATATTTCTTATCTCTATTTATCATATTACATAGTTTTAAATAATATTATACAATTTTGTATGAATAAAATTTAAACTGTTCCACACATTTTGGTATATATCGCCAATATGACTTATTATATATCAAAACGGACTGCTTTTTACCTATCTATGACTTGAAACCATTATCATATTTTTTAAATCACGCGTTTACGAGTTAAAAAGCCGTTTTACATCATATATACTAAAAAGCCAGGCCCCCAAAATTCATCATGACGATCGGGAAATTTTTCAACAAAGCTACAACTAAAACGGTTTCAGCGATTTTCATGAAATTTGCTTTAAATAGTAGAGAATAAATCAAGTTAGTGCCTTTTATATGTCTCTCATTTTTACTTTTTATAGTTTTTGTGTAAAAAATTATTAACTGGTCAAAATTCTTACATTAAAACAGTGGATCCAAGTGCTCCGTATTGATGTCAAATGTACAAAATCAGAGAATACAGGCTAATTATTTGAATTGAGTAGGCGTGAAAATTTTTAAGAAGACAGTCTAATACAGTTATGTGTCATGTTGAATCCATTTTAAATGCATAAAATTTATTGTATTTGATTAATTTAAATAAAAATTACTTATTTTTGTATCGCTCTGCTTATTATTATTATTATTATTATTATTATTATTATTATTGTTATTATCAGATATAATTTATGTCCTTTTATTATTATTATTTTAATAAATATTTACCTATATCTGACTTCATTCATTTCATATTTATTACGTATTTTATAACAAAATTACATATTTTTTTTACTATAAAATTAATTTATTAATATTTCTTATCTCTATTTATCATATTACATAGTTTTAAATAATATTATACAATTTTGTATGAATAAAATTTAAACTGTTCCACACATTTTGGTATATATCGCCAATATGACTTATTATATATCAAAACGGACTGCTTTTTACCTATCTATGACTTGAAACCATTATCATATTTTTTAAATCACGCGTTTACGAGTTAAAAAGCCGTTTTACATCATATATACTAAAAAGCCAGGCCCCCAAAATTCATCATGACGATCGGGAAATTTTTCAACAAAGCTACAACTAAAACGGTTTCAGCGATTTTCATGAAATTTGCTTTAAATAGTAGAGAATAAATCAAGTTAGTGCCTTTTATATGTCTCTCATTTTTACTTTTTATAGTTTTTGTGTAAAAAATTATTAACTGGTCAAAATTCTTACATTAAAACAGTGGATCCAAGTGCTCCGTATTGATGTCAAATGTACAAAATCAGAGAATACAGGCTAATTATTTGAATTGAGTAGGCGTGAAAATTTTTAAGAAGACAGTCTAATACAGTTATGTGTCATGTTGAATCCATTTTAAATGCATAAAATTTATTGTATTTGATTAATTTAAATAAAAATTACTTATTTTTGTATCGCTCTGCTTATTATTATTATTATTATTATTATTATTATTATTATTATTATTGTTATTATCAGATATAATTTATGTCCTTTTATTATTATTATTTTAATAAATATTTACCTATATCTGACTTCATTCATTTCATATTTATTACGTATTTTATAACAAAATTACATATTTTTTTACTATAAAATTAATTTATTAATATTTCTTATCTCTATTTATCATATTACATAGTTTTAAATAATATTATACAATTTTGTATGAATAAAATTTAAACTGTTCCACACATTTTGGTATATATCGCGAATATGACTTATTATATATCAAAACGGACTGCTTTTTACCTATCTATGACTTGAAACCATTATCATATTTTTTAAATCACGCGTTTACGAGTTAAAAAGCCGTTTTACATCATATATACTAAAAAGCCAGGCCCCCAAAATTCATCATGACGATCGGGAAATTTTTCAACAAAGCTACAACTAAAACGGTTTCAGCGATTTTCATGAAATTTGCTTTAAATAGTAGAGAATAAATCAAGTTAGTGCCTTTTATATGTCTCTCATTTTTACTTTTTATAGTTTTTGTGTAAAAAATTATTAACTGGTCAAAATTCTTACATTAAAACAGTGGATCCAAGTGCTCCGTATTGATGTCAAATGTACAAAATCAGAGAATACAGGCTAATTATTTGAATTGAGTAGGCGTGAAAATTTTTAAGAAGACAGTCTAATACAGTTATGTGTCATGTTGAATCCATTTTAAATGCATAAAATTTATTGTATTTGATTAATTTAAATAAAAATTACTTATTTTTGTATCGCTCTGCTTATTATTATTATTATTATTATTATTATTATTATTATTATTATTGTTATTATCAGATATAATTTATGTCCTTTTATTATTATTATTTTAATAAATATTTACCTATATCTGACTTCATTCATTTCATATTTATTACGTATTTTATAACAAAATTACATATTTTTTTTACTATAAAATTAATTTATTAATATTTCTTATCTCTATTTATCATATTACATAGTTTTAAATAATATTATACAATTTTGTATGAATAAAATTTAAACTGTTCCACACATTTTGGTATATATCGCCAATATGACTTATTATATATCAAAACGGACTGCTTTTTACCTATCTATGACTTGAAACCATTATCATATTTTTTAAATCACGCGTTTACGAGTTAAAAAGCCGTTTTACATCATATATACTAAAAAGCCAGGCCCCCAAAATTCATCATGACGATCGGGAAATTTTTCAACAAAGCTACAACTAAAACGGTTTCAGCGATTTTCATGAAATTTGCTTTAAATAGTAGAGAATAAATCAAGTTAGTGCCTTTTATATGTCTCTCATTTTTACTTTTTATAGTTTTTGTGTAAAAAATTATTAACTGGTCAAAATTCTTACATTAAAACAGTGGATCCAAGTGCTCCGTATTGATGTCAAATGTACAAAATCAGAGAATACAGGCTAATTATTTGAATTGAGTAGGCGTGAAAATTTTTAAGAAGACAGTCTAATACAGTTATGTGTCATGTTGAATCCATTTTAAATGCATAAAATTTATTGTATTTGATTAATTTAAATAAAAATTACTTATTTTTGTATCGCTCTGCTTATTATTATTATTATTATTATTATTATTATTATTATTATTGTTATTATCAGATATAATTTATGTCCTTTTATTATTATTATTTTAATAAATATTTACCTATATCTGACTTCATTCATTTCATATTTATTACGTATTTTATAACAAAATTACATATTTTTTTTACTATAAAATTAATTTATTAATATTTCTTATCTCTATTTATCATATTACATAGTTTTAAATAATATTATACAATTTTGTATGAATAAAATTTAAACTGTTCCACACATTTTGGTATATATCGCCAATATGACTTATTATATATCAAAACGGACTGCTTTTTACCTATCTATGACTTGAAACCATTATCATATTTTTTAAATCACGCGTTTACGAGTTAAAAAGCCGTTTTACATCATATATACTAAAAAGCCAGGCCCCCAAAATTCATCATGACGATCGGGAAATTTTTCAACAAAGCTACAACTAAAACGGTTTCAGCGATTTTCATGAAATTTGCTTTAAATAGTAGAGAATAAATCAAGTTAGTGCCTTTTATATGTCTCTCATTTTTACTTTTTATAGTTTTTGTGTAAAAAATTATTAACTGGTCAAAATTCTTACATTAAAACAGTGGATCCAAGTGCTCCGTATTGATGTCAAATGTACAAAATCAGAGAATACAGGCTAATTATTTGAATTGAGTAGGCGTGAAAATTTTTAAGAAGACAGTCTAATACAGTTATGTGTCATGTTGAATCCATTTTAAATGCATAAAATTTATTGTATTTGATTAATTTAAATAAAAATTACTTATTTTTGTATCGCTCTGCTTATTATTATTATTATTATTATTATTATTATTATTATTATTATTGTTATTATCAGATATAATTTATGTCCTTTTATTATTATTATTTTAATAAATATTTACCTATATCTGACTTCATTCATTTCATATTTATTACGTATTTTATAACAAAATTACATATTTTTTTTTACTATAAAATTAATTTATTAATATTTCTTATCTCTATTTATCATATTACATAGTTTTAAATAATATTATACAATTTTGTATGAATAAAATTTAAACTGTTCCACACATTTTGGTATATATCGCCAATATGACTTATTATATATCAAAACGGACTGCTTTTTACCTATCTATGACTTGAAACCATTATCATATTTTTTAAATCACGCGTTTACGAGTTAAAAAGCCGTTTTACATCATATATACTAAAAAGCCAGGCCCCCAAAATTCATCATGACGATCGGGAAATTTTTCAACAAAGCTACAACTAAAACGGTTTCAGCGATTTTCATGAAATTTGCTTTAAATAGTAGAGAATAAATCAAGTTAGTGCCTTTTATATGTCTCTCATTTTTACTTTTTATAGTTTTTGTGTAAAAAATTATTAACTGGTCAAAATTCTTACATTAAAACAGTGGATCCAAGTGCTCCGTATTGATGTCAAATGTACAAAATCAGAGAATACAGGCTAATTATTTGAATTGAGTAGGCGTGAAAATTTTTAAGAAGACAGTCTAATACAGTTATGTGTCATGTTGAATCCATTTTAAATGCATAAAATTTATTGTATTTGATTAATTTAAATAAAAATTACTTATTTTTGTATCGCTCTGCTTATTATTATTATTATTATTATTATTATTATTATTATTATTATTATTATTGTTATTATCAGATATAATTTATGTCCTTTTATTATTATTATTTTAATAAATATTTACCTATATCTGACTTCATTCATTTCATATTTATTACGTATTTTATAACAAAATTACATATTTTTTTTACTATAAAATTAATTTATTAATATTTCTTATCTCTATTTATCATATTACATAGTTTTAAATAATATTATACAATTTTGTATGAATAAAATTTAAACTGTTCCACACATTTTGGTATATATCGCCAATATGACTTATTATATATCAAAACGGACTGCTTTTTACCTATCTATGACTTGAAACCATTATCATATTTTTTAAATCACGCGTTTACGAGTTAAAAAGCCGTTTTACATCATATATACTAAAAAGCCAGGCCCCCAAAATTCATCATGACGATCGGGAAATTTTTCAACAAAGCTACAACTAAAACGGTTTCAGCGATTTTCATGAAATTTGCTTTAAATAGTAGAGAATAAATCAAGTTAGTGCCTTTTATATGTCTCTCATTTTTACTTTTTATAGTTTTTGTGTAAAAAATTATTAACTGGTCAAAATTCTTACATTAAAACAGTGGATCCAAGTGCTCCGTATTGATGTCAAATGTACAAAATCAGAGAATACAGGCTAATTATTTGAATTGAGTAGGCGTGAAAATTTTTAAGAAGACAGTCTAATACAGTTATGTGTCATGTTGAATCCATTTTAAATGCATAAAATTTATTGTATTTGATTAATTTAAATAAAAATTACTTATTTTTGTATCGCTCTGCTTATTATTATTATTATTATTATTATTATTATTATTGTTATTATCAGATATAATTTATGTCCTTTTATTATTATTATTTTAATAAATATTTACCTATATCTGACTTCATTCATTTCATATTTATTACGTATTTTATAACAAAATTACATATTTTTTTTACTATAAAATTAATTTATTAATATTTCTTATCTCTATTTATCATATTACATAGTTTTAAATAATATTATACAATTTTGTATGAATAAAATTTAAACTGTTCCACACATTTTGGTATATATCGCCAATATGACTTATTATATATCAAAACGGACTGCTTTTTACCTATCTATGACTTGAAACCATTATCATATTTTTTAAATCACGCGTTTACGAGTTAAAAAGCCGTTTTACATCATATATACTAAAAAGCCAGGCCCCCAAAATTCATCATGACGATCGGGAAATTTTTCAACAAAGCTACAACTAAAACGGTTTCAGCGATTTTCATGAAATTTGCTTTAAATAGTAGAGAATAAATCAAGTTAGTGCCTTTTATATGTCTCTCATTTTTACTTTTTATAGTTTTTGTGTAAAAAATTATTAACTGGTCAAAATTCTTACATTAAAACAGTGGATCCAAGTGCTCCGTATTGATGTCAAATGTACAAAATCAGAGAATACAGGCTAATTATTTGAATTGAGTAGGCGTGAAAATTTTTAAGAAGACAGTCTAATACAGTTATGTGTCATGTTGAATCCATTTTAAATGCATAAAATTTATTGTATTTGATTAATTTAAATAAAAATTACTTATTTTTGTATCGCTCTGCTTATTATTATTATTATTATTATTATTATTATTATTGTTATTATCAGATATAATTTATGTCCTTTTATTATTATTATTTTAATAAATATTTACCTATATCTGACTTCATTCATTTCATATTTATTACGTATTTTATAACAAAATTACATATTTTTTTTACTATAAAATTAATTTATTAATATTTCTTATCTCTATTTATCATATTACATAGTTTTAAATAATATTATACAATTTTGTATGAATAAAATTTAAACTGTTCCACACATTTTGGTATATATCGCCAATATGACTTATTATATATCAAAACGGACTGCTTTTTACCTATCTATGACTTGAAACCATTATCATATTTTTTAAATCACGCGTTTACGAGTTAAAAAGCCGTTTTACATCATATATACTAAAAAGCCAGGCCCCCAAAATTCATCATGACGATCGGGAAATTTTTCAACAAAGCTACAACTAAAACGGTTTCAGCGATTTTCATGAAATTTGCTTTAAATAGTAGAGAATAAATCAAGTTAGTGCCTTTTATATGTCTCTCATTTTTACTTTTTATAGTTTTTGTGTAAAAAATTATTAACTGATCAAAATTCTTACATTAAAACAGTGGATCCAAGTGCTCCGTATTGATGTCAAATGTACAAAATCAGAGAATACAGGCTAATTATTTGAATTGAGTAGGCGTGAAAATTTTTAAGAAGACAGTCTAATACAGTTATGTGTCATGTTGAATCCATTTTAAATGCATAAAATTTATTGTATTTGATTAATTTAAATAAAAATTACTTATTTTTGTATCGCTCTGCTTATTATTATTATTATTATTATTATTATTATTATTATTATTATTATTATTATTATTATTATTATTATTATTATTATTATTATTATTATTATTATTATTATTATTATTATTATTATTGTTATTATCAGATATAATTTATGTCCTTTTATTATTATTATTTTAATAAATATTTACCTATATCTGACTTCATTCATTTCATATTTATTACGTATTTTATAACAAAATTACATATTTTTTTTACTATAAAATTAATTTATTAATATTTCTTATCTCTATTTATCATATTACATAGTTTTAAATAATATTATACAATTTTGTATGAATAAAATTTAAACTGTTCCACACATTTTGGTATATATCGCCAATATGACTTATTATATATCAAAACGGACTGCTTTTTACCTATCTATGACTTGAAACCATTATCATATTTTTTAAATCACGCGTTTACGAGTTAAAAAGCCGTTTTACATCATATATACTAAAAAGCCAGGCCCCCAAAATTCATCATGACGATCGGGAAATTTTTCAACAAAGCTACAACTAAAACGGTTTCAGCGATTTTCATGAAATTTGCTTTAAATAGTAGAGAATAAATCAAGTTAGTGCCTTTTATATGTCTCTCATTTTTACTTTTTATAGTTTTTGTGTAAAAAATTATTAACTGGTCAAAATTCTTACATTAAAACAGTGGATCCAAGTGCTCCGTATTGATGTCAAATGTACAAAATCAGAGAATACAGGCTAATTATTTGAATTGAGTAGGCGTGAAAATTTTTAAGAAGACAGTCTAATACAGTTATGTGTCATGTTGAATCCATTTTAAATGCATAAAATTTATTGTATTTGATTAATTTAAATAAAAATTACTTATTTTTGTATCGCTCTGCTTATTATTATTATTATTATTATTATTATTATTATTATTATTATTATTATTATTATTATTATTGTTATTATCAGATATAATTTATGTCCTTTTATTATTATTATTTTAATAAATATTTACCTATATCTGACTTCATTCATTTCATATTTATTACGTATTTTATAACAAAATTACATATTTTTTTTTACTATAAAATTAATTTATTAATATTTCTTATCTCTATTTATCATATTACATAGTTTTAAATAATATTATACAATTTTGTATGAATAAAATTTAAACTGTTCCACACATTTTGGTATATATCGCCAATATGACTTATTATATATCAAAACGGACTGCTTTTTACCTATCTATGACTTGAAACCATTATCATATTTTTTAAATCACGCGTTTACGAGTTAAAAAGCCGTTTTACATCATATATACTAAAAAGCCAGGCCCCCAAAATTCATCATGACGATCGGGAAATTTTTCAACAAAGCTACAACTAAAACGGTTTCAGCGATTTTCATGAAATTTGCTTTAAATAGTAGAGAATAAATCAAGTTAGTGCCTTTTATATGTCTCTCATTTTTACTTTTTATAGTTTTTGTGTAAAAAATTATTAACTGGTCAAAATTCTTACATTAAAACAGTGGATCCAAGTGCTCCGTATTGATGTCAAATGTACAAAATCAGAGAATACAGGCTAATTATTTGAATTGAGTAGGCGTGAAAATTTTTAAGAAGACAGTCTAATACAGTTATGTGTCATGTTGAATCCATTTTAAATGCATAAAATTTATTGTATTTGATTAATTTAAATAAAAATTACTTATTTTTGTATCGCTCTGCTTATTATTATTATTATTATTATTATTATTATTATTATTATTATTATTATTATTATTATTATTATTATTATTATTATTATTGTTATTATCAGATATAATTTATGTCCTTTTATTATTATTATTTTAATAAATATTTACCTATATCTGACTTCATTCATTTCATATTTATTACGTATTTTATAACAAAATTACATATTTTTTTTACTATAAAATTAATTTATTAATATTTCTTATCTCTATTTATCATATTACATAGTTTTAAATAATATTATACAATTTTGTATGAATAAAATTTAAACTGTTCCACACATTTTGGTATATATCGCCAATATGACTTATTATATATCAAAACGGACTGCTTTTTACCTATCTATGACTTGAAACCATTATCATATTTTTTAAATCACGCGTTTACGAGTTAAAAAGCCGTTTTACATCATATATACTAAAAAGCCAGGCCCCCAAAATTCATCATGACGATCGGGAAATTTTTCAACAAAGCTACAACTAAAACGGTTTCAGCGATTTTCATGAAATTTGCTTTAAATAGTAGAGAATAAATCAAGTTAGTGCCTTTTATATGTCTCTCATTTTTACTTTTTATAGTTTTTGTGTAAAAAATTATTAACTGGTCAAAATTCTTACATTAAAACAGTGGATCCAAGTGCTCCGTATTGATGTCAAATGTACAAAATCAGAGAATACAGGCTAATTATTTGAATTGAGTAGGCGTGAAAATTTTTAAGAAGACAGTCTAATACAGTTATGTGTCATGTTGAATCCATTTTAAATGCATAAAATTTATTGTATTTGATTAATTTAAATAAAAATTACTTATTTTTGTATCGCTCTGCTTATTATTATTATTATTATTATTATTATTATTATTATTATTATTATTATTATTATTATTATTATTATTATTGTTATTATCAGATATAATTTATGTCCTTTTATTATTATTATTTTAATAAATATTTACCTATATCTGACTTCATTCATTTCATATTTATTACGTATTTTATAACAAAATTACATATTTTTTTTTACTATAAAATTAATTTATTAATATTTCTTATCTCTATTTATCATATTACATAGTTTTAAATAATATTATACAATTTTGTATGAATAAAATTTAAACTGTTCCACACATTTTGGTATATATCGCCAATATGACTTATTATATATCAAAACGGACTGCTTTTTACCTATCTATGACTTGAAACCATTATCATATTTTTTAAATCACGCGTTTACGAGTTAAAAAGCCGTTTTACATCATATATACTAAAAAGCCAGGCCCCCAAAATTCATCATGACGATCGGGAAATTTTTCAACAAAGCTACAACTAAAACGGTTTCAGCGATTTTCATGAAATTTGCTTTAAATAGTAGAGAATAAATCAAGTTAGTGCCTTTTATATGTCTCTCATTTTTACTTTTTATAGTTTTTGTGTAAAAAATTATTAACTGGTCAAAATTCTTACATTAAAACAGTGGATCCAAGTGCTCCGTATTGATGTCAAATGTACAAAATCAGAGAATACAGGCTAATTATTTGAATTGAGTAGGCGTGAAAATTTTTAAGAAGACAGTCTAATACAGTTATGTGTCATGTTGAATCCATTTTAAATGCATAAAATTTATTGTATTTGATTAATTTAAATAAAAATTACTTATTTTTGTATCGCTCTGCTTATTATTATTATTATTATTATTATTATTATTATTATTATTATTATTATTATTATTATTATTATTGTTATTATCAGATATAATTTATGTCCTTTTATTATTATTATTTTAATAAATATTTACCTATATCTGACTTCATTCATTTCATATTTATTACGTATTTTATAACAAAATTACATATTTTTTTTTACTATAAAATTAATTTATTAATATTTCTTATCTCTATTTATCATATTACATAGTTTTAAATAATATTATACAATTTTGTATGAATAAAATTTAAACTGTTCCACACATTTTGGTATATATCGCCAATATGACTTATTATATATCAAAACGGACTGCTTTTTACCTATCTATGACTTGAAACCATTATCATATTTTTTAAATCACGCGTTTACGAGTTAAAAAGCCGTTTTACATCATATATACTAAAAAGCCAGGCCCCCAAAATTCATCATGACGATCGGGAAATTTTTCAACAAAGCTACAACTAAAACGGTTTCAGCGATTTTCATGAAATTTGCTTTAAATAGTAGAGAATAAATCAAGTTAGTGCCTTTTATATGTCTCTCATTTTTACTTTTTATAGTTTTTGTGTAAAAAATTATTAACTGGTCAAAATTCTTACATTAAAACAGTGGATCCAAGTGCTCCGTATTGATGTCAAATGTACAAAATCAGAGAATACAGGCTAATTATTTGAATTGAGTAGGCGTGAAAATTTTTAAGAAGACAGTCTAATACAGTTATGTGTCATGTTGAATCCATTTTAAATGCATAAAATTTATTGTATTTGATTAATTTAAATAAAAATTACTTATTTTTGTATCGCTCTGCTTATTATTATTATTATTATTATTATTATTATTATTATTATTATTATTATTATTGTTATTATCAGATATAATTTATGTCCTTTTATTATTATTATTTTAATAAATATTTACCTATATCTGACTTCATTCATTTCATATTTATTACGTATTTTATAACAAAATTACATATTTTTTTTACTATAAAATTAATTTATTAATATTTCTTATCTCTATTTATCATATTACATAGTTTTAAATAATATTATACAATTTTGTATGAATAAAATTTAAACTGTTCCACACATTTTGGTATATATCGCCAATATGACTTATTATATATCAAAACGGACTGCTTTTTACCTATCTATGACTTGAAACCATTATCATATTTTTTAAATCACGCGTTTACGAGTTAAAAAGCCGTTTTACATCATATATACTAAAAAGCCAGGCCCCCAAAATTCATCATGACGATCGGGAAATTTTTCAACAAAGCTACAACTAAAACGGTTTCAGCGATTTTCATGAAATTTGCTTTAAATAGTAGAGAATAAATCAAGTTAGTGCCTTTTATATGTCTCTCATTTTTACTTTTTATAGTTTTTGTGTAAAAAATTATTAACTGGTCAAAATTCTTACATTAAAACAGTGGATCCAAGTGCTCCGTATTGATGTCAAATGTACAAAATCAGAGAATACAGGCTAATTATTTGAATTGAGTAGGCGTGAAAATTTTTAAGAAGACAGTCTAATACAGTTTTGTGTCATGTTGAATCCATTTTAAATGCATAAAATTTATTGTATTTGATTAATTTAAATAAAAATTACTTATTTTTGTATCGCTCTGCTTATTATTATTATTATTATTATTATTATTATTATTATTATTATTATTATTATTATTATTATTATTATTATTATTGTTATTATCAGATATAATTTATGTCCTTTTATTATTATTATTTTAATAAATATTTACCTATATCTGACTTCATTCATTTCATATTTATTACGTATTTTATAACAAAATTACATATTTTTTTTACTATAAAATTAATTTATTAATATTTCTTATCTCTATTTATCATATTACATAGTTTTAAATAATATTATACAATTTTGTATGAATAAAATTTAAACTGTTCCACACATTTTGGTATATATCGCCAATATGACTTATTATATATCAAAACGGACTGCTTTTTACCTATCTATGACTTGAAACCATTATCATATTTTTTAAATCACGCGTTTACGAGTTAAAAAGCCGTTTTACATCATATATACTAAAAAGCCAGGCCCCCAAAATTCATCATGACGATCGGGAAATTTTTCAACAAAGCTACAACTAAAACGGTTTCAGCGATTTTCATGAAATTTGCTTTAAATAGTAGAGAATAAATCAAGTTAGTGCCTTTTATATGTCTCTCATTTTTACTTTTTATAGTTTTTGTGTAAAAAATTATTAACTGGTCAAAATTCTTACATTAAAACAGTGGATCCAAGTGCTCCGTATTGATGTCAAATGTACAAAATCAGAGAATACAGGCTAATTATTTGAATTGAGTAGGCGTGAAAATTTTTAAGAAGACAGTCTAATACAGTTATGTGTCATGTTGAATCCATTTTAAATGCATAAAATTTATTGTATTTGATTAATTTAAATAAAAATTACTTATTTTTGTATCGCTCTGCTTATTATTATTATTATTATTATTATTATTATTATTGTTATTATCAGATATAATTTATGTCCTTTTATTATTATTATTTTAATAAATATTTACCTATATCTGACTTCATTCATTTCATATTTATTACGTATTTTATAACAAAATTACATATTTTTTTTTACTATAAAATTAATTTATTAATATTTCTTATCTCTATTTATCATATTACATAGTTTTAAATAATATTATACAATTTTGTATGAATAAAATTTAAACTGTTCCACACATTTTGGTATATATCGCCAATATGACTTATTATATATCAAAACGGACTGCTTTTTACCTATCTATGACTTGAAACCATTATCATATTTTTTAAATCACGCGTTTACGAGTTAAAAAGCCGTTTTACATCATATATACTAAAAAGCCAGGCCCCCAAAATTCATCATGACGATCGGGAAATTTTTCAACAAAGCTACAACTAAAACGGTTTCAGCGATTTTCATGAAATTTGCTTTAAATAGTAGAGAATAAATCAAGTTAGTGCCTTTTATATGTCTCTCATTTTTACTTTTTATAGTTTTTGTGTAAAAAATTATTAACTGGTCAAAATTCTTACATTAAAACAGTGGATCCAAGTGCTCCGTATTGATGTCAAATGTACAAAATCAGAGAATACAGGCTAATTATTTGAATTGAGTAGGCGTGAAAATTTTTAAGAAGACAGTCTAATACAGTTATGTGTCATGTTGAATCCATTTTAAATGCATAAAATTTATTGTATTTGATTAATTTAAATAAAAATTACTTATTT
Source organism: Harpalus rubripes (assembly GCA_963082715.1). NCBI lineage: Eukaryota > Metazoa > Arthropoda > Insecta > Coleoptera > Carabidae > Harpalus > Harpalus rubripes. The sequence continues at coordinate 90,730 of CAUJCB010000232.1, forward strand.
TTGTATCGCTCTGCTTATTATTATTATTATTATTATTATTATTATTATTATTATTATTATTATTATTATTATTATTATTATTATTATTATTATTATTGTTATTATCAGATATAATTTATGTCCTTTTATTATTATTATTTTAATAAATATTTACCTATATCTGACTTCATTCATTTCATATTTATTACGTATTTTATAACAAAATTACATATTTTTTTTACTATAAAATTAATTTATTAATATTTCTTATCTCTATTTATCATATTACATAGTTTTAAATAATATTATACAATTTTGTATGAATAAAATTTAAACTGTTCCACACATTTTGGTATATATCGCCAATATGACTTATTATATATCAAAACGGACTGCTTTTTACCTATCTATGACTTGAAACCATTATCATATTTTTTAAATCACGCGTTTACGAGTTAAAAAGCCGTTTTACATCATATATACTAAAAAGCCAGGCCCCCAAAATTCATCATGACGATCGGGAAATTTTTCAACAAAGCTACAACTAAAACGGTTTCAGCGATTTTCATGAAATTTGCTTTAAATAGTAGAGAATAAATCAAGTTAGTGCCTTTTATATGTCTCTCATTTTTACTTTTTATAGTTTTTGTGTAAAAAATTATTAACTGGTCAAAATTCTTACATTAAAACAGTGGATCCAAGTGCTCCGTATTGATGTCAAATGTACAAAATCAGAGAATACAGGCTAATTATTTGAATTGAGTAGGCGTGAAAATTTTTAAGAAGACAGTCTAATACAGTTATGTGTCATGTTGAATCCATTTTAAATGCATAAAATTTATTGTATTTGATTAATTTAAATAAAAATTACTTATTTTTGTATCGCTCTGCTTATTATTATTATTATTATTATTATTATTATTATTATTATTATTATTATTATTATTATTATTATTATTATTGTTATTATCAGATATAATTTATGTCCTTTTATTATTATTATTTTAATAAATATTTACCTATATCTGACTTCATTCATTTCATATTTATTACGTATTTTATAACAAAATTACATATTTTTTTTACTATAAAATTAATTTATTAATATTTCTTATCTCTATTTATCATATTACATAGTTTTAAATAATATTATACAATTTTGTATGAATAAAATTTAAACTGTTCCACACATTTTGGTATATATCGCCAATATGACTTATTATATATCAAAACGGACTGCTTTTTACCTATCTATGACTTGAAACCATTATCATATTTTTTAAATCACGCGTTTACGAGTTAAAAAGCCGTTTTACATCATATATACTAAAAAGCCAGGCCCCCAAAATTCATCATGACGATCGGGAAATTTTTCAACAAAGCTACAACTAAAACGGTTTCAGCGATTTTCATGAAATTTGCTTTAAATAGTAGAGAATAAATCAAGTTAGTGCCTTTTATATGTCTCTCATTTTTACTTTTTATAGTTTTTGTGTAAAAAATTATTAACTGGTCAAAATTCTTACATTAAAACAGTGGATCCAAGTGCTCCGTATTGATGTCAAATGTACAAAATCAGAGAATACAGGCTAATTATTTGAATTGAGTAGGCGTGAAAATTTTTAAGAAGACAGTCTAATACAGTTATGTGTCATGTTGAATCCATTTTAAATGCATAAAATTTATTGTATTTGATTAATTTAAATAAAAATTACTTATTTTTGTATCGCTCTGCTTATTATTATTATTATTATTATTATTATTATTATTATTATTATTATTATTATTATTATTATTATTATTGTTATTATCAGATATAATTTATGTCCTTTTATTATTATTATTTTAATAAATATTTACCTATATCTGACTTCATTCATTTCATATTTATTACGTATTTTATAACAAAATTACATATTTTTTTTACTATAAAATTAATTTATTAATATTTCTTATCTCTATTTATCATATTACATAGTTTTAAATAATATTATACAATTTTGTATGAATAAAATTTAAACTGTTCCACACATTTTGGTATATATCGCCAATATGACTTATTATATATCAAAACGGACTGCTTTTTACCTATCTATGACTTGAAACCATTATCATATTTTTTAAATCACGCGTTTACGAGTTAAAAAGCCGTTTTACATCATATATACTAAAAAGCCAGGCCCCCAAAATTCATCATGACGATCGGGAAATTTTTCAACAAAGCTACAACTAAAACGGTTTCAGCGATTTTCATGAAATTTGCTTTAAATAGTAGAGAATAAATCAAGTTAGTGCCTTTTATATGTCTCTCATTTTTACTTTTTATAGTTTTTGTGTAAAAAATTATTAACTGGTCAAAATTCTTACATTAAAACAGTGGATCCAAGTGCTCCGTATTGATGTCAAATGTACAAAATCAGAGAATACAGGCTAATTATTTGAATTGAGTAGGCGTGAAAATTTTTAAGAAGACAGTCTAATACAGTTATGTGTCATGTTGAATCCATTTTAAATGCATAAAATTTATTGTATTTGATTAATTTAAATAAAAATTACTTATTTTTGTATCGCTCTGCTTATTATTATTATTATTATTATTATTATTATTATTATTATTATTATTATTATTGTTATTATCAGATATAATTTATGTCCTTTTATTATTATTATTTTAATAAATATTTACCTATATCTGACTTCATTCATTTCATATTTATTACGTATTTTATAACAAAATTACATATTTTTTTTACTATAAAATTAATTTATTAATATTTCTTATCTCTATTTATCATATTACATAGTTTTAAATAATATTATACAATTTTGTATGAATAAAATTTAAACTGTTCCACACATTTTGGTATATATCGCCAATATGACTTATTATATATCAAAACGGACTGCTTTTTACCTATCTATGACTTGAAACCATTATCATATTTTTTAAATCACGCGTTTACGAGTTAAAAAGCCGTTTTACATCATATATACTAAAAAGCCAGGCCCCCAAAATTCATCATGACGATCGGGAAATTTTTCAACAAAGCTACAACTAAAACGGTTTCAGCGATTTTCATGAAATTTGCTTTAAATAGTAGAGAATAAATCAAGTTAGTGCCTTTTATATGTCTCTCATTTTTACTTTTTATAGTTTTTGTGTAAAAAATTATTAACTGGTCAAAATTCTTTGATTAAAACAATAGATCCAAGTGCTCCGTATTGATGTCAAATGTACAAAATCAGAGAATACAGGCTAATTATTTGAATTGAGTAGGCGTGAAAATTTTTAAGAAGACAGTCTAATACAGTTATGTGTCATGTTGAATCCATTTTAAATGCATAAAATTTATTGTATTTGATTAATTTAAATAAAAATTACTTATTTTTGTATCGCTCTGCTTATTATTATTATTATTATTATTATTATTATTATTATTATTATTATTATTATTATTATTATTATTGTTATTATCAGATATAATTTATGTCCTTTTATTATTATTATTTTAATAAATATTTACCTATATCTGACTTCATTCATTTCATATTTATTACGTATTTTATAACAAAATTCCATATTTTTTTTACTATAAAATTAATTTATTAATATTTCTTATCTCTATTTATCATATTACATAGTTTTAAATAATATTATACAATTTTGTATGAATAAAATTTAAACTGTTCCACACATTTTGGTATATATCGCCAATATGACTTATTATATATCAAAACGGACTGCTTTTTACCTATCTATGACTTGAAACCATTATCATATTTTTTAAATCACGCGTTTACGAGTTAAAAAGCCGTTTTACGACGATCGGGAAATTTTTCAACAAAGCTACAACTAAAACGGTTTCAGCGATTTTCATGAAATTTGCTTTAAATAGTAGAGAATAAATCAAGTTAGTGCCTTTTATATGTCTCTCATTTTTACTTTTTATAGTTTTTGTATAAAAAATTATTAACTGGTCAAAATTCTTACATTAAAACAGTGGATCCAAGTGCTCCGTATTGATGTGAAGGTATATAGGTTAGGTTTATAAAAAAAAAAAAAAAGTCCACAAGGATATACTGTTATTCTTTTCACACCATACACACACGTTATGAGTAAAAATTAATTCCTAAACAAAGTCTTAAGTGTTGCTTCACGTTACATATAATGTATATTATTATAAACAAACAATCAAAGATAAAAAAGGAACGTCACATCACCTCAGACAGAGATTATTCAATGCCTAAATTTCACTCTACTACGCTCACTTCAGACATTCAGATTTTTGAACATTCTTAATATGAAGTAATAAAATCTAATTTATGTAAACAGAATGTAACATTTTGTTTTATGACCTTACAAACACAAATTTCATCTTAAAACACCTTGTATCAGAAAATAACAAATTCTAGGGATATCCCCAAAACTTAAAAAACATTCTTTTAAAATTCTATTTGTATTTCAACAATTATATTACATCGTAATTGTAACTAAAATAAGAGTTTCATAATTTATTTCAATTTATTTTCATTCAACCTAAACATTTTATTATGAGTGTACCCAATCACCATCATATGGTTTTTGTTGTGTAACACCAACACCTGTCAGAAACATTTGCCGACTAAGGTTAATATTAAAATAGTTTATGTACAATAAATTATTTAGGGTCGGTATCTCCACCTCCGGATAAAGTTCAGGATAACAACATAAATGATGTAAATTATATTGAATGTCATTTTTTGATGCGATATTATTCATTCATCCGACAGAAAAGTTATCCAGTACTTTATCCGAAAATGGAAATACCGGCCCTAAATGTTGTAAATTATATATGGGTAACATTATGTATTTATAGGTACCTACATTGTTCAACACAATTTGTTCATTCTTATTTGTAAAACATAATTTTCTGTCATTTGATTGTTCCGACGGGAACTCGAGCTTTGAAAAAATCAAATGTGGTCCAGACGAATTATAAGGTATTAAGGCTAATTTTAAACAGTAAGTATTTCATTTATTTTATATAATATTGTAGTGACAAATTGCAAGAAACAAAGAAATTGTTACATATAGGTACATTGAACACAGATTAAACTGTTATTGTATTGTAGTAACAGCTTGCAACAATCTTTAAGAAACACAAATTAATCGATTATTCACTAAAATTATTAAGAAAATGTAAAGACAATTCTATGAGATTTGTTCTAAATTTCCTTTTTATCGAGTATGAACATGATTCTTATTAGCTTTTTAAGAAATGTATTCAAAACAACACTTTAACATTTATCATTGTTTCTAATGTTACAGAGAGAAAAGAAGGATAATTTATATTTTGTTCTAAGGTAGCTATTGTAAACCTACTGATCGCAAATAATAAATAAATCATAAAACGGTGACGAACGAATCCACTAAAAAACCAACCTAAAATTGCAATACTTTCGAATATAAATGGTAATGCATAGATATACTCAATATTTTTATTAGTAAATTAAATAAAGAGTACATATTTATAAAATAGTGTGAGCAAAGAGTTCAAACTCTGCCAATGCCGCTGAAAGGAACCCGTTTTTTAATCACGAGAAGGCATTATGCAGAAACAGACGACGGAGTCGTTTCCATTCCCAAACAGGCCTTCCAACGATGCTTCCAACAATGGCGTGAGCACTGGGTAGAAGTGTATGCAGTCCCAAGGAGAGTTCTTTGAATGGATTTAATGTTTAAATCCCACAGGTAAATAACTTTAGTTTTCCTGGCCAAAGGTCCGATACTTTTTGTACATACCTTGTATGCCTATATATCATTTAATAATTAAATCACATTTGTTATTTACAGTTATTTTTAGGTAAAAAATAAAATTATTTCTTCTCTAAATAATGAGTGTGCACCGTACTTTTTCTTTCGAAATTTATAACTCTTATAATTAAATATTAATTAATCAAACAGTTCATCTGGCTAAAGCCATTTTACTTGCTTACAACTCACTTCACTTTTATTGTAGTTTTTATAGACATAATGGGATATCTTGAACTGGCTCATTTTGTCATATTGTAACAAGTCTGTGTGAAAATTAACAAATTCGTACAGGAAATTAGAAAGCCATCTAACGGATACATTTTAAACTAAATTAATATACACTCGTAAATGTTTCATTATATAATAATGAGGACTACATGATAAATACCAAATTATCAAATTAATATTTATTTAGCAACAGTATCGAATTTTTTGGAATACTATCAATGAAATGGAAGTATCGTGTACAACGTAAGCATCAAATAAACGCAAAAATATATTCCATATAGAAAATATCATATAAAAAGTCGAGCGAGAAATGAGGACATAGGATTGTGTCCCGTATTTGATACACTGTCCCCACTTCGCGCTTATGTCAACATACGTACGTCTCCACTTTGATAGAAATACACACACACACACACAGACACACAGACAGACGCCATCGTAAAAATGGTAAATTCGTATTCTAGGGACCCTAAAACGTGCTTATTGATTAAAAACTCATCATCGAATTTTTTGACCAAAGTCAATACCTTCCTTACCTAAAGGTGACGGAAGGTAAAAAAACAAATAAAACAAAATATCAATTAAGATCATAATATTTGAATATGTATTTCTGAATTATAACAATGTAGACACAATGATTACAACAATTAACATCAATAACACTGAACTGTCAGAATGAGATCTTGTTTTATTTCCATGTTTGGGATTCCTAATTTTTAAAGAAAGTATTTTTTTTCTATATCTAGTGCAACAGATACTAAATAAAGACTTTTTAAAAGTAAACATTAATTTTATTTGTATATTTTTGCTCTAAAATATGTAGGAGAAACAATTTTCGCACTATTTAAGACCCAATGTTAACCTTCTATTATGTTCCATCCTGTCGGTCTGTATTATTGTAAATATATTGTTTGAATATAAGAATGTTTTTGTTTTTCGTCAAAATTCGGATTTTTTTTAGAGTGGGCATGCTGCGTGAGCAGTTTGGGTCAGCATGTAGCTGGGGTTGTTTGGGTGGCCAGGTTGTAGGGGCAAGCGAAAAAAAAATGGTTTTACATTGTGCGTAGACGGGTTGGATGCACGTAAAGACTATTATAAAACACTGTCGGCGGAGCCCTAGGGGAATCTCGGCGTAGCCGAGTTTTCGCTAGTCATATATACTAAAAGGCTTAAATTCATCTATACTTTCATCACATATGAAGATCGGAAATTTTTCAGAAAGGCTACAGCTTATATGGTTTGAGCAATCTTGTTGAAATTTGTTTCATGTTGTAGGATTTTATTGTCTTCAGTGCCCTCGTAATGTGTAAAATTTCTGTAGGATGCATAGTTTTTGAGTAAAAAATTATTAATTGTTGAAAATTTAAATTAAAACAATAGGTCACAATATGATCGTAGTCTTCCTTGGAAAATTTAAGACGAAGAACGCCATGTTTGACATGTCATTTTGAACCATTCATTGGAAATATTTACGAAATGAGGACAATTTGAAAGAAATTTAATTCATAATCATAAATAATGAGAATGGGTAATTATATCTGCACAGGTAAAAAAAGGCCTAAAACATTATAATTAAAATTTATAAATTTTGACAGTTCATATGCACTTGAAAAGTGTTGCCACATATGTCATGAGTAACTAGATAAAAAACAAATATTCCTAACAAGACTAATGTGAAGATGACAACAATTAAAATGTTTTCTTTAAAATGTGTAAATTATTGTAGTTTAAAAACAATATACTTTACATATTTATCATGTAAAATGTCTTGATTACAACAATGTTTTTTAAGAATATAATCACAACACAGCATTTATACAAAACATTTTTTTATTACAGCAATAATTTAAAAGTTCATTCATATTTCAACACCATGTATCACCAAAATGTGAGATTAAAAATGATTCAATCTCATAATTTCGATGGAATTTGCATTAAATAGTAGAGAATAAATCAACTTAAGGTCTTTGATATGTCTCTTAATTTTACTGCGCATGTCAAGGTATATAAGTACACATAAGTAACTAAAAAAAAAAAAAAAAAAAAAAAAAATATCTCAAAATTTCTATTGAAAATAGTGTTTGTTCTTGCAAAAATTAATTTTAGAGGGTTGTTTTGTATATTTCCGGTATAAAAGTGGTTAAATATCGGATTACAAACACCTCACGCCCGATCGAAAAAGCACGGGAAACTGTTATTTAACCGTGCTCTTAGAGAACGGACTGCTTTTTACCTATCAATGACTTGAAATGATTATCATACTTTTTAAATCACGCGTTTGCGACTTAAAAAACCGTCTTACATCATATATACTAAAAAGCTAGGGCCCCAAAATTCATCATGACGATCGGGAAATTTTTCAACAAAGCTACAACTAAAACGGTTTCAGCGATTTTCATGAAATTTGCTTTAAATAGTAGAGAATAAATCAAGTTAGTGCCTTTTATATGTCTTTTATTTTTACTTTTTATAGTTTTTGTGTAAAAAATTATTAACTGGTCAAAATTCTTTGATTAAAACAATGGATCGCAGTGCTCTGTATTGATATCAAATGTACAAAATCAGAGAATACAGGCTAATTATTTGAATTGAGTAGGCGTGAAAATTTTTAAGAAGACAGTCTAATACAGTTATGTGTCATGTTGAATTCATTTTATATGCATAAAATTTATTGTATTTGATTAATTTAAATAAAAATTACTTATTTTTGTACCGCTCTGCTTATTATTATTATTATTATTATTATTATTATTATTATTATTAATATTATCAGATATAATTTATGTCCTTTTATTATTATTATTTTAATAAATATTTACCTATATCTGACTTCATTCATTTCATATTAATTACGTATTTTATAACAAAATTACATATTTTTTTTACTATAAAATGAATTTATTAATATTTCTTATCTCTATTTATCATATTACATAGTTTTAAATAATATTATACAATTTTGTATGAATAAAATTTAAACTGTTCCACACATTTTGGTATATATCGCCAATATGACTTATTATATATCAAAACGGACTGCTTTTTACCTATCTATGACTTGAAACCATTATCATATTTTTTAAATCACGCGTTTACGACTTAGAAAGCCGTTTTACATCATATATACTAAAAAGCCAGGCCCCCAAAATTCATTATGACGATCGGGAAATTTTTCAACAAAGCTACAACTAAAACGGTTTCAGCGATTTTCATGAAATTTGCTTTAAATAGTAGAGAATAAATCAAGTTAGTGCCTTTTATATGTCTCTTATTTTTACTTTTTATAGTTTTTGTGTAAAAAATTATTAACTGGTCAAAATTCTTACATTAAAACAGTGGATCCAAGTGCTCCGTATTGATGTCAAATGTACAAAATCAGAGAATACAGGCTAATTATTTGAATTGAGTAGGCGTGAAAATTTTTAAGAAGACAGTCTAATACAGTTATGTTTCATGTTGAATCCATTTTAAATGCATAAAATTTATTGTATTTGATTATTTTAAATAAAAATTACTTATTTTTGTACCGCTCTGCTTATTATTATTATTATTATTATTATTATTATTATTATTATTATTATTATTATTATTATTATTATTATCAGATATAATTTATGTCCTTTTATTATTATTATTATTTTAATAAATATTTACTTATATCTGACTTCATTCATTTCATATTAATTACGTATTTTATAACAAAATTACATATTTTTTTACTATAAAATTAATTTATTAATATTTCTTATCTCTATTTATCATATTACATAGTTTTAAATAATATTATACAATTTTGTAAGAATAAAATTTAAACTGTTCCACACATTTTGGTATATATCGCCAATATGACTTATTATATATCAAAACGGACTGCTTTTTACCTATCTATGACTTGAAACCATTATCATATTTTTTAAATCACGCGTTTACGAGTTAAAAAGCCGTTTTACATCATATATACTAAAAAGCTAGGCCCCCAAAATTCATCATGACGATCGGGAAATTTTTCAACAAAGCTACACCTGAAACGGTTTCAGCGATTTTCATGAAATTTGCTTTAAATAGTAGAGAATAAATCAAGTTAGTGCCTTTTATATGTCTCTCATTTTTACTTTTTATAGTTTTTGTGTAAAAAATTATTAACTGGTCAAAATTCTTACATTAAAACAGTGGATCCAAGTGCTCCGTATTGATGTCAAATGTACAAAATCAGAGAATACAGGCTAATTATTTGAATTGAGTAGGCGTGAAAATTTTTAAGAAGACAGTCTAATACAGTTATGTGTCATGTTGAATCCATTTTAAATGCATAAAATTTATTGTATTTGATTATTTTAAATAAAAATTACTTATTTTTGTACCGCTCTGCTTTTTATTATTATTATTATTATTATTATTATTATTATTATCAGATATAATTTATGTAATTTTATTATTATTATTTTAATAAATATTTACTTATATCTGACTTCATTCATTTCATATTAATTACGTATTTTATAACAAAATTACATATTTTTTTACTATAAAATTAATTTATTAATATTTCTTATCTCTATTTATCATATTACATAGTTTTAAATAATATTATACAATTTTGTAAGAATAAAATTTAAACTGTTCCACACATTTTGGTATATATCGCCAATATGACTTATTATATATCAAAACGGACTGCTTTTTACCTATCTATGACTTGAAACCATTATCATATTTTTTAAATCACGCGTTTCCGAGTTAAAAAGCCGTTTTACATCATATATACTAAAAAGCTAGGCCCCCAAAATTCATCATGACGATCGGGAAATTTTTCAACAAAGCTACACCTGAAACGGTTTCAGCGATTTTCATGAAATTTGCTTTAAATAGTAGAGAATAAATCAAGTTAGTGCCTTTTATATGTCTCTAATTTTTACTTTTTATAGTTTTTGTGTAAAAAATTATTAACTGGTCAAAATTCTTACATTAAAACAGTGGATCCAAGTGCTCCATATTGATGCCAAATGTACAAAATCAGAGAATACAGGCTAATTATTTGAATTGAGTAGGCGTAAAAATTTTTAAGAAAGTCTAATACAGTTATGTGTCATGTTGAATCCATTTTAAATGCATAAAATTTATTGTATTTGATTATTTTAAATAAAAATTACTTATTTTTGTACCGCTCTGCTTTTTATTATTATTATTATTATTATTATTATTATTATTATTATTATTATTATTATCAGATATAATTTATGTAATTTTATTATTATTATTATTTTAATAAATATTTACTTATATCTGACTTCATTCATTTCATATTAATTACGTATTTTATAACAAAATTACATTTTTTTTTTACTATAAAATTAATTTATTAATATTTCTTATCTCTATTTATCATATTACATAGTTTTAAATAATATTATACAATTTTGTAAGAATAAAATTTAAACTGTTCCACACATTTTGGTATATATCGCCAATATGACTTATTATATATCAAAACGGACTGCTTTTTACCTATCTATGACTTGAAACCATTATCATATTTTTTAAATCACGCGTTTACGAGTTAAAAAGCCGTTTTACATCATATATACTAAAAAGCTAGGCCCCCAAAATTCATCATGACGATCGGGAAATTTTTCAACAAAGCTACACCTGAAACGGTTTCAGCGATTTTCATGAAATTTGCTTTAAATAGTAGAGAATAAATCAAGTTAGTGCCTTTTATATGTCTCTCATTTTTACTTTTTATAGTTTTTGTGTAAAAAATTATTAACTGGTCAAAATTCTTACATTAAAACAGTGGATCCAAGTGCTCCGTATTGATGTCAAATGTACAAAATCAGAGAATACAGGCTAATTATTTGAATTGAGTAGGCGTGAAAATTTTTAAGAAGACAGTCTAATACAGTTATGTGTCATGTTGAATCCATTTTAAATGCATAAAATTTATTGTATTTGATTATTTTAAATAAAAATTACTTATTTTTGTACCGCTCTGCTTTTTATTATTATTATTATTATTATTATTATTATTATTATTATCAGATATAATTTATGTAATTTTATTATTATTATTTTAATAAATATTTACTTATATCTGACTTCATTCATTTCATATTAATTACGTATTTTATAACAAAATTACATATTTTTTTACTATAAAATTAATTTATTAATATTTCTTATCTCTATTTATCATATTACATAGTTTTAAATAATATTATACAATTTTGTAAGAATAAAATTTAAACTGTTCCACACATTTTGGTATATATCGCCAATATGACTTATTATATATCAAAACGGACTGCTTTTTACCTATCTATGACTTGAAACCATTATCATATTTTTTAAATCACGCGTTTACGAGTTAAAAAGCCGTTTTACATCATATATACTAAAAGGCTTAAATTCATCTATACTTTCATCACATATGAAGATCGGAAATTTTTCAGAAAGGCTACAGCTTATATGGTTTGAGCAATCTTGTTGAAATTTGTTTCATGTTGTAGGATTTTATTGTCTTCAGTGCCCTCGTAATGTGTAAAATTTCTGTAGGATGCATAGTTTTTGAGTAAAAAATTATTAATTGTTGAAAATTTAAATTAAAACAATAGGTCACAATATGATCGTAGTCTTCCTTGGAAAATTTAAGACGAAGAACGCCATGTTTGACATGTCATTTTGAACCATTCATTGGAAATATTTACGAAATGAGGACAATTTGAAAGAAATTTAATTCATAATCATAAATAATGAGAATGGGTAATTATATCTGCACAGGTAAAAAAAGGCCTAAAACATTATAATTAAAATTTATAAATTTTGACAGTTCATATGCACTTGAAAAGTGTTGCCACATATGTCATGAGTAACTAGATAAAAAACAAATATTCCTAACAAGACTAATGTGAAGATGACAACAATTAAAATGTTTTCTTTAAAATGTGTAAATTATTGTAGTTTAAAAACAATATACTTTACATATTTATCATGTAAAATGTCTTGATTACAACAATGTTTTTTAAGAATATAATCACAACACAGCATTTATACAAAACATTTTTTTATTACAGCAATAATTTAAAAGTTCATTCATATTTCAACACCATGTATCACCAAAATGTGAGATTAAAAATGATTCAATCTCATAATTTCGATGGAATTTGCATTAAATAGTAGAGAATAAATCAACTTAAGGTCTTTGATATGTCTCTTAATTTTACTGCGCATGTCAAGGTATATAAGTACACATAAGAAACTAAAAAAAAAAAAAAAAAAAAAAAAAAAAAATCTCAAAATTTCTATTGAAAATAGTGTTTGTTCTTGCAAAAATTAATTTTAGAGGGTTGTTTTGTATATTTCCGGTATAAAAGTGGTTAAATATCGGATTACAAACACCTCACGCCCGATCGAAAAAGCACGGGAAACTGTTATTTAACCGTGCTCTTAGAGAACGGACTGCTTTTTACCTATCAATGACTTGAAATGATTATCATACTTTTTAAATCACGCGTTTGCGACTTAATCATATATACTAAAAAGCCAGGCCCCCAAAATTCATCATGACGATCGGGAAATTTTTCAACAAAGCTACAACTGAAACGGTTTCAGCGATTTTCATGAAATTTGCTTTAAATAGTAGAGAATAAATCAAGTTAGTGCCTTTTATATGTCTCTTATTTTTACTTTTTATAGTTTTTGTGTAAAAAATTATTAACTGGTCAAAATTCTTTGATTAAAACAATGGATCGCAGTGCTCTGTATTGATATCAAATGTACAAAATCAGAGGAAACAGGCTAATTATTTGAATTGAGTAGGCGTGAAAATTTTTAAGAAGACAGTCTAATACAGTTATGTGTCATGTTGAATCCATTTTAAATGCATAAAATTTATTGTATTTGATTATTTTAAATAAAAATTACTTATTTTTGTACCGCTCTGCTTATTATTATTATTATTATTATTATTATTATTATTATTATTATTATTATTATTATTATTATTATTATTATTATTATTATTATTATTATTATTATTATTATTATTATTATTATCAGATATAATTTATGTCCTTTTATTATTATTATTTTAATAATTATTTACCTATATCTGATCTCATTAATTTCATATTAATAACGTATTTTATAACAAAATTACATTTTTTTTTAATATAAAATTAATTTATTAATATTTCTTACCTGTATTTATCATATTACATAGTTTTAAATAATATTATACAATTTTGTATGAATAAAATTTAAACTGTTCCACACATTTTGGTATATATCGCCAATATGACTTATTATATATCAAAACGGACTGCTTTTTACCTATCTATGACTTGGAACCATTATCATATTTTTTAAATCACGCGTTTACGAGTTAAAAAGCCGTTTTACATCATATATACTAAAAAGCCAGGCCCCCAAAATTCATCATGACGATCGGGAAATTTTTCAACAAAGCTACAACTGAAACGGTTTCAGCGATTTTCATGAAATTTGCTTTAAATAGTAAAGAATAAATCAAGTTAGTGCCTTTTATATGTCTCAATGGATCGAAGTGCTCCGTATTGATTTCAAAGTATATAGGTTAGGTTTAAAAAAAAAAAAAAAAAAAAAAAAAAAAAGTCCACTAAAAATCACTGTTGCTTACTTCACACTTCATATACATTTTACAATAAATACTAAATTTTATTCAAAATCGTAAGTGCTGATTCACTTTATAAATATTTTTACTTTATAATATTTTCTTGTACAATAAATAAAATTTAAAAAACAAACATCGCATCATATCAGACGGAAGTTATTCAATATTTCATTGTGTCTCTGCATCTACACTCATTTCACAAATCCCAACAATCAAACACTCTTAATATGGAGTAATAAATTCTAATTTTTAAGAACATAATTTGAATAATTGTTTCATGATCTTACATATACAAATGTCATCTGAAAACACCTTGTGTCGGAAAATAACAAATTCTAGGGAAATTTCCAAATCTTAAAGAGATCATTTTTAAATTCTATTTGTATTTCATTAATTATATTACATCATAATATAAGCAAAATACGTGTTTTCATAATTTATTTCAATTTAATTAAGTTTATTTTCATACATTACATTTTACACAATAACTTACCACCCCAAATATTACTTGTCAAGTACATATTTACCTGGAGTGTACAAGTACAATTCACGTAGTGTTACTGATATAACTATCTTTAGCGCCATCTTTTGTTACTGGGAAGTATTTGAACGTGACAATTTTCTAAATTAAATCAATATTTTGCTACAATACTAGTACTTATTATAATAATTACCCTATGCTGAGAATATAACTATTACGTATTTTGCGTTTCTCTACTCTAATGTGTATATGTAATTTTTAATAACGTCCTAATAAATTTTAATTTTCACTCGGATGGCGCCGTCATCTGTCGGCAGTATAATAATTCATATATAACCTTTGGTTATAAATTGAAATTCTATATTTTCTATTATGTTATATGATAATATTGATAACATAAGTTTTTAACAATTTGTTCAGAATTATTTATAAAAGTTAAACCGGAAACATCAAATGCAATTTATTGTATTGTTAAACTTAAGAATAACAACATGTGATAAATACGGAAATCATGTAGATTGATGTTTTTTTAATGTAAAAAGTTAAAAAAAGTTAAAGTATAACAGAACATCATAATAGATGTTTTATTAATACAATAATGTGTATAAAGATGTGCAACGAATGCGAAACATGGGAGTTTAATTAGAATATTTGTAGTACTAGATACTTAGAAAATAAAATATTACGTCATCGTCAAATATCAAATAGCCATGGAAATAAAAAAAAACAAATTAAACAAAATATCAATTAAGATCATAATATTTGAATATTTATTTCTGAATTATAACAATGTAGACACAATGATTACAATAATTAACATCAATAACACTGAACTGTCAGAATGAGATCTTGTTTTATTTCCATGGATAGATTTTTTTTTGAGAAAAGAGATCTTTGATATCTGAGAAAAATGTTAACGTTAGCACTATTCGTGAATTTTGTGTACAAGTAAACAAAATAACGTTTAATTTGCAAAAAGTGGAATAGCACTTAGATATTTACAAATGCCTGTTGCTTTCACTAATCAAGTATATGATGCAATTGATTTACACAGAAGTGTACCAAACAGTCGCCATTAGTCAGTGGCGTATTGAGGGGGGGGGGGCAAAGGGGGCTATTGTGCCCCAGGCGCCACTCGCAGGGGCGCCACACTGTCCTCAGGACAAGAAAATCCGGAAAACTATATCAACTATAAACAACCGGCCATTGCAGGGGGGTTGCTATGACAATGGCGAAAATACGTTACTGCGCATGTGACGTCAGTCTTGGAGCTTAAAGTTGGCTATCTAGCTGAATTCATTGTTCCGCTGCGGCAACCACCAGGCACTACTTCCAACTATAAATTGACACATTGCATTCAGTGTGTTGGAGTGGAATATAATAGTGTATTATGTGTAATAATTGGAGAAAGATCACAGAAGACATACAGAATATTGAAATTTTATTAATACATATATTGCTTGCATTTACTATAGGGCGCGAGCAGTCACGTAACTCGAGCGACCTTGACGTGCTTAGAATCAGCTAAAGCCTCATTTCCACCGATTGTCTTAATGATTAAGAGCTATAATTAATAACTAAGCGCAATGCGCAAAAATGTTTACTATATGGCAACGTTTATTACCATTTCCAGCTATGCATAAGGCTTAATGCTTAAGAACTAAGAGCAATGCTTAAGAACAAAAGCTTGCAAACTCCAAGGTTTAAGGCGTAATGCCTAAGCGTAATTGTGAGATGGCAATACATATCTGTCTTATGTCTTTGTTTATTTTCTAATTTGAACTGTCAGCTGTCAGTCTATTTTATAATTATTAAGTTTTTTTTTTAATTTTTAGATATTGATATAGATGCCAAAAATTATGTACAAGACATGATAAGAAAGGAAGAATTACTGCTGCAATGACAGTCTGCTAGAGTTAAAAATAAAAAGGATAAAAAATGTGACATTTCTATCGAATTAGTCACTAAACAAAGTAGCTGGAAATGGTATCCTAGTAAATTGTTATAATGCATTCAGCATTACGCACAAATCATTATGCATTAAGCATTAAAACATTCGGTGGAAATAAGGCTTAATTTGTGTGCGCGTGTCACTTTGACAAAAATAATGTCACTTTGACAGGACCAATGTTTTGACTTATTTTGATTTTGAACAGATAATTGTTAATATTCTACAAATTTCAGGCAGTAAAACACATGAACTGAAAATAGTAACATTTTAACAGTTCAAAATGAAAATAAGTCAAAACATTGGTCTTGTCAAAGTGACATTGTTCAAGTTAAAATGACACGCGCACACATGTTAGAATAATTCTAAGCACTTCAAGGCTGCTTGAGTCACATGTCTGCTCATTCATTTATATTACCATATATTTTTAAATTTCTTATTAATTTCAATATTTCTTTGTTCGGCTTCTTTATTTTTTAACGCGATTTGAACTTGTATCTCTATTCATCCTGAAACATAGTACGTATAGTGTGTTGTAGATGCGCACTTAGGTAGGTAGATATTGCACTATATTATCGAAATAAAATTAATACAACTAAAAACTTTTTTCTAAATATTGGAGTAAGAAATTAATATTTCTTTAAAATGTCTATGAAATATATTTGTATTTATATACCCGTTGTTCGGTCAAATATCTGTATTAAAATACCCTAAAATGACATTTAAATATTATTTTATGAAAATTTTTCAAGGAGAAAGGGGCGCTCAAAAGGTATTATACCCCAGGCGTCAATTATGCTCGCTACGCCACTGCCATTAGTAAAAAATGTCTTATTCTTGCTCCGTCTCTGACTTCAAACCTTCAAAAATGACAAGTGTTATCTTCACTCAAACTACACTAATTTTTAAATAAGTTTTTGGTCGAATAAATAATTTTTATTAGTCCTTTTTGAACTAATTTTACATCTGCAACACCAACAAGAACATTAGAAAATTAAATTATTGCAGAATACGACAGTTTGAATTGGCAGTATGAGTGGGCAGTTTGGGTGGGCAATTTAAGTGGGCAGTTTGGGTGTGCTGTTCAAGTTGGCAGTTTAGTTGAACAGGTTCTGTGGGCAGTATGGGTAGGCAGTTTGAGTGTGCAGATTGGTTGGGCAATATGAATAGGTAGTTTGAATGGCAATTAGGGTGGGCAATTTGGGTAAACAGTTTCAATGGCAGTTTTGGTGGGCATGCTGCGTGAGCAGTTTGGGTGAGCATGTAGCTGGGGCTGTTTGGGTGGCCAGGTTGCAGGGGCAAGCGAGAAAAAAATGGTTTTACATTGTGCGTAGACGGGTTGGATGCACGTAAAGACTATTATAAAACACTATCCGCGGAGCCCTAGGGGAATCTCGGCGTAGCCGAGTTTTCGCTAGTTAAATACTAATTTTGTATGCAAATGATTTGAAATGAAATATTTCATCTTACGCATGAAGTCTCTTCTGACGGTAAGTTTTCTTTTTATTTAAATATAATGATTTTACATGCATTTCATGGGTCTATATATTTTTAAAATTTTGAAATATGTGTATACTATAAATTTTTAAATAAAATATATATTAATTTCAAGTAATATGTTTGTAATAAAATATTTTCGTGTTATGCTTGTATTCTATGCATGTTAAATTGGAACAAATATGGCGGCCACAATCGTATGTCATCACTCTCATTGAAGGCACTCTATGTGTCTCTGCTAAGACAAGTATACGCCATATTTTATATATTTTTTACATAATTCTGGAAGTTTCAGGAAGTATTTCATAAAAATTGGTTTATATATAGATAGAAATCTCAGGAATCCAAATTTGCAGGAATTAAGACAGTAGCTTTGATAGTTTTTGAGATACTCAGCGTTGAAATTGAACAAATAAAATTGTCCCAATTTAGACTTCAATAACTCCCTTAATATCAACACCTATTGGCTCAGATTTGGCTATCCGTTAGTCCTTTGTCCGTAGTTAACGTATACGAAACAAATCGGAGTCAAAAATTTTTTTTTTGCCAAAAAAAAAAAACACCAAGGCTATATTCCACTTTTTTCAGTTTCAATCAGGAAAATTAATTTTAGTTAGAAACGGCAACCCCTTAATTCGACCCCAAGGATTTCGAATCCGGTGTCCAAATTAGAATTTGACGCTTAGATCTTACGTAATTCGTGTTTGTTATAAATAGCATGTCATTTATGTTAACCCGCAATTTTTATATGAATGCATTTTTAAGTAATTAACTTAAATATTAAATTTGAAATTTTTAAATGTGTTAATTTAAGAAATAATTGAAAAGAGTCGATTTAAAAAAAAATAAAGTACCCCGTTCGTACACCCCAGAGTTTTAGTACTTTTTATGTGATTGCAATGTTAAATAATTAACTTAGATATAAAATTTAAAATTTTTAGCTCTGTGAATATAGGAAATATTTTTTAAAAAAAATCAATTTTTTTATAGTAAAGTACCACTTCCGTTTCGCTTAGAGTTTTGGTAATTTTTATATGAATGCAGTGTTAATTAAGTAACATAGATATAAAATTTCAAATTTTTAACTCTGTTAGTTTAAGAAATATTTTAAAAAATCGATTTTTTAAAAAGTACCACTTTCGTTTAGCTTAGAATTTTGGTAATTTTTATATAAATGCAGTGTTAAATAAGTAACTCAGGTATAAAACTTCAAATATTTTACCGTTAGTTTACGAAATATTAAAAAAAGTCAATTTAATTTCAAATAAAGTACCCCATCCATTCACCTCAGAGTTTTGGTAACTTTTGTATGAATGCAATGTTAAATAATTAACTTAGATATAAAATTTCAAATTTTAAACATTGTTAGGTTAGGTAATATTTTTTTAAAAATCGATTTTTTAAAGTAAAGTACCACTTCCGTTTAGCCGAGAGTTTTGGTAATTGGTACTAGTAATTTTTGCAATAAATATATATTTTTATTTAAAAATGTCTTATTTATTATTAGTAACATGAAATAGTTGAGTCCTTTTCAGATTCGTAAATTGTGTAAAAATATCATCACGCAGTAAAATTTTTTCGGTGCATAGATGTTACCTTGAAGAATCAACCATGGGCAGTTAATTTTTTTTTCGTGCATAGATGCTACCTGGAAGAAGCATCCATGCACGCAGTAAATTTTTTTTATATGAATGCAATGTTAAATAATTAACTTTGATATGAAATATAATTTTTTTAACTTCTATCTATTTAGGGCTTGAATACAGCTGTCGCCGTTTACCCTTCCAACCGGGCTCACCGAGCCGCAGTGTTTTACCACTGCCGTACTGCCGGTTGGATTTCAGCCATTGCTACATTTATTTAAGATGTATAAGGGGGCAGCTTATAGCGTCCGAGTGTGATAAATACAAGTAGCTGTATTTTTTATTTTTTACGACAAATCACACATTGTCGGTTGACGGGAATCGAACGCAAACTTTATTAATTATTTACAAATGCCCTATGGGTGGTGCTATTACAAAATATATATGAGTATATTTGTTATAATACATACTATTTATTTATAATAATTTCGAAGCGGCACTCTTAAGATATATAGGGAATAAATACATTTGTTTATTATCTGCTACCATAACCTGTAAAAATTTTTGGGGTTAGTATCATCAAAATGATTAAATTCATCACTTACCTGCGTCTGAGAATTTTTATATGTATTATCTTTAATAATACTTTATTTTAATGTATATTTTATTGTCATTTATTCGTTAATACCTTTAATAATTATCATTGATTTAGGTAATAAAAATATAACTTTATTTATCTCAGTTATATTTGAATGTCACTATTTCTACTTATAATATTGTTTGAAATGAATAACATGTAATATATAAAATAAAAACAGTACCTTACCGTATACAGTCATACAATGTAAACAATACCCCAGGTTAGAGTTCCAATATTGGTGATGTGTAGCGCTGACATCTACGATGGCATCGCGAATAGCACTATACCATTTTCAGAGCACGTGTATGCTACAACACTAACGCCGCCATCGGTAGTTTCAGTCGCCAATAAATGTAAATTTACACACAACATAATATCTCTATTTTACGCAAATAACTAAAAATGTAAATCAAGCTTTATCCTACAATGCCATCTATGATACAAATTGTAATACAAAAATAATAAATTTTTGTAGTAGAATTGTAACTGTATGACATATTTTGTAATTATATCTGCTACAAATTTATTGTTTAGTGAAAGTGAATAGATAATTGTTATTAAACATGAGTTCAATGATTGCTTTGTGCTTTATGTGTTCAAATGAAAACAAATGCAACATTGTGGACAAAACCATAGACAACAAAATTGTTTCTCAAGTAGAATATCTGATGCCTGAAATTGTAAGTACCTAATTATTTTACTTTTCTTTAAGGGTATATATTTATTAACTTAGGAACTTATATTGAAAAACGAAGTCATATTAATATATTAACATCAAACATATTGTAGACATTTTCATAGTTAGCCGTAGCTTTCCGGCGGATCTCCGGACCCCTTAACTTTAGCCATAATTACTGTGGCTATACGTCATAATTTACATATACAGAATAATTTTAAATAGGTAGAATTAAACAAACGTTTTTAACAAATACGTAGTCTAATTTATTATTTTTATTTTAATTAATACTTTTGTTTGACGTTTCAAAGTCTTTTGAAGGTTAAAGTAACAAGCTGGCTAGCGAACTTAATCGGGAGAAATATTGTGCTAACCCAAGTAACATAAATTGCCAAAAAAAAACAACATCGAATCGACGTCTTAAATTTGGTTGCATGACGGTCCTGACCAACGACCAAATATAACTAGACAAAACTTCATTTGGTTTGTTTTGATTTCGGCTGGCCAGACAGAGAAACTAGAGATAGAGATATGTCTTGTCTAGTCCGAGTATTTATCATTAGATGTCACCACTGAGGCCACGTAGGGTATCAGTGTCTAGTTTGAACGTTGCTCACTAGAGGCGCAAGTGTTGTTAGCTAAAATTTCGTGGTTAATATTTAAAGTTAAAATAATTTATAAGGTTTAATATTAAAGAAAAATCAATGTGTCACACAGAAACACGAGAAACACTACAACTACAAAACAAAGACAAAATACATATGCTTCTACGTGGCCTCTAGTGAGCAACGTTGAATCTAAATACTAGACTATACACTGTAGGGTACCTTTATAACCAGTGTATGGCCTTAGCGTAGCTCACGTTTCGTCCGCCATTACCGGGCCATCTGTTATATGTGTTGTTCCTGCGCAAATTATTATGTATTTTCGTGGCTGTTTGTTTTATTTTAATGAAAAACACATTTAATTATCATTTTAATATGTATTTAAAGTGTAAGTAATATATTTTATTTTATTTACTTGTGTAGTTTGTTAAGACACTCACCACGATTACTGACATATTAAAAACAACTATAAATTACCAATATTATGTCCCATCATTTAAATTTTTAAAAGGTAAGTTTAGAATATACAATTATTATGTAAATAAGAACTACAGATATTAAATTAGATGTGATAATAACAACCCATATCATATATTCTACATAACCTCTAAATGTATGTCTTAATAATAATTGTGTATCCTTTAAATTAATTAATTTTTATTACCTTTATAAATTCACTGTGTGATAATTTAATATTCTTTTTTAATATAATATCACATTTATTACAAATAAATAGGGAAATGAATTACCGACAATGGCGGTGATCTTGGTTTATGGCCATACCCTGGTTATAAAGGTACCCTAAAAGTTACTAGCTAGCTAGCGAACCTATCGGGAGAAATATTGTGCTAACCCAAGTAACATAAATTACCAAAAAACAACATCGAATCGACGTCTTAAATTGGTTGCATGACGGTCCTGATCACGTCTCAGCGAGTAGCTGTGTGACGATTTTAATCGACGTATAGTTCACGTTTTTAAAAGACGTATAGTATATATCTTAAAACAACGAAAAATGACGTCTCTGAAAGACGTTTGTAAAATGTTTAGAATAACGTACGTACAACGTTATAGCCGATGTGCACATTCTGAGCGTCAGTGCCTCTAACGGCTACATTGGCGCATTTTTGGTTACCGAATCAATTTTGACATTTCGAGAAAGTGATACAATTTTATTTTGAGTTGTTGCTATTGTGTATGAATATTATACATCACAGTATATTGAAATGTATAAAAAAAATATTTAAAATGCTATATATGTGATGTGACAATCAAAAAAGTCAAAATACCAGCGAAGGTACTGTAACAGAAAATATAATTTTTCTCATAAAATGTGTGATTTCTGTAAACCATTATATCATATTTAAATATATATATATATATATATATATATATATATATATATATATATATATATATATATATACAGGGTGTCCCATAACTTCAGGTACATATTAGAAGGGCATATAGTTTTTAATGTCCTGATTACGGAACAAAAAGAATTTTTTCAAAATTCAAAATTTAGTTTTTGAGGTTTTTGAAGGAAACTGTTTTGGGACACTGGTTGAATAGGTAGTTTTAATACTAAATATTACGTTGTATTATACCTAATTAATAAGAAGTGTTTGCATAATACAATCATTTCATTAGGTTTCTAGTAGCCGGCCACATAAATTGTGTTTCTTATAACAGTTTTGATATTGCTCTTCTGATTATTGTTACAAATATGAATGGTTACAGTAACAGTGAGTTAGTGGATATGTTGCTAATGTATGGCGAAGCAGGGCAAAACTGTAGATTAGCTCAGCGTTATTACGCTGAACGTTTCCCAGGACGACGACATCCGAATTCTCGCATATTTGTAAGCCTTACTCAACGCCTTCGCGACACTGGTTCTTTGCAACCTAGTCGGGGAAGAGACGGCAGGGCTCATCGGAGACCAGTAAATGTTGAAAATGCTGTCTTAGATTTGGTACGCAATGACCCAACAATCAGCATAAGGAGAATATCTCGTCAACTACCAGGTGTACCACGAATGACAATTTGGAGAATTTTAAGGAATAATAATTTACATCCTTATCATTTTCAACGGGTCCATGCGTTAATTGAACCCGATCATTACTCTCGAGTAAGGTTTTGTGAATGGCTTCTAAACCAACATGCTCAGGATGGCAATTTTACGTTAAAAGTAATATTTTCCGACGAAGCGATATTTACTCGTGATGGTATACATAATATTCATAACTGTCACTACTGGGCCGAAGAAAATCCACATGCTGCTGTCAGGAGTCATTTTCAGCACAGATTTTCACTAAATGTTTGGGCTGGGATGGTAAACGGATCGTTACTGGGACCATACATACTTCCTAACAGAATGTCTGGGAATGATTATTTACAATTTTTGCAGAATAATTTGCCTGAATTATTAGAAGATATTCCTCTTAATGTACGTCAAAATGCATGGTTTATGCATGACGGTGCGCCGCCACATTTTGCTAGAAATGTCAGACATCATCTTGACAGAGTATTTGAGGACAGGTGAATTGATCGAGGAGGTCCCGCGTCTTGGCCCCCTAGATCCCCGGATTTCAATCAGTTAGATTTTTATTTGTGGGGTAATTTTAAATCCCTCGTCTATGATAATCAAGAGACACCTGAAACCCTTGAAGAATTACGGCAACGAGTTGAAAATTGTGCTGAAAGAATTAGACAAGAGAATGCAATTCATCGGGCTTGTTCAATATCTTTAATTCAATAGGCTGCATTATGTTTAACTGTTAATGGAAATAATTTTGAACAGTTTTTGTAAAAATAAAGTAAATAATTTGATTTTTTTTCATTACATACACATCTCCCAAACTTAATTGGTGTGACAAAGCTTTACGCTTTTATGTAATAGTTATAACTAATTTCACTATTCCAAATAGGGGTACAAAAAATGTTCTTCTTAAGTGAACTACCCTTAATTATAGGAATTTAGAAAAAATTCTTTTTGTTCCGTAATCAGGACATTAAGAATTATATGCCCTTCTAATATGTACCTGAAGTTATGGGACATCCTGTATATATATATATATATATATATATATATATATATATATATATATATACAGGGTGGTGGCGGTTAGGGGTGAACATAGGGATTTAACATGGGATTTTAGTTTTTTGCAATTTCCTGCTCTCCTGTTCATTTTACGGCAAAAACTGTAGAGTACAAAATTGTTCAGAATTAAAAATTGCATACAAAAATGTATTTAGAGTTATTATTATGTTTTTAGTTTCTTCACAATTTTAAAAAGAAATTTCAAAATTTCTGTTAATTTGTAGCAATAGCCATGATTTATAACTCAAATGTTTAAACATAATGTCATTCATTTTCTGTCAAATTTTCGAAATTTTTTCTAATAAAAAGTTAATTTAATAATGAATGTTTATTCGAATGAAGAACGAGTTTTCATTATAAAAATTATTATGGTGGAAATAGTTTTAGAAGAATACGTGATTTGTTTTCCATAAAGTACGAAAATACACCAATTCCTAGTATAGCAACAATTTCTAAACTTGTTAAAAAATTTGAGAACACAGCTAGTGTAGCTAGAAGACGTCATAACGAAGTCTTCATTCTCTTTGTTAGTACATTTTCTATTATCATTATTATTTGTGAATTTCTATCTTTAACATTAACATTACATGTGCAAAATCTATATTAAATAGACGAATTATGTCAAAAATATACTTCTGTTTCATACAATGTGACGAAGTCACATATTTTCGTCCAGTTCATTCAAATTTCCCGGTAAGGACGACAGACAGAGCCATACTTCTCTACAGACACGAGTTCGTCAAAGTTCCATATTGACAGTCTTTTCAGCATTTTCTATTCTTCATAGCCGATCCGTGGACTTTGCATTCAGGGCAGGGAACATCATTCGATACTTTTCTTCAGGTTTCGCTAAGAAAATCGGGATGAAAAATATGGTTTTTTGTCAAAGCACACTTAGGGAACGTACCAGTTAAGTGAAGATGTACAACCGCTGCCAGCCGACCTGCCCCTAATCCACGGGCCGTGCCTACCTGTCTGGGCAATATTAAAGGACTCTGAGAGCACGATCCCATCCACAGGGCTTTGAGAAGATCACCGGGAAATCCATTTGACAACCGCAATAACAGCTGGGAGCTGGGCACCACTAGCGCCACGCGGACTTCAAGGGAAATTAAATATATTTAATATTATTTATTGTATTCCTATGCTTTTATGTTGTATAATTTTACCTGGTCATAATTGCCACAGAAACGTTGAAAATTTATTTATTTATTATATTTCAAAGTTGCAAAATAAACATTTTGCAACCCAGGTTTTTAACCAATCAGACATCGCGATATAACTCCGCCTCCGAACCAATAAGGTTACTGATAACAGTCTCCCTCTTAAAACCGCGCGAGTTTCAACCAAAATCGGATATAAAAGTCGCGCCGCAGAGCCCAGAAGGCAGATTCTAAGCAACAGCTGCATCCAGCCTAACTTAGAAACTCGAGATGAGCCACCGGCCTACCAGCATCCTGGTAGACTGACTCAACAGCGAAACCGTCACTGAATCCAAGTTTAGCTTGCAGTGAAAACACAGAGTCCGAATAAGATTTCACTTCGCGGAATCTATGTCCAGTTTACGGCAAAAATACAGAGTCAGTTTACAGTTTAATGTCACGGAGTCTAAGTTCAGTTTGCAATAAAATTACAGTCAGATTGTAGTTTAACTTCACGGAGTTTAAGTCCAGTTTTCATTTAAAATACAGAGTCTGATTTTAGTTTAACTTCACGGAGTTTAAGTCCAGTTTTCAGTAAAATAACAAAAACCAGTTACCTTTATTTATTTTGTACATTGTGTGTGTCAATAAAAGTTTAAGTTTTACATAGTTTACAATGATTTATAAATTATAATCCTGGACCTCCGACTAGCTATCCGCAACCCTAATCTACCCCTAAACAGACAGTTCACAGAATGGCGCCCGAATCAGCAACAGAAAACCCTACACAGGGGTAGGTACGTCTCAACAATTACAAGTATTATACAATTTTAAGACAATTTTCTGGTTCTTGTATATCTTGTTCAAATATTAACTTAAGAAACACATTTTTATATAATTTATTATTGCAATCGTACGACTATTGTTGAAATTTTATTCATACTGTAATGTGCAGTGCCCGCCGTCGCCGCCACTGTTACCGCCTCTGTCCCCGTCGGTGTCGCCGCCGCTGTCGCAGGGAGGAGCGAGCGTCTATTAGCGATGACGCAACCGACTGGCCGGCGCCTGCTTAATTACGCGGTTGATGTAACCTATTGTGTTTTATCCAGAAATCTTCTAGTGAGTTCTGGAATACAGATGCCGAGGTATATAAGGACTGTTAGCGAAAACATTGGACAGTCTGATATAAATAAGCGTTGCGTGTTGAACAGTTGGTGATATAAACAGATAGTCGACGAGTGCTAAATATAAATAAATACAGTTGTATAAATAAATAAGTGATCTATATATTGTTTAAATAAATAATCTTAGTGTTTAAGTGTTTTATAATATTCTTAGTCTTAATTAGTGTTTAATATTTGTTTAATCGTAGTGTTCGTTATATTTATCATCTTTTAATTATATTTAATATCTATTTATCATTATAATAAACTTTTATTTTAATTAATACTAATTGTCTAATATTTACACTTCACCAAGATAAATAAAAAAAACGTTACAATACGATAAGTATCTTTTACAATGAGAATATATATATATATATATATATATATATATATATATATATATATATATATATATATATACCTAAAAGAATTTTTCATGTTAGTAGAAGATATCTGAGGAAAGTTATTTTCTTATACGTCTGTTCCTCATATAATCTTCTAGGAAATTTATAAAATTTGATACTTCAATCGGTAAATTTGTAAGAATTATTACATCCCCCACTGCATCACATAATATTTGACGTCGTATCATTCGCATTTATCGCAAATATTTTACAAAATAGAAATTGCAAAATTATTCTGATATAAAACATAACCTTGCTATGTTTCAATGAGTAATCATTTTGTCATTTTTGTCCGCTGTCGGCGCTGACTACTTTTGTGCACACCACAGTGCACGCATTGAAATTATTTTATCAATAAAATTATATTTTTTTAGATATTTGACAAAGTACCGTATATTTCGGATTGTAAAATGCACCCCAAATTTATCAGATAATATTTTCAGGGTTTTAAAAGTACATTTTCTCTTGTAACTAAATATACTCTATCCGTTTTATCCATAATATTAACAAAGAAAACCATAACAAAACTGACTAAAAAAACGCGCACAACAAAAACTATGTAATATGAAATATAACGCCAAAACACTATGAAAATTATACAAACGAAAAGAACAATAATATAACAAACAGAACTGAACAGAAATTAATAATATGTAATAAATCGTGTACTTTTGACTTTGTTGACTTTTATTTATTGTATGTCAGTCGGCATAACATAAATCAAAATAAATGATACAGTTGTCAAGCAAATTTAAATTTCGCGTCAATTATTTTGCTGTGAAAACTCGGTTCACGTTTGAACCAATCAGAGAGCTAGAATCTTAGGCCTTATCTCACCCAACGTTCTATAGTTAAAACGGATAGAGTATAAATAAATAAAATAAATAATATTAGAAGGTCCTCGTCTACTTTGCTTACCCTGGCGAGCCGCCACTGAGTACACTCTAAAGAACAAATTGCACGAGATACCTTAAAATACTTCGAAAAGGAGATATCCAGTACAGAATGAGCCTGTTTCACATTTTTCAAAAAGTATTTTAAATAAAAGTTTATACAATATTTTTCTTATTAATAAATATTTTTTTAATAATTTATTTTCGTAAATAAATACATAAAAAGATTGACGCTCAAAATAGTCATGAAAAACAACCCCCCACTCCTGTGTCGTAGGAGTACATACATTACGTCACTCACAGCCAATAGAAAAACAGTTTTTCCATCACCTTTTGTTATTTAGATAAATAAACGTAGGCGATAGTTTATCACATGTTAATAACAATAACAAACTTCTAATTTGACATTTGACGCTGACAGTTTCCATTATAAATGAGTAAGAAAGTAATAATGGCAAAAACAGACTACACTCAAGTTAAGTCGGACAGTTTACCGAAAGTCGATACGTGGATGATGGCTAAATTTATATCAGAAAACGATTGTATGTTCCAGCAACAGTTTTATTTTCTTCACATCTTCAGACATATTTATAAATTCAATAGTAGATTTGCTCCTAGCAGCATTTTTGCAAGAAGGCATAATGCGGTACTGTAAAGTACTCATTTTATATTGAACTTTTTATTATCTAACACGAAATTTGACACTTGTTTGACAACTTTGACAATATATTTATCATAACACTTGTAACAAAACACAAAGAATTGACATTTTTTTAAAATATCCAAATTTCAAAAATTAATTGTAAAATATCTTAGGGATATTTAGTGATATTTTCGAATTTGAGGTTATTTAAATAATGATATCTTTTTAAATTTAATACTTAGAAGGCATATAATTTTTTTGCAACAGGCCGCAAGCAGACACACGTGACTCGAGTGACCTTAAAGTGCTTGGAATCAGCTAATTTGTTTTGCGCCAGTCGGCTTGTCACTTTGGTAGGTGAATAGGATGTAAAACAATGTGAGGTTCTATACTATACTATACTCTATTCGTTTTAACTATAGACTAGATGGCGTTTCGAGCGCGGCCGTTTTTACATGTATTGAATAAAAAATTCAAATTTTGGCGCCATTCCTGGATTTAAAAAAATCTTTCTGACAATTTTTCAGTAATTTTGTCTTGTGTGTACATATCTGTCTATTTTTATCCGAAATATTAATGAAGAGAACAATAACAAAACTAGCGAACTACCAACTAAAAACTAAGAAAACGCGCAGAACGAAAATTTTATAATATGAAATATAACGCCAAAACACTATGAAATTTATATAAACGAAAAGAACAATAATATATTTAACAAACAGAACTGAACAGAAATTAATAATATGTAGTAAATCGTGTACTATTGACCTTGTTGATTTTTATTTATTTTAAATCAAACTAATCAGAAATAATTGATAAAGTTGTCAAGCAAATTTAAATTTCGCGTCAATTATTTTACTGTGTAAACTCGGTTCACGTTTGAACCAATCAGAGAGCTAGAATCGTAGGCCCTATCTCACCCAACGCTCTATAGTTAAAACGGATAGAGTATAGACATGTTTAGGGAGTGGCACATCGACAATGATTTCACTTGATAGACAAAAATGAAATATAAAATTCAGTGAAACAAATACTGTACACCTTTATGAACATATTTTTACAATGAAAATTTATGTTTCAGACAATCATCAAGAGGGGGCTACAGCTGCGCTTCTGTTCCATTTGCGCACAGAATCTTCATTTGTTTAGTACATTTAAGAAAACCTGTGTTGAATATAACCTACGTCTGGAAGCGTGGGTCAAGGAGGAACAGGACAACGTAGACGTGGCAGATACCAAAACAAATATTAGAGAAGAAGACGAAGACGAAAGTGATAATTTATATGTAAAATATTCATTCTTAGACGAAATTTCTAAAGAAGATCCGCTACCATCCGATGGTGATTATCGTTATCTGAAAGAAATACTAGAGGAGAAACCACTGCAAACAGACACTCATCTTTATGAAATCTTAAATAAAAATAATAATCTGGGCGATATTTTCATGAAAGAAAATCCTCAACCAGGAAATCCATACCTCCGAGAATGTAGAGTTGTACTTGAAAGACTTGACATGAGCGACAAAATGGATCAAAATTCTGTTGATAAGGACAACGAAAGTGATGATAATTCTGACGACCCTGACGATGTGGTTTCTGTTAATAATAAAATTAACTCTGACGAAAATGTTTTAGTAACTGGTAGGGCAGGTCGTTGTTTAATTTGTAAGAAAACTTATAATAATAAATCTTATTTGAAAAATTATCATATGAAAATTCATATTGGCAAAAAACATTTCCAGTGTAATGTATGTAAAAACCGGTTTTCATTTAAATCAAACCTAAGCAGACATATAAAACAACACACTGGAATAAAAAAATTCAATGTGATGAATGTAAAAAATGGTTTTCACAAAAATCAAACTTAAATCAACATATGCAACTACACACTGGGGTTAAAGATTTTCAGTGTAATGAATGTAAAAAATGGTTTTCACGAAAATCACACTTAAATCGACATATGCAACTACACACTGGGGTAAAAGATTTTCAGTGTAATGAATGTAAAAAATGGTTTTCACAAAAAAAAACACTTAACTGAACATATGAATATACACACTGGAGTAAAATATCAGTGTTATGAATGCAAAAGATGGTATGTATTTAAATCAAGCTTAATTAAACATATGAAACTACACAACTGAAGGAAAGATGAAAATATTGTTTTGATTTGTTTTGATGGATTTTTTGAGCTATTAAAATTAATTTTCTTATACTTGTCTTTTGTTCTTTTCCTATGTACACCGTTTCAACATTTTTTAATGTCAAAATGACATTTTTTCCATTAGTGCGTTTATCAGTAACTTTTTTGCAATAGTGCGAAAGTGACCAAATCTCCCAATCAGCGATAGACTGTCGCTTTTTACAATAACGCAAAAAGTGCCAGCTAACTTCTATGATAATTTATTATTTTTACCTTTTGTCACTTTTAGGTAAGGAAGGTATTGTCTTTGGTCAATAAATTCGATAATGAATTTTTAATAAATAAGCACGTTTTAGAGTCCCTAGAATACGATTTTACTGTTTTTATGATGATGTGTGTGTGACAAATATTTTTACGTCGATAACTCCAACACTACAACTCTAAAAATTCTCTAGATCCATATAAAGAGCTGATTAAATTTTGGTTTTATTTGGACGACCGGAAATACCCTCATTTGAAGATTTTAAGTTATTTTTAATGTTATTAGAATAATAATATAATAATGCTTTATTTTACCACACAAAAAGAAAGAAACTGCAGTACATAATCACAAAAAAATCTGATGTGACCTTCCGTCAGTTGAGGCATTTACAAAAATTCTACTGGTGAACTGTTACCGGTAAACAGCTGTTTATCAGGTTATAGCTACCGGAATCGATATATTAAAAACGCAAGTGGTAAACAGGGGTAGATCCATAACCTATAAAAGAAATTGAAAATTTGAAACAGGTTAGAAATTTAATGTAGTTAACAAACTGAGCATAGTCCTACTTTGAACACATTTCCAATTTTAACGCGCGCGCTTCTCTTTGCATCACTACCTTTTTTTAAGATTAGATTCTTCATGAATCCGGTAGATGGATCTGGTTGATATTGTACAATTTTGGAACACAGTAACTTTTTACCACTCGTGTTTTCGAACACAGTCGGTAGACGCGGTATCTACCGGTAGAATTTTCGTAAATGCCTATGTATTTTCCATAAAATCCATACAGATAGTCCGTTGCAAAAGATTCTAAATTTCTTGTATGTACATTACCTTTCGATAGTTGTACGTATTTTATACAAATTCATACAGAAAGTTTCGAACAAAAAGATCCTATATTTCGAGTAAAATTATTAACACAAATTTACTACGAATATGTCAATTGCACTTGACACTGACATCTTTCAATCAGAATTTTTTAATATAGTAGCTGTTTCAAGCATAGCTAGCTTATTTATTAAATTTAATTTCTTTATAATTTTATAACTATATCCATTTAATATAAAGCATAAAATGCATTCAAATCGTATACCTATAAAATACAATGTTCTTTAATATTTATAATAACATTAAATGTGAAAAAAATGATATTTAACATCGTGTTTTCAAGAAAAACTGTTAAAATCTTCAAATGAGGGTACTTCCGGTTGATGAATTATACCCAAAATCTAATCAGCTCTTCACATGGATGCAACGAAGAGGAATACGAAAAATTATAATTTTTGGAATTGTAGTATTAGAGTTATCGTAGACGAAAATTTTGTTACATACACACACATACAGACATCATCGTAAAAATAGTAAAATCGTATTTTAGGAACCTTAAAACGTGCTTATTCATTAAAAACACCACTGATTTTTTTGACAAAAGACAATACCTTCCTTACCTAAAGGTGAAGGAAGGTAAATATATTCTAGCAATTTTTATTCATCAGATAAATACATACATTGAAGTATTAGCCATAAACCAAAACAAATTCTATACTTTTGTAGTATTGATAATATTTAAACAAGATGAAAATGAGTCGCCTAACGGTGGTAACCAGTAATTCCTTA
Organism: Harpalus rubripes; assembly: GCA_963082715.1. NCBI lineage: Eukaryota > Metazoa > Arthropoda > Insecta > Coleoptera > Carabidae > Harpalus > Harpalus rubripes. Next base: position 124,183 of record CAUJCB010000232.1, read on the forward strand.
ATTATTTATAAATGAAATAGTAATATAGAATAGGTTTTAGGTCGTCAGGTACATTCCAATTACAAATTTCACACATTTCTTTAAGGTTGATTTCATACACGATATTATGAAAAACTACTTTGATCATTATAATATACATAATTGAGCTATTCAAACCCAATAACCTTTATAGCAATCTAAAGAGAGTAAAAATCAAATATGGCTTCCATTTAAAAAAATGAAGTTTGTGTTGTCCTAAAATGTCGTTTAAAAAATGACGTGGAAACAACGTCTTAAAATGACGTCTAAACAAGTCTTATAATAACATCTAAACAACGTCTTAAAATGACATCTTAAACCACGTGTGAAAATGACGTCGAAACTACGTCTTTAAATGACGTCCCACAGGTCCACGCTTAGACCTCTTCAGGACGACTATATGATGTAAATTAGGCTGTCACAGTGACGTTGATTTTAGGTCATTTGTGTTACTTGGGACTGTTATGAAAAATGTTGAATTATTTAAACTACGCTTGTGCACTTTGAATAAAGTTTGCGTATGTTTGCACATTATGACTGTAGTATTGGCATGTTTTGCTAAGCGATATGACATCTGGTGGCAAAATAATGAACTATAGCTTGACTACAGCTCTATTTGTTATTAAAGTGTGTAATATTAAAAATTTATTAAATACTGTACGCATTTGTGTATTTAAATCGACATACAATTTTTAATATGAATAACAATTATTGCTACTCATTTGGGCGCTCATTGTCAGGTGAGAAAGGCAACAAATCATGATGCCTGTATTTCCCGCGTAAACGAGAAGTGAATGTTTACATTAAAAATACGCTTGACAGGATAAAAAAAGATAATAATTTCAGTGCGTGGAGCAGAAAATTATAAATGAATGTACCTGTCTTAAATACTTTGAAGATTTATTCATCATATTTCAAAGAAAACTTTGTTTAAAAACGAGTTAGTTTTATATATATTCACAAAAATATCCATTAAAGATATTTTCACTTCCTCAAACTGCACGAATACATCCTCTAATATAATGATCACAGGTCAATAAGAAATATAATCATGAAATTTTGCTATTTTAATTATTCTTTTTGAAGATATTATGTAAAGAAGAAGTGGTTATATAATATTTTTACCTTTAATGGATAACATAAAACCTACTATAAAATAATATAAAAAGAAAATTAAATATAATGCGAAATACACAATTCTATAAATGGAGGGTTATTGGCGACTAAAATTAACGTGAATCCCTCAAGCGGACGATACTTGCAACTCTTGAAAATGGTTTTCTGTTATTCAACTTTACAGTTTCTTGTTTATCTTTTTGTTTTAAAGTAGATATAAATTACTTTGCAATATGAACAAATAACGAGAAAATATTAACGTTAATTGCTGCGTTTATGGCTGTCATTCTCAGGGTAGTAAGAAATTATCTGTTCCAAAAATTGGTGAGAGGAAGAGTGACGTCCAAAATAAATTTGGTAAAATGGAGTCTATCGACAAAAGAGAGGGCTGGATTAGGAAAATACGAACTGGAAAACAAGTGACGAATCATAAGAGGATAACAAAAATGAAAAGTATTCTATTATTTCCTGACTAATTAATGAGTAAAATAATACACTTTTCACTTTATGTGTAGCATTCAATATATTTCTTACACTTGTAATTAAAACAATTTGAAAGATATTTGATATTAGTTCCATTTTAATTTTCTTAACTAAGTAAAGTAAATACATATTTATTTAGCATCCATAAATAATATATGATACTATTTTACTATCTTGTACAAAATATTAAGACAGCTGTAATGGCCAGCTATACAAGAGCATTTTGTAAATAATCAATTGTAAGTTTAACGTTTTTCTAATTTCATGAGTATCCCAAAAAAATTTTAGTCTGTAGTACTATGTTCCTTAACGCCACATGAAAATAACAGCCCACGATTCAACAATTCTCCCCCTTCTATAAAACATCGAGAAGAATTTGTTGCCTCCTAATAAGTAAACATTTCCTTAGAAATAAGTCTAAGATAACTTTTTTCAAATGTCATTATAATTTAACACTTTCGCGGACAAAAACTGCATTTGCAGTCATTTAGACTACGATGTATTGGGACAGGGCTGCATTTGCAGTCATTAGTAAAAGCCACAGATATGCACACGGCTGCATATGCAGACAAATTTTCTATTTAAAATAATGTTGCTAGCTAGTCTGTGTCCCTACAAATCGCATAGCCCCTAACAAATATATACATAGAGGTCAAATTAGACCCCCCTCCATTTTATGTTATAATGAATGGAATCCCAGACGCACGACTGCTTTTGCAGACATATTTACACGCAAGTTAGTAGGACTTGGAGAATAATGTGCATGCTATATCCCTTTACTTTATTTCTAAATAAAATACTTTAAAATATTTATTTTGTTATTTATAAAAGTTAAGTAATTATTTTCGATAAAATAATTAACGCAATAATTGTATTAGAATGGACAAAATTGTAGAATGTTTATTTAGATTGATCAATGAAGTGTCCACTCCATCTGAATGTACGGATACTGTCAGCGATCCTTATGATAGCGACGACAGTATTGTGGACCCAAATTTTGAAGCCATATCCAATAGTTCTAGCTCGGAAAAAAATGTGGAAGACAGTGATGAGGGTGTGAAAAATAATATGTCATATAATGATGATGATGATTAGTGGACAAAGGCGGTAGTAGTTATTCCCGATTTTATATTTGATGATACATTATAATATTATATTAATATTCAAATTTCAACAGTTTATTTGCCCCCAATATATTATTTTATAGGTAAACTGTTGAATCCAAATGAAGGGACAAGTTTGCTTTTGCAGACATTTTGATTTGTAGGGACATGACTGCATATGCAGACAAGCCATTTTGGCAAAAATAGGGTAATTATTTAAAAAATGTGATCACTATTTATATATGTAATGCAAATTGAGTCAAATAACGTTATAAAAAAATAGTGTGGTTCTTAGTGAAATTTCAAAAAAAGCAGTGTCCGCGAAAGTGTTAATTACTGTCGTTACAAAACAAGTTAAGGTAATTCTGTTTATTGAATTAGATGCAGAATTTTATGCCCTAAAACTTTTATTTGACGCGATTTTGCTTAAAATAATTAGACGAGCAGGAATTTAGAAAAAAAAACTGATTACCCATGTTAATCTCCTATGTACAGGCTGTCTCATTTTCGATGTTTTTTTAAGGTATCTCGGGAAATATTAACGATAAATCAAAACCAATTGCACATTGCAGGGTCAACTTTTCGAGAAAAGTTTAACAATTTTTCTCTATCTATCATAATAAATAATATATGATACATTTTCAAAATGAACGGAAAACGAATTTTTGCCTGTAGCTCAGAAACAAAAGAAGATAGAAAATTCCTGTGGTGACTATTAAACTTTTCTGGAAAAGTTGACCCTGGAATGTGCTAACGGTTTTGATCTATCATTAATATTACCCGAGATACCTTAAAAAAACATCGAAAATGAGACATCTGTACACCTTTAAGACAGACACACGGTACCTATATTCTACATCGTGGTGTAATTCAAACAATAAATTATGTATATCAAATAATAAATATGTTATATATTACAGGGTAACTATACTATACTGATCTTTATCCCCAATTCAATGAATTTTCCAGTAAATCTACCATTTAAGAATGTTCTGTTAGAGTTTAAATTATCTGTCAAAGAAATACATTTTTATAAGCTTAAATTCTATGTATATTTGGACAGAGATGCAGTTTTTCGAGAAACTTATGGCTAGTTCTTCTATATTTAGCTGTAAATTATATTATGAACTGTATATAAAATAAAAAAAAAATGTAATGGTTTTAAAATAAATAAACACAAGGAGTTGAAATTGAATGTGTCATTGTATTTTTTATTTACCACACATCTTTCAAATCCTCAACAATGAACCATGTCCTTCTCCAACGGAGGGAGCCATGAATCTCCCTCTCTCCAAAATTCCATTCAAGCAGTATATTTTCACCCATATTCACTACTTTCTAGCCATTTTTACCCCCCGCTACCCTTGGTAAGGGAGGTATATGAATCGTGCTAAAAATCACATATCGGAGATTTTGGTAAATGACCACGTTTTAAGGTCCCTAGAATCCAATTTTAACATTGTCACGATGATGTCTGTCTGTATGTGTGTGTGTGGATCCTCCACTCTAACTCAAATTCTATCATTCAGAAAAATTTTAAATCTTGTATTTCGAACTTTTTCTGTACTGGAAAGAGCCCATTAGATTTTGGTTAAAATCGGATAACCGAAAATGGCACTTTACTAGAAGCTCAAAATAGTTTTTCTTCGAAAACTACCTTTAAATGTTATTTTTTCGAGATTAATGTTATTATAAAAATTAAAGATTATTAAATTTTCTATAGATTTGCATTCATGATTTTTCTATATATTTTGTGGATAAATTAAGAAAATTATATATAATTTAAATTCCAGATCCTACGCTTTAAACAAACAAAACGCAGTTATTCAAATATATGTAACTGACAGATAAATGTCACTATGAAAGAACTAATCATTTCAAAATAATATTAGTAACGTTTTAAAAAGGAAAAAGTAAATAGAACAATAGAAAAGGAATTCAGTACAGTTTCCAGCATAAGTAAATATGTAGGTATGTATTTAGATTAATAAAAATTAACGATTTACAAAAATGTTTAAGCTAATCCTCATTTTTGGATTAGTGAATTCTATTCTATCCTTGCATTTAAAATTTAATCTTCATTTTATTATAGTTCCGGTGGCTAAATGGTTAGAACAACGCCTCATGTCATGAGTGCCCTCGGGGCTCTGGGTTCGAATCCCACTAAGGCATGGATGTGTGTGAATGTGAATCCACTCTGTAATTGGGATTTAATCCTGTTGAGGGATTTTTAAAAAAGGTAGTTACTTGGATAAGATTAGACTATATTTGAAGAAATAAAATGTCAAAATTAGAGTAAAATTCGCTAATCCAAAAAACTTAATCTTTATTGTGACTCGGGTTGTAAATGGTGGGAGGTATTGTGTTGGCCACACCAGATTTTTAGCACACGAATGAAAAACAAATCACCAGAAATGAACAGTGACTAGGTTTATCTCGACGTTTGAAGCCGCTTGAATTTAGTAAATCCCTTTTCAATCTTCGAAATAAACGACTGAAATTAATATTTCAAGCCGCTTGAAAATGTCAAGTCAGGCATATAAAATAACAGGCTTGGGCTTATGAAGCGGCTTGACTTCTATTGAAATAAACAGTGAAGATTCAAATAATGGAACTGTTTCAGTGTCAATAAATTCATATCATTTGTTAAATTAAATAAATCATTTTATAAAAGTCGCGATATAAAACTTAATAAAATTGTCCAAAAACTAAATATTTGGAGCGATGAAGAAGCAAATATCTTTTTAATGTTTTTGAAAGAGAAGACAAATAACAACATGACAATTTTTAGATTTTGAGGTTACATATCCACAAAGCTAAGATAGATACTTTGAAATAGTATCTTCGATACTTTTGTTAGATACTTACATAAATTTTGTTAAAGGTACTTAAATATCAGGATACTTAAATTATAAATTTCTAAGATACAAATAATTTTTAAAAGTATCTTAGATATCTACTTGAAAATATCTTAGATCCTCTTAAAATATCTTTATATCTTAGACACGTAAGTATTTATGATATTTTAAAATATCTTAAATACTCTTAAAATATATTAGATACTCTAAAAATATCTTAAATACTCTTAAAATATCATAGATACTCTAAAAATATTGGTGAGAAGTGGCAGCTGAGCACTCGGCAACAGCGCACCGCGGTGGGGGTCGACCGCCGTAGCAACAGAAGTCCCAGCGCCGAACACACAATACACAATACCACAATAGAGTCGAGCCAAGGCTAGCAAGCGGCGCACGTCGTTCATACATTTGTATTTATTGTTTACAACTACCACTGTACAACGTTAAGTTTGCAATTAAATCATTGTTAACAAATATACAGTCCACTAATTCATTTTAAAAACCAGCTCAAAATCACCAGTTGGGTACAATCCTAACAAATATCTTAGATACTTTTAAAATATTTTAGAGTATCTTAGATCCTTTTAGATACCTTAAAATAAATTTGACTCTATTAAAATGTCCTCAGTATCTTTTACGTACCTTAAAAAATACTTTAAATATGCAATTGAAAATTATATTATATTAATATTAAGCTAAATAGTATTTTTATCAATAAAAAGATACTTCAACTGCATTTAGATACCTTAAAATTTCTAAATACTTTGATTGTATTTAGATACTTCGCAAGTATTTAAATACTTTGACTGCATTTAGATAATATTCCTAAGTATCTAAATAAACCAGAAGTATCTAAAATAAATAAAGTATCTTAAATATTTTAGAAATATCTAACATATATTTTTAAGATAAAAGATATAAATAGTTTTTAAAAGTATTTCAAATAAAGATAACTTACCTATAAAATAGGAAGTATCTAAAATATTAAATGTACCTTAGATACCATGGAGTATCTTTTTTCATAAGATACTCTCAGCTCTGCATATCCAGCATGAAATTAGATCTTATACCTCTCCCTGTCTATCTACATAATCTAGTATTTAATTATCTTTTTTTAGTCGATACGCATTTAAAGAAGATTCAATCCTAATTATTTCAATCCGCTGAGATAAACCAATAAGGTTTTTCAAGTCAAAATATACTTGAAGCCGCTTGAATTGCTGAGATAAACGTAGTCACTGTCAGAAATAGCACTACCATAAACAAAATGCAACGTAAACTAATGAACAAGTCCATACAAGCAGTGTTGCCAACTACCGGAAACAAAATTTTCCGCTTCGATTCTTAAAATTTCTCGTTTTTGCATAAAATTCTCTTTTTATATTTATATACAGACAATATTATTGATTGTAAATATTTATTATCACTTTTTTTCTGCTCACTGTTCAACCAGATATTTGATAGGTGTAAATATACGTGTAAAATTTAGTCTAGTATTTGGTTATAAATTAGTTATTATGAGGGCAATAGGGGATTTGCGGTGAAATCTTCAACTATGTGGAGAAATAGACAATTTTCTGTTGACATGTGTTCGATTAGTGATGAAAATGAATTTTTAGTGCAGAGTTAGTGCCAGGGGCGTAATTAAAAAAGAAAAATATTGAAAATCATTCTGTGAATGATCTAAAAAAGATGGTTAGTGTCGTGTTCTGAAAAAAGGCGGAAAAAAAGCGATCTTATTTTAAGGTTTTAGTTTCGGTTAGTTACTGGGTATTTAGTATTTACTGATTTATACTCTCAAAATGTTTCAACGTTTTCAGAAATCAAAATTATATGAATGCGGGACGCAGAGATAATATATTACCCTGTATTGATCGTGGTAAATGGGTATCTGCGGTAATTTCATGTAATACGTGTGTGGTAGTTCATGTAAATATAAAGTGGGGCTATTTTCCATCTCAGAACATAAACCTACGGACACATATACCACTACTTCCACGAGACCATTTAGTTTGATGTAGTTACGCATAAACCATGAGAGATGAGATCGGCTTGAAAATTGGCATAAAATTAATTCCTCTCATATTTTTTTTATATTTATTCCTGTAATCACTCATCACTCTTACAGAGTCCATACGCGTACCTAATACCCATATTTTTAATATAAAACATAAATTTCACAAGGCTATCAACTTGACAGCACGATGACAGTTACTTGTATGTCCACATAGTTCATAAAAAATACCGCGATGGGGCGCTTAAAATTCGCTTAATCGGAATCCCGTATTAAATTACTTATATAGTAACTAAAAATGGAGTAATAAGGTGCTTCATTAATTGGTTCATTCCCAACACTAAATGGCAATGCATTTTTTTGATATATATAGTAATTATTAATAGAAAATAGATAGCAAGAACATATGATAAGATATATTACGAGAAGCGAAAATTTTGTCATAATCAGACGAGTGTGAACCAGTGAAGTTTTATGGTAAAATCATGGTGTCTATGGATTCTATTTTCAATTTAACGTTGGGAGAATTGCTCCCATACGTTATGACCGTTACAGTTGGATTAATAATAACTAAACATATCTACGACTTTTTCACAAGAGAGGCTAATGTAAGTATGAATTACAAAATTATCGGTAAAATATTTATTTTCCAGTCTGTTGCAAATAATAATTATTTATGTATCACGGCACTGAAGTTGTAATTTTTATCACGAACGTGGAATATATTTGGCGAGGCCCGTAGGGTCGGGAAAAATAAACTATAGGAGTGATAAAAAGGAACTTCAGTGGTACATACTAAATTTTATATAATAGTTATTTATTATATGAGTGTGGAATGTATCATATTAGTCACGAAAGAAAAAGTTTAATTTTCTTTAATGACTAATATCCATTCCACACGAGTGTAATACAATGTTTTATCCAACACTTTTTTAAGAACTTCATAAATCATTTTTACCTCCCGCTACCCTTGGTAAGGGAGGTAAAAATTACATTTCTCTAAATAAATATAATAATTTGTTTCTATATATCTATTCAATGATGACTTTGACCGTTATTGTGAAGTGTGAACATTTAATTAAAGGTGTTTAGTGAAGAAAAATAAAATGATATTTAAAGACTTTTTTCTAAATTACTCCATAAACAATTATTGATTATTACCTTCCGCTACCCTTGGTAAGGGAGGTATAGGGATCGTCCTAAAAATCGCATATCGAGATTATGGTATATGACCACGTGTTAAGATCCCTAGAATCCAATTTTAACATTTTCACGATGATGTCTGTGTGTATTTGTGTGTTTGCGTGTATATGTGTGTAGGTGTGGAACGTCCACTCCAATTCAAATACTATTATTCAAAAAAATTTGAAACCTTGTATTTCGCACTTTTTCTGTAATGGAAAGAGACCATTAGATTTTGGTGAAAATCAGATAACCGGAAATGGCACTTTACTAGAAGCTCAAAATAGTTTTTCTTCGAAAAATACCTTTAAATGTTATTTTTTCGAGATTAATGTTATAAAAGTTAAAGATTATTAAATTTTCTATAGATTTGCATTAATACTTTTTCTATATATTTTATGGATAAATTTATAAAATTATCTATAATTTAAATCCCAGAGCCTGCGCTTTAAACAAACAAAACGCAGTCATTCAAATGTATGTAACTGACAAATAAATGTCACTATCAAAGAAATAATCATTTCAAAATAGTATTAGTAACGTTTTAAAAAGAAAAAAGTAAATAGAACAATAGAAAAGGAATTCAATAGTTTCCACCATAAGTAAATATGTAGGTATGTATTTAGATTAATAAAAATTAACGATTCACAAAAATGTTTAAGATAATCCTCAATTTTCGATTAATGAATTCTATTCTATCCCGGTATGTAAAATTTAATCTTCATTTTATTATAGGTCTGGTGTAATCCTGTTGAGGGGTTTAAAAAAGGTAGTAACTTAGATTAGATTAGATTATATTTTAAGAAATAAACTGTCAAAATTAGAGTAAAATTCGCTAATCCAAAAATAAGGATTAACTTAATCTTTTTGTGGCTCGGGCTGTAAATGGCGGGATGGATTGTGTTGGCCACACCAGATTTTTTATCTTAAGTTATCAGTTATTGTTATCAGATAAGTTCTTCATATCTGCAACGATATATTTTATTTGTTTTGTCACAATCCAAGATTTTACATTGCAATATTTTTGTTTATTAAATAAACTGATATGTATCAATAGTTACTGTTTAAACAAGACGATAAAATTCAATTTTATCAGGGCGATTACGACGAGTGAATTACTTTTCACGAGTCGATAATGAAATTTTATCGTCGTATATAAAATTCTATTCTTTTCTACACCAGATTTGAAAAAATTCAATTTTAAATTGTGGAGATTTTGGCAAAAACAACCAGCCGTTACTTAATTATTTGTCTGCTTAGATTTGCATAAATACTGAATTAGTGAAACCCAAGGTGAACCCTAATTTTAAAATATTATGTACTTATAGCCTTCAATAAATAACCTACCTAAACTATTATTCACGAAAGATGACTATTCAAGGTCATTTGTGAGCCGTCTGATGTAATATTATTTGCAGATAACTTCATTGCATTTTGTTTGCATAGCCGTGAACATGAAATATTTATGGACACATTTTAACTGAAAAAATAATAATAATTCATTTGAAAATTATGTTTCTTTCTAAATAATGTTTTTCTGAAAGATTTATGTTCTTCACTTATGTTTTTGCAAAATACGAAAACACAGACTTAACTTATAAACCAAGGAATAATAATTTAATTCAAGCGTCAACGCCACTGGGTAAATATTAGCACAGAGGGCAGTGTAGTAGATAATTAGTTATCTGTAATTCTACGACATATCTCATTATTATTTATAGTGTGTTAGAAAGTAATATCACAATTTACGTATATCTGTCACACCACATAAATTAATTAGACATAGGTCAAATAATCTTTCTCTTTCTTATACAAAATGTTGCTAAGCTACTGCTATAAAGTGATGTGTACTCTTTCTTCGAACAAATGACCTTGAATCTTTCGTGAAGAATAGTGTATATGATTTGATGATTATCTAACGGTCTATAATCTAAAAAATCTGATGTGGCCAGCACATAACCTCTCGGGAGATATTTTACCTGGTTGTACGCATAAAACGAAAATATTTTTAAATACAAATACATATATTCATATCTCACTACAAAATAATTCTCACATATATTTGCAAAATCTATGGGATATTTTAATATAAATTATGTACAATACATACTTTTCTTTATTTTCAATATCCTGACATTTTCTTTTTCTACTTTCCTTTTTTCTTTATATTCGCCATTTTTTCGCAAATTCCTTTTATTTTATTTTTTACGTATATTCTTTTGCGTTGTTGACTTTTTTTATTTTCATAATCTTCAAAATGATGCACAAATATTTTTGACAGTGGCATACAAATATTTTTGACAGTGACATTTATGTGTCAATTACAAACATTTGAATTTCTTGCCTTGAAGTAGTTTGATCTGAGAATTTTTACATCAAATTCATTTCTTTACCTCTAAATCTATAGAAGATATAATAATGAATTTATATTTATCGAAAAAAGAATTTAACGTTCTTTAATATAGGTATTTACATAAATTTTCGATAAATAATATTTAGATGATTTTTTTCTTGTAACTACTACTTCCGGTTGTCCAATTGTTACCAAAACTTAATCAACTCTTCCCCTTATTGTTAGATTGAGGAATCCGTAGTTAAAAATGTCTTAAGTCTTATAGTATTTGAGATATCGTGGATCCAACACACACACACACACACACACACACACACACACACTCACTCACACTCACACTCACACTCACACTCACACTCACACTCACACACACTCACACTCACACTCACACTCACACTCACACTCACACTCACACTCACACTCACACTCACACTCACACACGCACGCACGCACACACACACACACACACACACACACACACAGACACACACACACACGGACATCATCGTAAAAATGTTATAATCAGATTCTAGGGACCTTAAAACGTGCTTATTCACTAAAATCTGGATATGCGATTTTTAGCATGAATTCAATACCTCTCTTAGCGAGAGGTAAAAATCTGGTGTGGCCAACACAATACACAATTTTCTTAATATAGTAGCTGTTTCTAGCATAGCTGGCTAATTTATGAAATTTAATTTTTTAAATTTTATAACTCTATATCCATTTAATATGAAGTATAAAATGCAGTCAAATCGTATAGAGAATACAATGTTCTTTAATATTTATAATAACATTAAATGTGGAAAATGATATTTAACATCGTTTTTTCAAGAAAAACTGTTTAAATCTGCAAATAAGGGCACTTCCGGTTGACCAATTATAACCAAAATCTAATCAGCTCTTCATATGGATGCAACGAAGAGGAATACGAAAGAATTATAATTTTTGGAATTGTAGTGTTAGAGTTATCGTAGACGAAAATTTTGTTACACACACACACGCGCACGCGCACGCCCACGCGCACGCGCACGCGCACGCGCACGCGCACGCGCACACGCACACGCACACGCACACGCACATGCACACGCACACGCACACAAGCACGCACGCACGCACGCACGCACACACACACACACACACACACACACACACACACACACACACACACACACGGACATCATCGTAAAAATGTTATAATCAGATTCAAGGGACCTTAAAACGTGTTTATTCACTAAAATCTGGATATGCGATTTTTAGCATGAATTCAATACCTCTCTTAGCGAGAGGTAAAAATCTGTTGTGGCCAACACAATACCTCCCGCCATTTACAGCCCCGAGTCACAAAAAAGATTAAGCTAATTCTTATTTTTGGATTAGCGAATTTTACTCTAACTTTGGCAATTTAATTCTTGAAATATAGTCTAATCTAACCCAAGTAACTAACTTTTTACCTTCCGTCACCTTTAGGTAAGGAAGGTATTGTCTTTGGTCAAAAAATTCGGTGGTGAGTTTTTAATGAATAAGCACGTTTTAAGGTCCCTAGAATACGATTTTACTATTTTTACGATGATGTCTGTATGTGTGTGTGTGTGTGTGTGTGTGTGTGTGTGTGTGTGTGTGTGTGTGTGTGTGTGTGTGTGTGTGTGTGTATGTATGTATGTGTGTCCGTGTGTGTGTGTGTGTGTGTGTGTGTGTGTGTGTGTGTGTGTGTGTGTGTGTGTGTCTATGTAACAAAATTTTCGTCTGCGATAACTCTAATACTACAATACCAAAAATTATAATTCTTTCGTATTCCTCTTCGTTGCATCCATATGAAGAGCTGATTAGATTTTGGTTATAATTGGTCAACCGGAAGTACCCTTATTTGAAGATTTTAACAGTTTTTCTTGAAAAAACGATGTTAAATATCATTTTTTTACATTTAATGTTATTATAAATATTAAAGAACATTGTATTCTCTATACGATTTGACTGCATTTTATACTTAATATTAAATGGATATAGAGTTAAAAAATTATAAAGAAATTAAATTTTATAAAGTAGACATAGCTATGAAAACAGCTACTATATTATGAAAATTCTGATTGAAAGATGTCAGTGTCAATTGACATATTCGTAGTATATTTGTGCGTTATATTATAATTTTACTCGAAATTTAGGATCTTTTGCTCGAAACTTTTTGTATAGAATTTTTATAAAGTACATACAACTGTCGGAAGGTAATGTACGTATAAGAAATTTAGAATTTTTTACAAGGAACTTTCTGTATGGATTTTATAGAAAATACATAGGCATTTACGAAAATTCTACCGGTAGATACCGCATCTACCGACTGTGTTCGAAAACACGACTGGTAAAAAGTTACCGTGTTCGAAAATTGTACAATATCTACCAGATTCATCTACCGGATTCATGAAGAATCTAATCTCAAAAAAGGTAGTGATGCAAAGCGAAGTGCACGCGTTAAAAGTGGAAATGTGTTCAAAGTATGACTCTGCTCAGTTTGTTAACTACATCAAATTTCTAACCTGTTTCAAATTTTCAAATTTTTTATAGGTTATGGATCTACCCTGTTTACATCTTGCGTTCTTAAAATAACTGACGGAAGGTAATGTGCTGGCCACATCAGATTTTTTGATTATAAAATGAAGATTAAATTTTAAATACCGGGACCGGGATAGAATAGAATTCACTAATCTAAAAATAAGGATTAGCTTAAACTTTTTTGCGAATCGTTAACTTTTATTAATCTAAATACATACCTATTTACTTATGCTGGAAACTGTTTTGAATTCCTTTCCTATTGTTCTATTTACTTTTTTCTTTTTAAAACGTTACTATTATTAATTTTAAATGATTAGTTCTTTGACAGTGACATTTATCTGTCAGATACATACATTTGAATAACTGCGTAACCAAGGAGTTTTGTTTGTTTGAAGCGTAGACTCTGGGATTTAAATTATAGATAATTTTATAAATTTATCAATAAAATATGTAGGAAAAATTATTAATGCAAATCTGTAGAAAATTTAATAATCTATAATTTTTATAATAACATTAATGTCGTAAAAATAACATTTAAAGGTATTTTTCGTATAAAAATTATTTTGAGCTTCAAGTAAAGTGCCATTTCCGGTTATCCGATTTACACCAAAATCTAATGGACTCTTTTCATAATAGAAAAACGTCGAAATACAAGGTTTCAAAATTTTCTGAATGATAGAATTTGAGTTAGAGTGGAGGATCCACACATACATACACACACATACACACACACACACACACACACACACACACACACACACACACACACACACACAAACACACATACATATACACACGCAGACACAGACAAACACGCAGACACAGATACACACGCAGACACAGACACACACGCATACACAGACACACACGCATACACAGACACACACGCAGACACAGACACACACGCAGACACAGACACACACGCAGACACGGACACACTCGCAGATACAGACACACTCGCAGATACAGACACACGCGCAGACACAGACACACGCAGACACAGACACACACGCAGACACAGACACACACGCATACACAGACACACACGCATACACAGACACACACGCAGATACAGACACACACGCATACACAGACACACACGCATACACAGACACACACGCAGACACAGACATACACGCAGACACGGACACACACGCATACAAAGACACACACGCATACACAGACACACACGCAGACACAGACACACACGCATTCACAGACACACACGCATACACAGACACACACGCAGACACAGACACACACGCAGACACAGACACACACGCAGACACGGACACACGCGCAGACACAGGCACACACACGCAGACCGAGACACACACGCATACACAGACACACACGCATACACAGACACACACGCAGACACAGACACACACGCATTCACAGACACACACGCATACACAGACACACACGCAGACACAGACACACACGCAGACACAGACACACACGCAGACACAGACACACACGCAGACACGGACACACACGCAGATACAGACACACACGCAGACACAGACACACGCGCAGACACAGACACACACGCATTCACAGACACACACGCATACACAGACACACACGCAGACACAGACACACACGCAGACACAGACACACACGCAGACACAGACACACACGCAGACACAGACACACACGCAGACACAGACACACACGCAGACACGGACACACGCGCAGACACAGGCACACACACGCAGACCGAGACACACACGCATACACAGACACACACGCATACACAGACACACACGCATACACAGACACACACGCAGACACAGACACACACGCAGACACAGATACACACGCAGACACAGACACACACGCAGACACAGACACACACGCAGACACAGACACACACGCAGACACGGACACACGCGCAGACACAGGCACACACACGCAGACCGAGACACACACGCATACACAGACACACACGCATACACAGACACACACGCATACACAGACACACACGCAGACACAGACACACACGCAGACACAGACACACACGCATACACAGACACACACGCAGACAAAGACACACACGCAGACACAGACACACACGCAGACACGGACACACGCGCAGACACAGGCACACACACGCAGACCGAGACACACACGCATACACAGACACACACGCATACACAGACACACACGCAGACACAGACACACACGCATTCACAGACACACACGCATACACAGACACACACGCAGACACAGACACACACGCAGACACAGACACACGCAGACACAGACACACACGCAGACACGGACACACACGCAGATACAGACACACACGCAGACACGGACACACGCAGATACAGACACACACGCAGACACAGACACACACGCATTCACAGACACACACGCATACACAGACACACACGCAGACACAGACACACACGCAGACACAGACACACACGCAGACACAGACACACACGCAGACACGGACACACACGCAGATACAGACACACACGCAGACACAGACACACGCGCAGACACAGACACACACGCAGACACAGACACACACGCAGACACGGACACACACGCAGATACAGACACACACGCAGACACAGACACACGCGCAGACACAGACACACACGCATTCACAGACACACACGCATACACAGACACACACGCAGACACAGACACACACGCAGACACAGACACACACGCAGACACAGACACACACGCAGACACAGACACACACGCAGACACGGACACACACGCAGATACAGACACACACGCAGACACAGACACACGCGCAGACACAGACACACACGCATACACAGACACACACGCATACACAGACACACACGCAGACACAGACACACACGCATACACAGACACACACGCAGACACAGACACACACGCAGACACAGACACACACGCAGACACAGACACACACGCAGACACGGACACACACGCAGACACAGACACACACGCAGACACAGACACACACGCAGACACAGACACACACGCAGACACAGACACACACGCAGACACAGACACACACGCAGACACAGACACACACGCAGACACGGACACACACGCAGATACAGACACACACGCAGACACAGACACACGCGCAGACACAGACACACACGCATTCACAGACACACACGCATACACAGACACACACGCAGACACAGACACACACGCAGACACAGACACACACGCAGACACAGACACACACGCAGACACGGACACACACGCAGATACAGACACACACGCAGACACAGACACACGCGCAGACACAGACACACACGCATACACAGACACACACGCATACACAGACACACACGCAGACACAGACACACACGCATACACAGACACACACGCAGACACAGACACACACGCAGACACAGACACACACGCAGACACAGACACACACGCAGACACGGACACACACGCAGATACAGACACACACGCAGATACAGACACACACGCATACACAGACACACACGCATACACAGACACACACGCAGACACAGACACACACGCATACACAGACACACACGCAGACACAGACACACACGCAGACACAGACACACACGCAGACACAGACACACACGCAGACACGGACACACACGCAGATACAGACACACACGCAGATACAGACACACACGCAGACACAGACACACACGCAGACACAGACACACACGCATACACAGACACACACGCAGACACAGACACACACGCAGACACAGACACACACGCAGACACGGACACACACGCAGATACAGACACACACGCAGATACAGACACACACGCAGACACAGACACACACGCAGACACAGACACACACGCATACACAGACACACACGCAGACACAGACACACACGCAGACACAGACACACACGCAGACACAGACACACACGCAGACATAGACACACACGCAGACACAGACACACACGCAGACACGGACACACACGCAGATACAGACACACACGCAGATACAGACACACACGCAGACACAGACACACACGCAGACACAGACACACACGCATACACAGACACACACGCAGACACAGACACACACGCAGACACAGACACACACGCAGACACGGACACACACGCAGATACAGACACACACGCAGATACAGACACACACGCAGACACAGACACACACGCAGACACAGACACACACGCATACACAGACACACACGCAGACACAGACACACACGCAGACACAGACACACACGCAGACACAGACACACACGCAGATACAGACACACACGCAGACACGGACACACACGCAGATACAGACACACACGCAGACACAGACACACGCGCAGACACAGACACACACGCATACACAGACACACACGCATACACAGACACACACGCAGACACAGACACACACGCATACACAGACACACACGCATACACAGACACACACGCAGACACAGACACACACGCAGACACAGACACACACGCCGACACAGACACACACACAGACACGGACACACGCAGATACAGACACACACGCAGACACAGACACACGCGCAGACACAGACACACACGCATACACAGACACACGCATACACAGACACACACGCAGACACAGACACACACGCATACACAGACACACACGCAGACACAGATACACACGCATACACAGACACACACGTATACACAGACACACACGCAGACACAGACACACGCAGACACAGACACACACGCAGACACAGACACACACGCATACACAGACACACACGCAGACACAGACACACACGCAGACACAGACACACACGCAGACACAGACACACACGCATACACAGACACACACGCAGACACAGATACACACGCATACACAGACACACACGCATACACAGACACACACGCAGACACAGACACACACGCAGACACAGACACACACGCAGACACAGACACACACGCAGACACAGACACACACGCATACACAGACACACACGCAGACACAGACACACACGCAGACACAGACACACACGCATACACAGACACACACGCAGACACAGACACACACGCAGACACAGACACACACGCAGACACAGACACACACGCATACACAGACACACACGCATACACAGACACACACGCAGACACAGACACACACGCATACACAGACACACACGCATACACAGACACACACGCAGACACAGACACACACGCAGACACAGACACACACGCAGACACAGACACACGCGCAGACACGGACACACGCAGACACAGACACACGCGCAGACACAGACACACACGCATACACAGACACACGCATACACAGACACACACGCAGACACAGACACACACGCATACACAGACACACACGCAGACACAGATACACACGCATACACAGATACACACGCATACACAGACACACACGCATACACAGACACACACGCAAACACAGACACACACGCAGACACAGACACACACGCATACACGGACACACACGCAGACACAGACACACACGCAGACACAGACACACACGCAGACACAGACACACACGCAGACACAGACACACACGCAGACACAGACACACACGCATACACAGACACACACGCAGACACAGACACACACGCAGACACAGACACACACGCATACACAGACACACACGCAGACACAGACACACACGCAGACACAGACACACACGCAGACACAGACACACACGCATACACAGACACACACGCATACACAGACACACACGCAGACACAGACACACACGCATACACAGACACACACGCATACACAGACACACACGCAGACACAGACACACACGCAGACACAGACACACACGCATACACAGACACACACGCATACACAGACACACACGCAGACACAGACACACACGCAGACACAGACACACACGCAGACACAGACACACACGCAGACACAGACACACACGCATACACAGACACACACGCATACACAGACACACACGCAGACACAGACACACACGCAGACACAGACACACACGCAGACACAGACACACACGCAGACACAGACACACACGCATACACAGACACACACGCAGACACAGACACACACGCAGACACAGACACACACGCAGACACAGACACACACGCAGACACAGACACACACGCAGACACAGACACACACGCAGACACGGACACACGCGCAGACACAGGCACACACACGCAGACCGAGACACACGCATACACAGACACACACGCATACACAGACACACACGCATACACAGACACACACGCAGACACAGACACACACGCAGACACAGACACACACGCATACACAGACACACACGCAGACACAGACACACACGCAGACACAGACACACACGCAGACACGGACACACGCGCAGACACAGGCACACACACGCAGACCGAGACACACACGCATACACAGACACACACGCATACACAGACACACACGCAGACACAGACACACACGCATTCACAGACACACACGCATACACAGACACACACGCAGACACAGACACACACGCAGACACAGACACACACGCAGACACAGACACACACGCAGACACGGACACACACGCAGATACAGACACACACGCAGACACAGACACACGCGCAGACACAGACACACACGCAGACACAGACACACACGCAGACACGGACACACACGCAGACACGGACACACGCAGATACAGACACACACGCAGACACAGACACACACGCATTCACAGACACACACGCATACACAGACACACACGCAGACACAGACACACACGCAGACACAGACACACACGCAGACACAGACACACACGCAGACACGGACACACACGCAGATACAGACACACACGCAGACACAGACACACACGCAGACACAGACACACACGCAGACACAGACACACACGCAGACACGGACACACACGCAGATACAGACACACACGCAGACACAGACACACGCGCAGACACAGACACACACGCATTCACAGACACACACGCATACACAGACACACACGCAGACACAGACACACACGCAGACACGGACACACACGCAGATACAGACACACACGCAGACACAGACACACGCGCAGACACAGACACACACGCATACACAGACACACACGCATACACAGACACACACGCAGACACAGACACACACGCATACACAGACACACACGCAGACACAGACACACACGCAGACACAGACACACACGCAGACACAGACACACACGCAGACACGGACACACGCAGATACAGACACACACGCAGACACAGACACACACGCATTCACAGACACACACGCATACACAGACACACACGCAGACACAGACACACACGCAGACACAGACACACACGCAGACACAGACACACACGCAGACACGGACACACACGCAGATACAGACACACACGCAGATACAGACACACACGCATACACAGACACACACGCAGACACAGACACACACGCAGACACAGACACACACGCAGACACAGACACACACGCAGACACGGACACACACGCAGATACAGACACACACGCAGATACAGACACACACGCAGACACAGACACACACGCAGACACAGACACACACGCATACACAGACACACACGCAGACACAGACACACACGCAGACACAGACACACACGCAGACACGGACACACACGCAGATACAGACACACACGCAGATACAGACACACACGCAGACACAGACACACACGCAGACACAGACACACACGCATACACAGACACACACGCAGACACAGACACACACGCAGACACAGACACACACGCAGACACAGACACACACGCAGATACAGACACACACGCAGACACGGACACACGCGCAGACACAGACACACACGCATACACAGACACACACGCATACACAGACACACACGCAGACACAGACACACACGCATACACAGACACACACGCATACACAGACACACACGCAGACACAGACACACACGCAGACACAGACACACACGCAGACACAGACACACACGCAGACACGGACACACGCAGATACAGACACACACGCAGACACAGACACACGCGCAGACACAGACACACACGCATACACAGACACACGCATACACAGACACACACGCAGACACAGACACACACGCATACACAGACACACACGCAGACACAGATACACACGCATACACACACACACGCATACACAGACACACACGCAGACACAGACACACACGCAGACACAGACACACACGCATACACGGACACACACGCAGACACAGACACACACGCAGACACAGACACACACGCAGACACAGACACACACGCAGACACAGACACACACGCAGACACAGACACACACGCATACACAGACACACACGCAGACACAGACACACACGCAGACACAGACACACACGCATACACAGACACACACGCAGACACAGACACACACGCAGACACAGACACACACGCAGACACAGACACACACGCATACACAGACACACACGCATACACAGACACACACGCAGACACAGACACACACGCATACACAGACACACACGCATACACAGACACACACGCAGACACAGACACACACGCAGACACAGACACACACGCATACACAGACACACACGCATACACAGACACACACGCAGACACAGACACACACGCAGACACAGACACACACGCAGACACAGACACACACGCAGACACAGACACACACGCATACACAGACACACACGCAGACACAGACACACACGCAGACACAGACACACACGCATACACAGACACACACGCAGACACAGACACACACGCAGACACAGACACACACGCAGACACAGACACACACGCATACACAGACACACACGCATACACAGACACACACGCAGACACAGACACACACGCATACACAGACACACACGCATACACAGACACACACGCAGACACAGACACACACGCAGACACAGACACACACGCAGACACAGACACACACGCAGACACGGACACACGCAGATACAGACACACACGCAGACACAGACACACGCGCAGACACACACACACGCAGACACAGACACACACGCAGACACAGACACACACGCATACACAGACACACACGCAGACACAGACACACACGCAGACACAGACACACGCGCAGACACAGACACACACGCATACACAGACACACACGCATACACAGACACACACGCAGACACAGACACACACGCGTACACAGACACACACGCATACACAGACACACACGCAGACACAGACACACACGCAGACACAGACACACACGCAGACACAGACACACACGCAGACACGGACACACGCAGATACAGACACACACGCAGACACAGACACACACGCATACACAGACACACACGCATACACAGACACACACGCAGACACAGACACACACGCATACACAGACACACACGCAGACACAGACACACACGCAGACACAGACACACACGCAGACACAGACACACACGCAGACACAGACACACACGCATACACAGACACACACGCAGACACAGACACACACGCAGACACAGACACACACGCATACACAGACACACACGCATACACAGACACACACGCAGACACAGACACACACGCATACACAGACACACACGCAGACACAGACACACACGCAGACACAGACACACACGCAGACACAGACACACACGCAGATACAGACACACACGCAGACACGGACACACACGCAGATACAGACACACACGCAGACACAGACACACGCGCAGACACAGACACACACGCATACACAGACACACACGCATACACAGACACACACGCAGACACAGACACACACGCATACACAGACACACACGCATACACAGACACACACGCAGACACAGACACACACGCAGACACAGACACACACGCAGACACAGACACACACACAGACACGGACACACGCAGATACAGACACACACGCAGACACAGACACACGCGCAGACACAGACACACACGCATA